>JANAVB010003400.1:46065810-46275810 GCA_029216955.1 Iris pallida | reverse complement strand
TATTTGTGTTCTAACAAATTGTGATTTCAATCCAAGTAGCATAAATAAGTAAAGCGATTGCAAAAATAATGATTTCTAGGTTTGAAAGATATGAAAGAGGACAATTGCAATCAAAATAAGCTTGCTCGCATGCTAAGGTAATATATATATATATATATATATATATATATATATATATATATATTCAACACCGGAATCACACGCAGGTAAATATATATATATATATATATATATATATATATATATATATATATATATATATATACCTGCGTGTGATTCCGGTGTTGAGATGTTCCACCGAAGGGGTCGACGTACCCAGAGAAATAATATGGAGGGTTGCTCCGGGTCTAAAATTTTTAAATGTTAAAATTTTTGAACCTCGAAATACAAAGGAGACTCTGCCAAAAATTTAAAGAAATTCAGGAGTTAACTAAAATTTTCAATATTTAGAAATTATTGCTTATACTAATTCCCTAAAACCTAAGATATTATATTAGGAGGGTTCTCGACAACCCTTGATGCTTAGGAAACGAATAATAAGAGTTTAGAAACATAGGACATGACCCCATTCACGGAAGTGAAACCCAATGTTAGTTTCAATGAACTTTACCCTGTATTTTCGAAGAAATTCTCTTAAACTTGTGTTCCCTGGATTATCCCAAAATTGGGAAGAAAAAAATATAGGCTTGAAATCAATTTGGTCCTTGGAAAATTGATGCATATTGGCCTATTAAGATTACGATAAAATACATAGCAGAGTTAAATAAAATAATTCAATAAGGATTGGTTGTAGCTCTAGGTTAGAGCATTGGGCGGGGGAGAACAACTTGAATATCACCAAAACGAAATTCCTGTAGTATAATAACAACAAAAGCTGATCAATAGTTTGCTCTTTCGTAAGGCCTTACAAAGTGAGTGTGTGAGACTTAGCCCACTTACCAGTACATGATTTGGACGTACCTATTTTGATTTTTTTTTTATTAGAAAGGTCGATTATGTGAATCAATAGAATATTTTATTTTACTTACTGGATGTGAGAGGGCCGGACTCTAAGCACCGTGCCACAGCCTGATCCCTGGCCACGGGATTATTGCCAGGAAATTTAAAGGAGTTGTTATTCAAAAGTTGTTCTCTAAATTGTATAATCATATAGAAAACTTGGTTGTGTTTGTGGTAGTGAACTAGGTCGTTTGAATTTGTTAAACACTAAGGGATTACTAGAATAACTTTTAGATAGAGTTATATTTCAAGTAATGGTGTAATATTTTTGTAGAACTGCTATACAAGTTTTACATGAAATTTTCGACTAATAATATCCTATTTCATTATATCGTTATTTCTTTATCGTTTTTGATTGATGACTTATTTGTTGTTTTAACGACCTAGTTGTCATGCCCCAGAACCAGAATACTGGAGAGCGGGGGACAGACATAGCCAGCTACGTACATTGAAGTATAATCTACCTCGATATACGGTCACGGCTGTCTAGATGCATGAGGGTTTATCTATAAGCCAACAGTCTCTTATGGTCATGAACGAGCCTAGTGTCTCAATCTCAAGCAAGTAAGTAAATGTTACAAGATGTTAGATCATTAGACATACAAAATAAGGCGTCCCAAACATTACATATTCAGACGATCATGAAGCTAGTCATACAAAATGTGAAGACTAGCAAGAGTTTCAGTCATACATGATCAACCCTAGGATTTGTCAATCATGTTACAGCCCGTAGGCAGACAGTAAGTAAAGTTGCAAACGAGCTAACACTTGCTCGGTGGCTAAACGCCTCAAAAGAATATTTTTACAAGAGAGTGGGAGAGCAAAATAAGAACCCACTCTTTGCCAGGGTTGCGCCTAGTGGTCACCATCTGACTGGAAGGTTGGAGGATCCTCGAGTCCTACTCCGAAATCTGGCCACATAAAACCAGTTGGGTCAGACCCTAGAAGAGCAAGTTCCACAAGGGAGGCTTCATTTAAGAACTAAAACCAGCATATTAGCACATGGGAACATAAATGGTAATAAAAGACATGAGTTAGAGAAAACAAGGTGATAAACGATAAGACAACTAAGGGACTATTCCAGTAGCCAAGTTACAACCCGTAATTCAAATAAGGACCGGGGTTGTAACCCCTCACCTGAACAGAGCTTAGTCTCATACCAATTATTGACAAGAGTAAAGCACAAGCAAGCATGTGCTAAAGTAATCATAGACTGGCATCGATTTAGACAAGACTAGACTAGACTACATCCATCATTCACGGCCAAGCAAAGAGTATGGCTTGATACTTTAACTAAATAGGGTTATCACAAGCCTAGTTAATAGCAAGATGCAATGAGATATTCCCGCAGCCACAAGCCCTGCAGCTATCCAGGTTATCCAGGCGAGGAGATTTATTAGAGTTATAAGAGTTATCAAGCTTACTGGTGTACTTTCAGTACTTATATTTTTAAGAAGTGCCCCACATGACAGTGAGCTGGAAATGTGCCCTACTCGTCGGCAGGCTACAAGTCCTCTGGTGTGGCCGGGATAACGGGATCGCCTGTAACTGGAAAAAATCTCTCTATATGAACTACTTGATCAATCTAGTCATTAACCTAGTCAGATTCATTATAAATCCCTGACCGTGGTAACCAGGAATTCATGTCCTAGACATGATGCAAGACGAGACAGGTAGCTTATACAGGCACAATCAAGAAAATCAACCACGTGTCAAGACAAGAGTTGCTTAGCAAGTCAGGGTAGCTGTCGCAACAACGTTCAAGATTATCATGTCAGGTTACTTGTTACTTGTCAAGATTGCTTGTCAGGAGTACGCTTCGATGGGCCACTATCAAAATTATACATGCCATATCAAGTTACTTATCATGTCGTGTCAGATTATCATATCAATATTGCTTGTCAAGGGTACGCCACAACGGACCACCATCAAGAATTTATCATCCCATTAATACGACATGCTCACATCGTGTTCATGTCGAGTTCATATCGAAAAGGCGTAAGGATATAAAATAGGTGCAAAATCATAAAAAAGGAAACTAGGGACATCATGCGCCCAAGGGGGAGGGGCAAGGGGTACTATGGCTAACAAATGGCCTTAGCCAAGTTGTGCCAGGGTAATAGGTTGCGCCAGACACTAGGGGTGCCAAGGTCACAGGTTGCGCCCAAACATTATGTTACACCTAGGCACTAGGGAGCTTGGCACTAGGATGCACAAGGTCGGGTCAAGTTGTGCCAGAATGAGTTGGGCCAAGTCATGTTGTGCCAGGCACTAGACTGCGCGAGGCTAGGTTGCGCTTGACTCGGGTTGCGCCTGACTCAGGTTACGCCCGTCTCAGGTTGCGCCTGACTCAGGTTGTGCCTGACTCAGGTTGTGCCTTACTCGGGTTGGGTTACGACTGACTCAGGTTACGCCCGACTCAGGTTGCACCGCGCTAAGGAGCGCGCGCACTGGGTCAGGCTGCGCCGCGCTAAGGAGCGCACGCAATAGGTCAGGCTGCGGTGCGCTAAGGAGCATGCGCAACACAGTGGCGCAAGCTAAAAAGCTTGCACACACTACTCACTATCTTCTCCAATCAGCATAAGTTTCCATGGTTCGAACCCATAGCTTCAAAAGTCTATAACTTGGTCAAAACAAGTCCAAATCCAACTTTTCAAAGGTCAAAATTGGATAGAATGAAATTTTCTACAACATGGAACAATTAGTTTTCGAAACTACAAAGTTTTTATAGTTCAAAACCAAGAAAATCATGAAAAAGGACAAAACCTAGATCTATAAAAATCTATCCATCAAAACCAAAAATAACAAGTTCTAAAGAGGCTGGGAACTAGGAAAAGAAGACATTAGAACAATAAAATCCAAGATCCATCATGAAGCAAGTTGCACTTGCCTAGAGCTCTTGGGTGTAGGTGGAGAGGAGTAAATGAAGAAGATGGAGAAGTTATGAGAAATAAATGGAGGAGAGAGTGAGAGGTTGACTTATATATTAAGCCCAAACCATCTCAAACCAAACCAAGCCAATATATTGAACCAAACCAAAATAAACCAAGTCAAGATTAAACCAAGACTAGGCTAAGTAAGACAAGTCTAACTACGATCCACCTGACAAATATCAGAAATCCGTACACGTATACTAAAAATACGTATAACGAAAAACGGGAGTGACAACTCTACCCACCTTAAAAGAATTCTGTCCTCGAAATTTAATCAAGAGACTAGAGATATCGGGACAAGCTACACTAACCACATGCAATCTATGACTAGCAATTAATCAAGCAATCATTCATGCAAGCAAGGAGTTAAGAGCATAAGGCATAAGGAATACATTATACCTCATGAGTCAAACAGGTGTGGATATCGCGATCGGATATCATCCTCACGTTTCCAAGTTGACTCACCCAAAGAGTGATGTCCCCAAGCAACACGGACTAACTTAATAGTCTTGTTCTTGAGTACCTTCTCTCTTCAGTCCAATATGGATACGGGCTTTTCCTCATACGAAAGGTTGGTACCAACAACCAATTCTGAATGATCAAGGATATGGCTTGGATCCGGGATATACCGTCACAATTGGGATACATGAAATACGTCATGTACCTCACGTAACGACGGTAGGAGAGCGAGACGATAGGACACATCACCTACGCGCTCGAGAATGTCAAACGGCCCTATATACATAGGACTAAGCTTTCCCCGTATGCCAAAACGAATAACGCCACAGGTCGGCGAGATCCTAAGGAATACGTGGTCACCGATAGAAAATTCAAAGGGACGCCAATGAGAATCGGCCCAATGACGCTGGCGATCTTGTACAACTTGAAGATGATCTCTGACTTATCTGACCACCTCGATAGTCCACGTAATCATCTCTGGACCAAGCATCTGCCTCTCACCTACATCGTCCTATGCTAACGGAGATCTGTACTTCCTGCCGTACAAGGCCTTAAAGGGTGCCATCTTGATACTGGCCTGGAAACTGTTGTTATATGAGAACTCCACGAGATACAGATGATCTTCCCACGAACTATCGAAGTCGAGTGTACATGATCGTAACATATCTTCGAGAGTCTGAATCGTGCATTCTGACTGACCATCTGTCTCCGGATGATATACTGAACTGAACTTGAGACGAATCCCAAAACTCTCTTGAAGACTCCGCCAAAAGTGCGATATGAATTTTGAATCTCTGTTTGATACAATACTGACTGGTACTCCGTGCAACCTGACTATCTGCCTGAGGTACATCTCTGCAAGCTGATCCGTCGACTGACCGATTATAAAAGGGATAAAATGAGCTACCTTCGTGAGCCGGTCAACTATAACCCAGATAGTATCTCTCCCAACTGGAGATTTAGGTAATCCAGTTACAAAAACCATGGTAATATGCTCCTATTTCTATTCTGGGATCGGTAAAGGTTAAAGAAGTCCGACGGGCCTCTGATGTTCAGCTTTAACTTGTTGGCAAACTAAACAACGAAAGACAAACCGGGCTATCTCCCTCTTCATGCCATTCCACCAGAAATGCTGACGGATATCACGATACATCTTCGTGCCACCTGGATGAATTGAATACTGCGAACTGTGAGCCTCTGCCATGATCTCATGTCTGATATCACCGCTGGGTACACAAAGATGCCTTCCATGTCGGAGAGTACCGTCTTCGTGAATACATAACTTTGTTCTCCTTCCTGCTTCACATTCTGCCCTAAGCCGCTGAAGCTTAGAATCTGTTGATTGAGCTATCTTGATCCTTTCAACTATACTGGACTGAACTTGCATACTAGACATCAATGCCACATTGGTAGGAAGAACTACTTCTATTCCCATCTTCTGAAGATCTGCTAATAACTCTGGCTGTGCTGTTAGAAAATAAGCTCCTGCTCTTCTACTCAACGCATCTGCAACTACGTTGGCCTTCCCAGGATGATACTGTAGGTTGATGTCGTAATCTACAAGGAGCTCTAGCCATCTCCTCTGACGCATGTTAAGATCCTTCTGAGTAAACACATACTTAAGACTCTTGTGGTCAGTAAAAATCTCCATCCGATCTCCATACAAATAATGTATCCACAACTTAAGTACGAAGACCACCGCTGCTAACTCCAAGTCATAGGTTGGATAATTTCTCTCATGATCACGAAGCTGACGTGACACATAAGCTACTACCTTACCATGCTGCATTAAGACACATCCCAATCCTCTGCCAAAAGCATCACAATAAACTGAAAATCCTCCAGTTCCATTTGGAAGCGTGAGAATGGGTGCCATCATCAATCCTTGCTTCAACTTCTCGAATGAACTCTGACACTCTACTATCCAAGCAAACTGTACATTCTTGCGGGTCAACTGCGTCAATGGTGCCAAAATCTGAGTAAAGTCTGACACAAATCGTCGGTAATAACCGGCCAATCCTAGGAAACTGTGAACTTCTGCGACGGTGCTGGGAACTGGCCATGTCTCTATGGCAACTATCTTCTAGGGATCCACTTCCACTCTACCTCGGGTGATGATGTGACCTAAGTACGAAATACGATCAAGCCAAAATTCGTACTTACTGAACTTCGCGTATAACTGGTGTTCTCTGAGAATCTGAAGAACTACAGGAAGATGCTGCTCATGCTCTACCTTATTCTTGCTATAGACTAAGATGTCGTCTATAAACACTATCACAAACTGGTCCAAATAGGGCATGAAGATACGATTCAAGAGGTCCATGAATATGGCTAGTGCATTTGTCGCTCCAAATGGCATAACAAGGAACTCCCAATGCCCATATCTGGATCTGAATGCTGTCTTCGGAATGACTTGCTCTCTGATTCTGATCTGATGGTACCTCGACTGCAAGTCAATCTTCAAGAATACTGTTGCCCCACTGAGTTGATCAAATAAATTATCTATCTTTGGTAGGGAATATCTGTTCTTGATTGTTGTAGGAGCGTAAAAAGTGCTTCAAAGAAAGAGTCATCCCATTCATAAGTGATCGATTTTCTACACCAAGCAAGAGCGGATAATCTCTTTTACGCCCAAGACTAGGCTAATCAATTTACGCCTAAGCAGGCTGATCATTTTACGCTTGGGTCCACACCGCTGGTTTTACGCCAAGGACAGAGCAGCCTCTTTTACGCTGGACAAAGCTGTCAAATCTCTCATTTAATGCAAACTCTGACATGAAGATATTAATGATGGCATTTACCACAGAATTCAATGGGAATTGTCTTATACCAAGACCATTGTTGCCGTTTACGGGGGATCGAGCTACTTTACGCTCACTATATGATTTCTTTTACGCACGAAGTTTTACATGAGTTCTTACGCTCATAAAACAATGTGTGCGTAAAGTCTATTTGAGCCATTTTACGCTCAAGGTTATTCAATAACCACTTTACGCTGGAAACTTATGACAGAGCTATTTTACGCTCATCTTACTGCTTTACGCCCAGAGGATGTTGGAGCTATTTTTTACGCCCTATTCTTTCTGGCCAGTATGGAACGTGGTTTGCCTACATGGCCTTCATGCCATATATTTCGAAGAACGTGTGTACATGCATCCTATTCTCACTGAAATGATGGGACGCGTGTCAACGTATGCAAAGGATGACTCTGATCATGGGTGACAGTTGTTAGCAAAAAGACAGATTTTGATGTCTTTTTACGCACAGAAGCCCCAGTCTATAAATAGACTCATTTTTCTCAAAGAGACGGACAGAGAGAAAACATGAGAGAATACAGAGATCAGGACTTCGAGATTTTGATCCTCCAGAGCATTTTTCTTCAACTTTTCTTTCAGAACAGAGTGAAGCAAAGCAGGAAAGCATTCGGCCTCGCTATCAGTGCCCAAGTGCGTCGATACATTTCTGGTGACTTAGTTCTTCTAAGTTGTTCTACTTCAAGCAGTGATCTTCATCATCATCATATGGTCCAAGGAACAAAGTGATCATTTACGAATCAGACTTCCATAGCAATGCTTTCCCAGAATCAAATTTGTAGTTCTTGTACTTTTTCTCGTTTTATTTTCAAAATCCAACCCTTTGTTTGGCAATTTTGTTAAGTGAAACAAAATGGCGACTCTGCTGGGGACTACTTTCTCCTCCGACGAGGAAGTGATTGCTCAATATGATGATGTTTCAGTCGGTTCGACTAAGAAGACTCTGGTTGTACACTTCGACCAGACTGCCTATGAAGAAATGCTCCGAACTGGGGGTGGTTCTCACCACTCCAATATTCAAAAGTCTCGCAAAGCACGAAAAGTTTGGATTCCTAAATCCAAAGTGGTTTCTGGTCTCTCTGTTGCTTCTGATGACAAGGGAATTCTTCCCACTCCTGTTGTAGGGGCTCCCGTTCGTAACGAGGCAGTCCTTACTTCAGAGTTGCACTCCAAGTGTGATGATTTATCTCCCGTTTGTAACGGAGAAGATAATCAGGTTTTACGCCCACTGCGTAAGAATCAAGTTTTACGCTCAGTAGGTAAGAACCAAATTTTACGCTCAAGGCATAAGAATGAGTCTCCCATTTGTAATATGGCAGATTCTAATGTTTCTGAGTGTAAGAACCCGTCTCCCGTCGGTGACGTGGTAGACTCACACAAATTACGCTCCTCGCGTAAAACAAAATCTCCCATCTGTGATGTGGTAGATAATCAATTTTTACGTTTTACGCGTAAAGGTAAGTCTCCTGTCTGTGACAGTGTAGATAAAATTTACAACGATGTTTGCACATCTAATGTGAATATACCTAAACGCATACAGCGTAAAAGTGATGTTGGTAAAACTTTTGTCCTATACCAACAACCTTCTTAAACTGCTTTACGCAAGGTACCAAACTTGCAAATCACACGCCATGAAAATGGGGTCCTTCGTGCTAAATCTCAAGATTTACGCACACAACTCCAAACGCGTAAAAATGTATAGTTTGGTTCTGCAAACGAAGCCAGTAATCTTCTTTATACACAGAGGACTAAACGTTTTTCTACCCCAAATATAATAAAGAAGAATATTCCCTCCACTCCTTCTGACTTACGTGAATTGCTATTGCAAAAGCGTAAGAATTTACAATCTCCGGCGATGCTCCCCCAAGAAAGACATCAATGTGGATTTCATCAGGTTGTGATCAATTGTTGTTGTTCAGATTCAAAACGGTCAGTTTTTGATCGACTGAATTTCTCACTTCAACATCAAGCTGAAGACCAAGAAGATGAGTTGTCATATGCATCAGTCAACATGGCATCTCATACTAACAGAGGACGACGACCGAGACGGAACATGTCCCAAACTCTAGGTTAACAACAATTCAACAGACTTCTTGATTCCTTTGAAGGAGTATATCAGAATACTCAATCAAGAAGACAAAGACAATTACAGATCTCTGATTCAGAAGCTGGGGGTACTCAATCTTTTGAGTCTGATACTGATAGTGTGGATTCATACTTCTATACTAATCCCTCTATATCTTCAAGAGAGGTTGAATCCTACGCTGTTGGAGATGAACCAGAGACGTCATCTGCTAATACGGAACAACGTCTCACTGCCGTGGAGCAATCATTGAAAGACATGCTTAACATGGTGCAAAGCATGCATCAGATAATTTTGAATCAGCAAACTGCTCAACCCACAGTAATAACTCCGGTACCAGCAGCAATACAAACTCAAGATAGTCAAGGGGCTGATATACCTTCAAATATTCAAGAACCTGCTGCTAATCAAAATTCTGCATCTCCAGATCCCATCATTCCAGAAGATGTTGTAGGATGTGGAAAATTATGACACGCTGTCATTTTCATCCATACGCTTAAAAGACAGATGTCAGTTGAATCCATACGCTCATTCAAAAGCCATACGCTCAGTAAATATTTTATTATTTACTGAAGTGACAGCACAGCATATGTTTAAATGAGGAATGAATCTGACACTTCATCTTTCGTGCAAAGACAGCTGTCACGAGAAAAGTAACCATCGTATAGGTTTTCGAAGAATCGGTTTTGTCTTTTACGAGGACAACTCAGCAGCCTTCATAAATACAAAAGCCATAATTACTGTCAGTTTTGACAGTCTGTCAGCCGTCAAATCCGCAGTCACGACGCTCGAGAAGATTTTGTCAGTTATGGGAAGATATGGTGTACCAAAGAAGATTGATGATAGCCACGTGGCCACTTCTCCAGTGAGCGTATCGACCTCACATGACTCCTTCTTCAACCAGTCAAGTGAGCGTATGGACCTCACATGATTCCTTGCTAACCAAGCGAGCGTATGATCTCCATACGACTCCTTGCCCATATAGTAAGCGTATGGATTTCCTATGGCACTATGCTGTCCAAGTCAGCGTATAACTCTCCTTCAACGAGGCAGCGTATTACAGCAACCATATCCAGGATTACAGTCAACACACGTTCTCACGTGTCCTGTACCAGTTATCCACTTCTCTAGAAGTTATGCAACGTGGCATCCAGGCCATCAATCTCTCCTGAACATGCTCTACTACTTTCAACCGCACGCTAATGTATCTCCATCAGAATTCGCCACGCGTCCCTGCAGTTATGCACACGTCAAGTAACTACCTGAGCGTATGCTTAAGGACAGTTATCCTGAACTCTATAAAAAAGAGTTTCTTCATCTTCATCAGAGAGGACAGGTCATTTTTCAGAGAGAACAGAGAGATTGCCCAGTTGCTGTCCAAGTTCTTCGAAGTTCGAGTTTTCTTCATCGCATCGTCCAGGGGATGAAGTAATCGTCTTCTAGATTAGATTCCTACAGTTGTAATTTTCTCAGATACAAAATAAATAAAGTGAATTTATTTATGGAAAACAAATTGGCGACACTGCTGGGGAAAGCTGTCTCCTCCAACGAGATAGCAACAACTCAATGCGATACTTCGTCGATCGGCTCGACGAAGAAGACGATGGTCGTACAATTCGACCAATCTGCTTACGAAGAAATGCTCAAGGCGAAGGAGGGCCGAACTGTTTCCTCCGCTCTTCCTGCTGCCAAGAAGACGGGACGCTCTGTCTATGTCCCCAAGTCTTCTTCGACAGCCCGAGATGTTCCTGTCACTTCTCACGTTGACAAGAACCCATCTTCAACTTCAACAAAGCACACTTCTGCTTCCTTGAACACAGCAACAATGGTTTCCCCTAGTCACGCTGACAAAATTGGTTCTTTAACCAAGTCAGTGTGTCCAAGGAAAACCATCTCTGGACATGTCAAAGTCCCTTCTCCTTCTGCTCTTACACAGCAGTCGGCTCTTTAGCCATTGATGACTCTGTGCGTACAGCAGTCAGAGGGCAGCATGCGGTAAAGTCAGCGTACGCTAAGCAAAAGCCAGCGTATGCTACCAAGAAGGCAGCGTACACTGAGCAAAGACCAGCGTATACCAACAAGAAGGCAGCGTACGCTAAGCAAAAGCCAGCATATGCTAACAAGAAGTCGGCGTATGCTGACAGATACAGTCCTTTGACTGATTCTCAAAATCAGACTGGGGGTTCTCTTTCACAGAACATACAAATGATTCCCCCACAACTTGCGCATCTTGTGCCAATCAAGGAGAAAGACTCTTTTGTCGATTCCTCTACTTCTGAGGTCTTTACCTCTGGAGTTAATTTGACTAGTACTTTTACTAGCTCAAACAAAGGAAAACGTCTTTTGGCTAATTCCTCTAAAGATGGATTATTACCAACTCCTAGTCGGAATAATACTTATCTCCCTTCTCTCAAAATTTCTCGATCTGAGAAAGACAAGTTACAAGTATCCAAGACTGATACCAAAGTCATATCTCCCACGGATCTTCGTCAAAATCACCACAGTTATGCTTCTGGTATTAAAAAGTCTTATCAACTTGAGACAAGTGTACTAGATCCTGATGTTGAATATGCCAGAAACTATGTGGCTCAAATTAATCGGTCTTTATACACTCAAGAATCGAGAAAACAGAAGAACAAAAGACAAGTTTCTACACAGAAACTATCTTCCAGTACTTCCCAATCTATCCCTACAGATCTCCGGGAATATTTACAAAACAACGGAGAATCGACACTCCATCTGGCTATGACATTGCCCATATTCGCCATAAAAAGCATGGTTGTGACTTCCAACCTCGGGTTGTCATCCAATGTTGTTGTTCACCGAAAAGACGGTCTGTTTTCGAACGGATCCAATATGAACCAACATCAGATGAAGATGAACCTCTTTATGCTTTTGTCAACATGACCTCCAGAAATATTGGGGGTAGAATCCGGTCTGACGCTATATCAGATTCTGAAGATGGTGTTTATCTCGGCACTCGATCCAGGACCGGAGCCTTGACCAGAGCCTCTTCTTCTTCTCATCCAAGTAATAATCCGGAGATTATAGAAGACTTCCTTGGAGAGTCCAATTTTCCAGTATTGGCTCCTGTAAAAAGCCCTGGAAAAGATACTGATTCATACAGCGATGATTCAGAGCAAACTGTTTCATCGTCTATCCCTCGAATGATTACCACTTACATGGCAGAAGGTGATCATGAACCTTCGACTAGCAATGAGGCTCATGAACAGAGGATTTCTTCTTTAGAACAACAATTGCGAGCTATAGCAGATACATTGAGTGCTATGCACACTCTAATGCAGGCTCAACAACAGACAGCACCACCAGTGGTATTGAATACCCCTGTTATTCCAAACCCCGAACCCTCTACTATTCCGAGGGTACAATCTAATGTTCCTGTACAAACCACCCCAAGTCACTCTGGAGCTGGGGGTGGTACATATGCTGCAGTCCCTCCTCCCAATTACACTCAACAAGTCACAACTCCACAATCCTCTGGAATTGTTACAGAAGAGTTAAAGAATCTCAAAACTCAATTCGAGGCATTCAAACAAAAGGATGGTTTACAAAGGTTAGGTATCAAGCAACCTTACCCGATAGAGTGGAAGCAAGTATCGTATCCACCAAAATACAAACCTCCGACCATCTCTTTCTATGATGGGACAACCTCTCCAAGTCAGTTCATTAATCATTTTGAAGTAATGACTGATCAACTGCAACCAAGTGACGCCCTCCTTACTCGGGTGTTCATTGGATGTCTCAAAGGAACGGCTTATGAATGGTATAGAAGTCTCCCTGATGGGTGTATTACTTCATTTGCCGGTTTCAAACAAATATTCCTTGAACGATTCTACGAAGGGCTCAATGATATGACCATGTCGGCCCTCATAAGAATCAAACAGAAGAATAATGAGACCACTGAGGAATTCATTGAGAGATTCAGAAGAGAAGCCCTCAAAATGCCTCTTGGAACTTCCGATGCTGTTACGATCGACACTTGCAAGTCGAACCTCTTACCAATTATCAGCATGTGGACAGGGTCCACTCAGTTCCAAGATTGGCCTTCATTCATCGTCAGTGCCAAAGCTGCCGAAGTCAGTGCTGAGACCTTCAAGGGTCTGGGGGTACAAATGGCTCCCAAAGAATCAAATCAGAGTGCTAGCAATAGTACTCGACCCAACAATCGTAAAGGGAAAGAAGCTCTTGAAGTCAATCTCCAAAACAGTAGTCAAGAGGTAAAGACTACCCAAGCTACTTCAGCTCCAACAAATCAACAACAGAGATCTCCTCGGCCGAAAGAAGAATATTCTTTCGATGATGACGATGTTCAGGGTATCTTTGAATGCTTACTCAAAGGTAATAAGATTCAATTGCCAGAAATTAAAAAGCCCGATGAAGCCAATAAGACAGATCATCCAAAATACTGTCCATATCATAGAATGCTGGGTCATACAATCCGGTCTTACTATGTATTAAAAGGGAAGATTCAAGAGATGATTAAATCAGGAGCTGTGACATTAACACCTAAAGACAAAACAGTCACAGCAAATGTAATTTCAATGCAGTTCGGTGACTTCCCTCCTTTAATGGTGGAAAGTGGGATTGTTCCTATCCCCAAAGCAACTCTCGAAGTTATAAACATCCCACCAGCACAGAATGACGGACTTGTTCCTGTCACAACTAAGAAGGGAGAGATCATGTGGATTCACCCGGATTTAGTGACGGAGTTTGAAACGTCTTCTCTTCTCCTCGGAAGACTTCCTCGTCTAAAAAGAAGCTCGGGAAGACTAAGTCATGCAATGTGACTTCTAGTTTCACACCCGATTTTTATCTAACCTCTACTTTCATCTCAGCAGGAAATTCACTCCCTACGGAAATAAAATCTGTATCTCAATTTGAAGATAGGTACAAGCCTGCTTTTTATCTATACAGTTCACAATCTCGTGAATTGATGGTGAAGATGGGTTATGATCTAGCCACTGCTCCTGGTTTGAATTCAGGCAAGGGACTCCGAGCACCTTTAGCCATCACCATGAGACATAATCAATCTCGTATTGGTCTCGGCTTCTGGGACGAAGCTCTCATCAAGCATAAAAGAACCAAAAGCAAAATAAAGAATTGCAGCATGGTTTCCATAGACCTTGAACCAGAATCTGAAGTTGAAGTTCATGCTGGAACTCGGTCAGGAAAAGTATATCTGAAAGATTATGCTGAAGTTCCTGAAGAAATTTCTGGCGTTGCTCCGGTTACAGCTTCAACTCCAGTCTCTACTGAAGAGCCTTTAAATGTTCCTGTTGAGACAGTTCCTTCTAAACCAACAGCAGCTGACAAAGGCAAACAACAAGTCTGCTTCGACAAACCATTGAAGAAGTCATCTCCTACAGGACTTGAAAAGCCTTATAATTTTGATATATTGGCTCAACTAGCCAATACCCCAGCTAAATTATTAATCTTCGAGCTCTTACGCCTCTCTAAAGAGACTCGAGAAACTTTAAGTGAAGCACTGCTGCAAGCAGAAACCTGCTTAACTCTTCTCAAGAAGTTGGAAACAGAACCTGTTTCTCATTGCCATAATGTATTGGAATTTATTCCAAATATTACCTTTATGCAGGACGATATGCTGCTAGAGGATAATCGACATGATCGTCCTTTATATCATACAGGATATATTGATTCTATGAAGGTTGATCGTTTACTGATTGATCCAGGATCCGCTCTCAGTATTATGCCAAAGGCTATGTTAGATGCATTGAAGATACCTGTGCATAGTCTTTCCAGCACTATCACTACCATCTTGGGATTCAATCAAGGAAAAAGTGAGCCTTTAGGCAAGATTCGCCTTAAATTTCAAATAGGCGATCTTCGTACTAAGGTTACTTTTTACATCATCGACAATCATGGTTGCTCATATAATGCTCTATTGGAGAGACCTTTCTTGCATGAACATAATATTGTTCCTTCAACTCTTCATCAGTGCTTTAAATATGTTGATGATAATGGAGAGGTTCAAAAAGAAGTGGCAGATCTTTACCCATTCAAAGGAGTCGAAGCTTACTTCAATGACGCTCGCATGTACAAAGATGAATACTCGAAAGTCTTGCAAGCTATGGATAATGAAGATGAGACATCTAAAGTTGACACCTTTATTATTCCTGTAAAAGGGCGTATTACTCCTCCACAGTCTGTTAAAACATCTGAAGAAGGCTCACTGATAATTCCGGTCAGTGGATGTACTACTTCATCATCCGCCCAAGGCTCACTGATAATTCCTGTCAGTGGACGCACTACTGCACCATCTTCCCAAGCTTCACAAAGTTCGCTGATCATTCCTGTCAGTGGACGCATTACTCCCCCTCCATCTTCTCAGGCTAGATCAGATACTCTAGTCATTCCAGTCAGTGGACGCATTACTTATCCACGGTCTTCTTCAAGGGAGCTCACCCCTTCTGAGCCTTTTGTTATCGATCTTAATCGAAACAAAAATTCTAACTGTTCTTCTTCTTCCCCCTTTGTCATTAATCTGACTAAGTCTGATAAGGCTCAGCCTTCTGTTGTAAATACAGCATCTGGTATTAATGAAGCATCTCCTTTGCAGTATATTGATGTTTGTAGTTATGTACAAAGTTATTTACAATTGCTAGATAGCTTAGAGCCACTAACTATAGGGGTTGTTCAAGCTCTTCATACAGGCGTATTATTAGACTCTATACAGAAATTATACTTTGTGGTCCCCAGTCGAAAGAAGGGAGAAAATCCAATATTTTTCTATAAAGGACCTCAGAATCCTCCTAATCTGGAGGAGGATGATATAAATGACGATACTGGAAGATTACAGCTACGTCGCTACAGTCAGCAATCCAAAAATATCATCAAGAATATGGGTTATGATTTCAGAACCAGTCTTAATGGAAAAGGAAGAAGAATGCCTGTTCGAATTCCTCCATTAAAATACGGAAGGACAAAATGTGGTTTAGGTTACATTGCTCCTACCCCTTTTATCAATATAGTCCATGAAGATTCAAAGTCCGATGAAAATGAACGATCTGAGTCTTCTGATTCCCTTTCTTGGGATTCTGATACGAGTGTTGGCGATCTTCATCGCTCTATTCTATCTATCAATATGGTCTCTGTTGATGGCCCACAAGAAAATGGTGAAGATGAGGATGATTTTGAAATATCACCTAAATCAGAACAATGGGCTCAAAGATTAGATAACAATGGGAATTCAGGTTCGAACAGAGGGAACCTCCTACCGAAGATAAACTGATCCAAATTGATGTTGGTGAAGAAGGTTCCCCTAAACCAATATTCATCAGTGAAAGTCTTTCAGAAACAGATAAGCAAGACATGATCAAGCTTATTCGTAATTATATCGATGTCTTTGCCTGGAGTTACGAAGATATGCCAGGACTAGATCCGAAGATTGCAATGCACAAACTCAATATCATGCCAAATGCTAAACCGGTCAAACAGCAACAGCGACGATTTCGTCCAGACATTATGGATGCAATTGAAGCTGAAGTCAACAAGCTTATGGCTTCTGGATTTATTCGAGAGGAACAACATCCTGAATGGGTGGCTAACATCGTTCCTGTCCTTAAAAAGACTGGCAAGATCCGAGTCTGTATAGACTTTCGCGATCTCAATGCGGCTTGTCCTAAAGACGAGTTTCCTCTTCCAATTACTGATGTCATGATCGACAATACATGTGGTTTCGAACGAATGTCATTTATGGATGGATATTCGGGATACAACCAGATCAAGATGTTTCCAGATGATAAAAAACACACTTCCTTCAGAACGCCGATCGGTACATACTGTTATACAGTGATGCCGTTTGGTCTCAAGAATGCAGGAGCAACATATCAGCGAGCAATGAGCACTATATTTTGCGAACATCTCCGAAAAATAGTCGAATGCTATGTTGATGATATTGCAGTCAAAAGTCGACGAAAGGAGGATCATATCCAAGATTTGAAGACTATCTTTGATTTAATGCGTCAGCATCAATTTAAAATGAACCCTACTAAGTCCTTCCTGGGCGTCTCTAGTGGTAAATTTCTCGGCTTCGTCATTACCGCTAAAGGTATACACGTGGATCCCGAGAAGATCAAAGCTATCCAAGAGATGCGTCCTCCACGCACCTTAAAAGAGCTACGAGGATTTCAAGGAAGGATTGCTTATATCAGGAGATTCATTTCCAGCTTATCAGGACGCTGCAGACCATTCCACAAACTTCTGAAGAAAGGTATATCTTTCATCTGGAACGAAGAATGTCAAAAAGCATTTGACGATATTAAACAGTATCTCATGAACCCTCCAGTTTTGGTACCTCCCGTCTCGGGGATACCATTTCTCCTATATGTTCGAGCTATGGATCATTCTCTTGGTGCATTACTCGCCCAGAAAAATAAAGATGGTCATGAACAGGCCATTTATTATCTCAGTCGCACAATGACAGGCGCTGAACCGCGTTATTCTCCAATCGAGAAAGAATGCCTAGCATTAATGTTTGCTGTTCAGAAAATGCGACATTATATTATCGGTCAAACGATTCATGTCATTTCCAGAGTGAATCCCATCAGGATTATGATGAAGAAACATGGTATTCTCAACTCCAGACTAGCTAATTGGGGAATCTTGTTAGCCCAATATGACATGCATTATATTCCTCAGAAGTCAGTTAAAGGACAGGCTCTTGCTGATTTTCTAGCAGCTCATGCAGTCCCAGAAGATTCTAAATTATATGATGAGATTCTCGATGAAGTTCTGGATTCAAATATGGTTTCTGAAGAAGTTTCTACCTGGCGTCTATTCTTTGATGGAGCATCTAGAATAGGTCCTAACGGCAATATTGTCGCTGGAGTTAGAATTGTTCTTGTATCCCCAGAAGGACTAACTATTCAGAGGGCTTATTCTCTAGATCAATCATGTTCAAATAATGTTGCAGAATACAATGCGTTGCTCATTGGTCTTCAACTCGCTAAACATCTGGATGTTCAATATTAGAAGTTTATGGAGATTCTAAGCTTATCATCAATCAGATCAGAGGAACGTATGAAGTTCGTCATCAAGATTTGATACCTTATCATCGAACAGCACTCTCTATGGCCTCCTCCTTTGAAGGTTTCTTTATTGAACATGTTCGACGAGCCTATAATGCAGAAGCTGATGCTTTGGCTAATCTTGCTGCTGTATTAGCCATACCAATCAGACGTCAGCAAGTGATAGTGGTTTATAATCGAGAACTATTCTGCGTTGAAAATAATCTGGCTTTGGCTTTTCCCCATAATCCAGACGAAGATTCTCTCAACTTTGATGCTGAATTAAAGTTTGACAAAGTGTCCTTGTCTTCTTCCGATTCTACTATGGAATATGTCTTTTCTAACAAAATAGACACCGTAACTGAAGACTGGAGACGTCCATTTCTAGACTTTGTGTTGTATGACATACTTCCTGATAACCCGAGTGAAGCAGCATCTATCCGGCGCCGGTCTCTCAGATTCTATTATAATCATACTACGAAGACACTATATCGTCGAGCCTATGATGGTCTTCTCCTTCGATGCATCGCTGGTGAAGAAGCACAACAGATAATCCGTGAAGCACATGATGGCGTCTGCGGAGCTTACCAGCCAGGTCCAAAACTTCAAGATCGTATCCGACGTATGGGTTATTATTGGCCCACGATGGTAGCTGATACCATTCAATATGCTCGAAAATGTAAAGCCTGTCAAATTCATGCAGACTTTATCCATCAACCATCGGAGTTCTTACACCCAACAGCGACATCATGGCCCTTTGAAGCTTGGGGCATGGACGTCATCGGTCCTATCAATCCACCATCATCAAAAGGACATCGGTTTATTCTAGCAATAACTGATTACTTTTCTAAATGGGCTGAAGCAATCCCGTTATCTGAAGTCAAGACTTCTAATGTTATCAACTTTGTCAAACATCATGTCATCTATCAATTTGGTGTTCCTCGGCGTATTATCCATGATAATGGACCACAGTTCGTCAGCCAGAAATTTACTCGATTCTGTGATGATCATCGGATTAATAATCTGGCTTCTACAACATATAATCCAGCAGCCAATGGACTAGCAGAGGCTTTCAACAAAACAATCATCAAACTCTTGAAAAAGTTCGTTTCTTCCAATAAACGTAATTGGAGTGAGAAGCTTGGTGAATGTTTATGGGCTTATCGCACCACAGTTCGCAATGCGACCGGATGTACACCTTTCTCTTTGGTATATGGGTGTGAAGCTGTTCTTCCCTTCGAGATACAAATTCCTTCTTTGAGAGTTGCAATCTCCAATGAATTTACAATAGAGAATAATGATCGACTTCGACTTCAAGAGCTGGAAGCTCTAGATGAAAAGCGATTGTATGCGCAACAAAATATCGAGCTATATCAAGCCCGAATCTCAAAAGCTTTTAATCGGAAAGTCAAAGTCAGAACATATCAGAAGGGAGAATTGGTCCTTACTGTCAGACGTCCGATGACCATGACACATATGAGCAAGGGCAAATTTGACGCGAAATGGGAAGGCCCATTCGTAGTAAACAAAGTCTTCTCTAATGGAGCATATCAGCTTGCCTCTATGGACGGGAAAGTCACGATGATGCCTATCAATGGCAAATTCTTAAAGAAATATTATGTATAAATTTCATCAATATATATAATATTTTCATTACTCCCCAGCAAGTGTAAAATCAAAAATTTATTCTTCTCTACAAAAGCTATTTCGATGTCGTTATCCCCAGCGGAAACTGATATTCTACCATGTATCATTTTCCCAGAGAATTTGATATTTTGTCTTATTAGATTCCCAGTGGATTTAATAAAGATCTTGTATAGAAAATCATGTCCATATCACCTCTGAATTTTCTATCTCAGTATGTACCATATTCTATGAAAATGATATCTCGTCCTTTTGATTTCTGAGTCTAAAAGATCAGTGAATAAAGGCAAAATAATATAAAGCAGGAAGGATACATCATAAACAAAGTTTCCTTAAACAGAGTTTATTTGAGACAAATTCTTCAAGAAATACATCATCATGGAAGATCACTGGTATCCCTTTCGTACTTGGGACGAGGACCACATATATAATTAGCAAAAGAATTGAATACATCCTTTCCTGACCGCACCAAGAACTGACAGGCAGCCAGCCTCATTGCTTCTTCTTCTTCGGTTTCTCCTTGTTCGACCAGGAAATCCAAGATATCTTTCGGCAGCTTGGGAGCAGACGAGCTTTCGCTCGTCTCCTTCTTTCGTGGAGTCGAGTGCTCTTTAGCATTTTCATCGACTTTGGAGACGACTTCGGTTTTCTTCGTGTTCTCTTCGGAAGACATTTTGAATAAAAGAGAATAATGTGTGATCCTTCTACTCAAAGAGATGCTCTATTTATAGGCATATATTTGCCAGAATTAAAGGAACATGTCTTTTTCCGATATTCATTCATTAATACTTGACGGTTCATCCGTGCATTTATTATATTCATCCGGTGGTTCGTCTGTTCATAATCTTCTATCGATTGGAATTCGTTATCTTTCACATTTTCATAATCTTTGACCTCTGTATAAATACAAATCTGACTTTCTTTTTTGAGTCTTTACATCCTATCACGTCCATATTACCTCTGATGGTATTGTACACTCTAAAAAAAAGAAATCAAGATTTCTATTTATCATGTTCTTTTTACATCCAGAGAGATACAAAATCACTTCAGATAAAGAAGATTTATCATTTCCATTATCATATTTTCATAAAAAGTCTATTACATTTCTTAGACTTTCCTACAAATCATAATGGAAATCTATTACAAATCTTGGATTTTCATTCTATGTACAACTGAGATCTATTTCTTCTTGGATCTTCTCTGGCAATCTCGTTGTTTGTGGCAATTTCTGGGTGTCCAGCAGGAATCAAACTCTGGTCTTATCTCTCAGACGAGAGGAGAACCACAGAGTATGGCAATACGATGGCGTGTTGCTGCCAATACAGCGCGTGGAGGAACGGCGGCACCTCAAGCAGATAGGAATGTATCCAAACCTTGGGATACAATTCCTAGTTCTGCCGTGAAAGGAACTCTACTACCCGATTTCTCGGGGTAGAGTTGACTCCACCATCCAACTCTCGTGTATAAAGGCTCTTCCTACCATCTGAGGAAGACCCTTCTATCCCACGAAGAGTTATGAGTTGTCTGATGTACGCGTCAAAAGCGTATGAGCTCCCTGATGTAGATGTCAGAAGAACATTGTCCACAGCATCCATATCACCAATGCCAGTTCTGAAGAAGGTTTTCAGCCAAAATTCTGCAAGAAACAGTAAAGAAAAATCAGTCAACAGAAACTGGCCAAGCAAAGACAGATGCATTCTGTTCATTTCGGGAAGATGAATTTGTCCTTAGCAAACAAAAAATTCGATGCGTGTATATTGAACTTACCGCTGAGTTTGCTGCTAAGGATTGACAGATCCATGTCTGGTAGCGTGCACAGAGATTTGACATCAGACAACATGGCTTTCCTATTTCCTTCTCATAGAAAATTCATTCTCAGAAGAGAGGAAGAAGAATGGAAAGATGAGTTTGCGTGGAGTTCATCCATCTATTTAAAGTATGGAGCATGAACCTATTCTTGGAAAGGATCCGCATGAATAGCGCTCGTAAACGTGGAATGAATGACACGTGTACTTTGGAAACCAGCACAGCCTTGGAAATATTCAAAGAGTGCTTTCCACAACGTTGGAAGATAGCGTAACTTACGGGCTATTTATTGGTGCACGCTATTCATTGGCGTACGTTATTTAGCGTAATTCACAACGTTAAAGGACAGCGTAATTTATAGCGTAACATACGCTGACATACGCTATTCAGCGGAATTCACAAAACATTGGAAAATAGCGTAATATACGCTATTTCATTGGCATACGCTATCTAGCATAACTTACAACTTGGAAGACGGCGTATTCTACAGTTATCCATCGGTGCACGTTGGTTTTTAACACAGATTTGGACTAAACAGAGGATTCTTGAATATTCATTTTTCATTAAGGCACTGATGGCCTTACAAAAAAAAAGAGGGGGAGGAAAAGGAAAGGAGTGCAATAAAGTCACGCTCTATTTTCCAGAGCGACTAAGCTTGACGCCTAACTCTTCTACGCTTTGGACCCCCATGCGGTGTAACAGAGCAACGAATATTTTACGCTTCTCTGCGAGGCTCTGCCCATCAGAAGAAGAGGAGCCGTCCAGACCAAAGTAGCCCAAGAAATTCTTGGCTAAATGCGTAGGGTCGTCCTTGAGCTCGATGACGACAGGTTCGGGTTCTTGGCCCCCAAAAGTGGGGTCACCATGGGAACAGAATCCCAACTTACGTGCTTCTTCTTCAGCGGCTTCCTTTGGAGTCATGGTTTCAAAAGATGAAAGTCAAAAATTGAATTCTCTCGGTTTATATAATAGAGCTTGCTGGCTGTTCATATTCTTCCATCAGATTCAATCAATCTCGAAAAATGAAGAGTCATCATGACATTTAATGAACTCATGCCAGCGTGTCAGGACTCATTCCCACTTTCTGTTCAAAGTAATTTCGAACTTTTGAAACTCATAAAGTTCAAAAACTTTGAAGGGGGTCTTGTAGGATGTGAAAAATTATGACACGCTGTCATTTTCATCCATACGCTTAAAAGACAGATGTCAGTTGAAGCCATACGCTCATTCAAAAGCCATACGCTCAGTAAATATTTTATTATTTACTGAAGTGACAGCACAGCATATGTTTAAATGAGGAATGAATCTGACACTTCATCTTTCGTGCAAAGACAGCTGTCACGAGAAAAGTAACCGTCGTATAGGTTTTCGAAGAATCGGTTTTGTCTTTTACGAGGACAACTCAGCAGCCTTCATAAATACAAAAGCCATAATTACTGTCAGTTTTGACAGTCTGTCAGCCGTCAAATCCGCAGTCACGACGCTCGAGAAGATTTTGTCAGTTATGGGAAGATATGGTGTACCAAAGAAGATTGATGATAGCCACGTGGCCACTTCTCCAGTGAGCGTATCGACCTCACATGACTCCTTCTTCAACCAGTCAAGTGAGCGTATGGACCTCACATGATTCCTTGCTAACCAAGCGAGCGTATGATCTCCATACGACTCCTTGCCCATAAAGTAAGCGTATGGATTTCCTATGGCACTACGCTGTCCAAGTCAGCGTATAACTCTCCTTCAACGAGGCAGCGTATTACAGCAACCATATCCAGGATTACAGTCAACACACGTTCTCACGTGTCCTGTACCAGTTATCCACTTCTCTAGAAGTTATGCAACGTGGCATCCAGGCCATCAATCTCTCCTGAACATGCTCCACTACTTTCAACCGCACGCTAATGTGTCTCCATCAGAATTCGCCACGCGTCCCTGCAGTTATGCACACGTCAAGTAACTACCTGAGCGTATGCTTAAGGACAGTTATCCTGAACTCTATAAAAAAGAGTTTCTTCATCTTCATCAGAGAGGACAGGTCATTTTTCAGAGAGAACAGAGAGATTGCCCAGTTGCTGTCCAAGTTCTTCGAAGTTCGAGTTTTCTTCATCGCATCATCCAAGGGATAAAGTAATCGTCTTCTAGATTAGATTCCTACAGTTATAATTTTCTCAGATACAAAATAAATAAAGTGAATTTATTTATGGAAAACAGATGTACCACCTCCAGTGGGGGTTACGGTACATCCAACGACTATTCAATCAAATGTGCTTCCTCAAACCAGTGAAGCCATTCAAGCAGTGCTTGAACTCAAAGCACAGTTTGAGGTTTTGAGGCACAAAGATCAGCTCCAGAGGTTAGCGATTAAGTAACCCTATCCTCCTCATTGGAATGATGTACCCTTTCCACCGAAGTTCAAGCCACAATCCATAGTTTTATTCGATGGAAAAGCATCTCCCAGTCAATATATCAATTACTTTGATATTATGACTGTACACTTGTAGAAAAATGATGCTCTTCTCACTCGAGTGTTCATTGGATGCTTGACGGGTTCGGCTTATGACTGGTATCGTAGCTTACCCGATAACTCTATTTCGTGTTTTGACGAATTCAAGGCAATGTTTCTCTCCCGCTTCTATGAAGGAGGTATGGACATGAACATGTCCTCCTTAATAGAAATAAAACAAAAGGAGAAAGAAGATACTCGGACGTTTATTGAACATTTCCGACAGGCTACTCTAAAGATGCCTCCAGGTATGCCAGATTCAGCGTTGATCGATACATGCAAGATGAATCTGCGACCATCTATTGCTGTCTTCACAGGTTCCCAATTCACAGATTGGGCTTCGTTTATCATAGCAGCAGTTTCTGCCGAGACCAATGGTAGGTTGGCTCGGGAACATAGGATGATTTTCGCTTCAGACGATAAAGGAAAGAAAAGTAATCCTGGTAATAATCCTGGCAATCGTAACGTGAAAGGAAAAGATACTCTTATGGTCAATCTCTCCAAGAACAAAACGACGCCAAATAATCATGAATCTTCCAGGCCAAAGGAAGAATATTCTTTTGACGAAAGTGATATCCTAGGGATATTTCAGTGTCTGGTGAAAAGTGGCAAACTTCAGATTCCAGAGCCAAAAAGGCCTAATAAGGTAAATCTGACTGACAATCCCAAATATTGTATCTATCATAGATACATTAATCATCCTACCAGTGCTTGCTATGTCTTGAAAAAGAAGATCCAAGACCTGATAAATGGTGGCGCTATCGCTTTAACCAATGATGACCATACGGTTACAACCAACATGGTCTCTCTTCAGTTTGGAAATTTTCCTCCACAGCAAGTCCCAGATGGAATTATTCCAATTCCGAAGGCGACTATGAAGATCGTGAATATCCTGCCCGCCAGAGAAGAAAATACAGGATTGCTGCCGCTCACATTGAAGAATGGTAAAATCATGTGGGTACATCCTGACTTAATACCTGAATTGAAGAATGAAGGTAAAACTTTAAAATCCAAGAAAGGTAAGAAAGTCAAAACCTGCAACATGATTTCTCATGTTATTACAAATCCTGATGACTTGGATCATCTATGGGATGGCCTTCCCCTAGAAGATAGACTGAAAGGACTAAACATCTGTCCTCCAAGTCGAGCTCCTCCTACCAAACTCAAGCTTACCCATCAGTAGTGGCTAGCCATAAATAGTGTTTCTTTATATCGGGCACAACAAGTCTTTGCTGCTTATGAAAAAGCTCCGACAGGAATTTTTCCTCATATCCCGAATCCTCCTCCTCCCGTAGCTACAGAGACATTTATTCTTCATTCTCCTGAGGTTACAGAGGGTCTTGCTTCTTCCTCTTCCTCTGTTAAAACTCCTGTCAAAAGTTTGCTGCCCACTCACTTGTATAGTCAGCAATCTGTTCATCTCATGAAGAAGATGGGTTACGACTTTCAAAAGGCAGAAGGTTTGAATTATGATAAAGGAATACGTCTTCCTTTAAAATTCAAAATCAGAATTCCACTGCTGGATTGGGTTCTAAAATGCCTCATAACAACCCTCACAAGAAGAAGACTAAGAGAATAAAAATTAAATCCTGTAATATGGTATTTCCTTCTCCTGAGTCTGAAGAAGAAACTTTTGCTGGTACAAGATCTGGAAAAGAGTACCACAAAGACTATGAGGGATCCTCCAAAGAAGCAGAAGATGTAGTGGAGACTCTACCAGTTCAACCTTCTCCTGTTCCTGTTAAACCGTCTATGGTTGAAAAGGGGAAACAGAAGGCAGTACGCTTTGATATCCCATTGAAGTCTGCTTCCAATCAGGGGGTGCTGATGAAGCCTTACAAATTTGACATTCTAGCTCAGTTAGCCAATACTCCGACTAGACTTTCTATATTTGAATTGCTTCGCCTTTCCAGAGAAAGCAGAGAGACTTTGAGCGAAGCTTTACTTCAAGCAGATTCATGCTTGGCACAACTCAAAACTCCTGATAATATACCAGTGTCATGTCCGCAATGTCATAGTGTGATGGAAGCAATTCCCAACATCACCTTTACACAAGAGGATATATTATTGAAAGACAACAAGCATGATAGGCCTCTGTGTTACACTGGATATATTGGATCCACTGAAATTGATAGGATTTACATCGATCCTGGATCTTCAATTAGTATAATTCTTCAGAGTATGCTAAGACCCCTGAGGATTCCTACTAGTGAGCTGACTTACACTAGTACTACGATAGTAGGTTTTAACTCTGGCAAGAGCAAACCACTGGGGAAGATTCGTCTGCAGATTCAGATTGGTGATCTTCGAACTATGGTAACTTTCTATGTTATCAACTCGGACGTATCCTACAATATTCTTCTTGGAAGACCGTGGATTCATGAACATAATATTGTGCCTTCAACTCTTCACCAATCTTTCAAATATGTGGACTCCCAAGGAGTTGTGAAAACTGAGTTTGCTGATATTAATCCGTTCAAGGGTGTTGAAGCCTACTTCTCTGATTCAAGGCTTTATAAACAAGAACATGTGAAAGATATATCAGACATGGCTGAAGATCAATCACCCTCTGAGGATCACTCTATTAATGAAGATCCGCCAGAGGAGCAACCTTTGAAGATCATAGTCAAGGGACGAATCCAATCCCAACCTGTCAATGATCAACCTTTGATGATCAAGGTTAAAGGAAAAACTCAAACTTCATCTGAGGAATCAATAAATATTCCTGCTAAGAGCCAAGTTCAACCTTTTATGATTAAGGTCAAAGGACGTACTTCTTGTACGAATGATCCAGAACTACCGTTGATTGTCAATCTTGGCAAATCTACGCAGAAGACGGATGATGGTCCACTATTGATTAATCCAAAGCGCAGCAATCAGACTGTAAATGATGTAAATATTGATCATTCTGTACTTTTTGATATCAATCAAGATTTCCTGTTCGAGTATATGGCTGTCAAGTTTATTGAAAGAATGACTTTATCTTCTGATAATCAAAGTCATCAATATAAAGACAACATAGAACCGAAAGAAATTCTATTCATCGAATCCGATATTTCTCATTCCTCATATTGTGAATCTGGGCAAGTACTCTCAGTCAATATGGTTCAAACCGATGATGAATCAGAGCCATTTAAAAATGATCCTTGGGCTCAACAAATAGATACTCAATGGGAACTTCGTTTCGAACAACGACAGCCACCTACAGAAGATGAGGTTATCCAGATTGACGTCGGAGATAGAGTTACGTCCAAACCAATATTCATCAGTAAGAATCTTTCTGAAGATGAAAAGGAAGAGCTAATAAAACTTATAAAAGATTACATTGACATCTTTGCATGGAGTTATGAAGATATGCCAGGGCTAGATCCTACAGTTACTACCCATAAACTCAACATTTTGCCTAATGTCAAGCCTATAAAACAACAGCAACGACGCTTTAGACCAGATATGATGGATGCGATTGAGGCAGAAGTCAAAAAGCTGATTAGGTGTGGCTTTGTTCGTGAAGAACAACACCCAGATTGGGTGGCCAATATTGTTCCTGTTATAAAGAAGAATGGAAAAGTCCGAGTTTGTATAGATTACCGAGATCTTAATACGGCTTGTCCAAAGGATGAATTTCTACTTCCAATTACCGATATCATGATAGACAATACATGTGGTTTTGAACGCATGTCTTTCATGGACGGATTCTCAGGATACAATCAGATCAAGATGCATCCAGAAGATGAGAAGCACACCGCTTTTCGTACACCTCTTGGGGTCTACTGCTATACAGTTATGCCGTTTGGTCTTAAAAATGCCGGTGCCACGTATCAACGGGCTATGAGCAATATCTTTCAAGAACATCTACGGAAGATAGTTGAATGCTATGTAGATGACATTGCTGTTAAAAGTCGGTCAAAGAATGATCACATTCAGGACTTGAAGACAGTATTTGAATTGATGCGCCAACATCAATTGAAAATGAACCCTACTAAGTCTTTCTTAGGGGTTTCTAGTAGCAAATTTCTAGGATTTGTTATTACCTCTCAAGGTATCCATGTTGATCCTGATAAGGTTAAAGCAATTCTTGAAATGCGTCCTCCTCATAATCTGAAAGAACTCCGTGGCTTTCAAGGCCGTATTGCTTATATCAGAAGATTTATATCTAATCTTTCTGGGAGATGTCAACCTTTCTTCCGTCTATTAAAGAAAGGGGTATCTTTCGTCTGGGATGAAGCGTGTCAAAAATCCTTCAATGATATTAAATAATATCTTACAAACCCACCTATTCTGGTACCTCCGGTGGTAGGAAGACCATTCTTGCTATATGTTCGAGCTTTAGATCATTCACTTGGCGCTCTTCTAGCACAGAAAAGTGATATGGGTCATGAACAAGCAATATATTATCTGAGCAGAATGATGGTTGAAGCTGAACACAGATATACTCCTGTAGAAAAAGAATGTCTAGCTTTGGTTTTTGTCGTCCAAAAGACAAGGCATTATGTCACCGGACAGACTATTCATGTCATCTCCAGAATAAATCCCATTCGGGTATTGATGAGGAAACCGAGCATTCTTAATTCCAGGTTAGCTACCTGGGCGATGTTGCTCACTCCTTATGATATGATTTATGTGCCTCAAAAATTAGTGAAGGGCCAAGCGTTAGCTGATTTCTTAGCTGCTCATCCTATACCTGAAACTTTGAAGTTATATGAAGACATTCCAGACGAAATAATTATAACATGACTTCGAAGAATGATATATGGCAATTATATTTTGATGGAGCATCACGAGTGGGACCTAAAGGCAATATTGTCTCTGGGGTAGGAATTGTCTTGGTTTCTCCTGACAAAATGGTCATATACCGTGCCTATTCTCTTAATGAACCATGCTCTAACAATGTAGCAGAATATAATACTCTATTGATTGGTCTAGTAGCAAAACAATTGGATATTGAATTCTTAGAGGCTTATGGAGATTTTCAATTGATCGTTAATCAAGTTAGAGGGACTTATGAAGTTAGAAATCTTGACCTCATCCCCTATCATCAAGTGGTAGTCGAGTTGGTCCTATCATTCAAAGATTTCTTCATTGAATTTGTACCACGTTCTCAGAATGTGGAAGCTGATGCTCTTTCCAGCTTAGTCGCAGACTTGGCTGTCCCAATCCGAAGGCAAAATACAATTACTTTGTTAGACCGAGACTTGTTCTGTGTGAAAAGTAATCCGTATATTGAACAAAGTTTTACTACAGAGTCAAGTTCCCAGCAGAAAGATTGGAGAACTCCATTCATTGATTATGCAGTTCATAGAATTTTGCCTGAAGATCCTAAAAAAGCTGCATCAATTAAGAGACGATCATTTTGATTCTATTATGATTCATCTTTACATATGCTATATCGTCGTTCATATGACGGACTCTTGCTGCGCTGTCTTTCAGAAAGTGAAGCCAAACAAACATTACGTGAGGCTCATGACGGTGTCTGTGGTGCTCATCAACCGGGTCCAAAGTTGCAGGACCGTATCCGGAGAATGGGGTATTATTGGCCTTCTATGATAGCAGATGCTGTAGACTATGCCAGAAGATGTAAAGCATGTCAGATTCATGCTGATTTTATTCATCAACCATCTGAATTTCTACATCCTACAACATCCTCTTGGCCCTTCGAAGCTTGGGGTATGGATGTCATTGGTCCTATTAACCCTCCTTCTGTCAAAGGACATCGGTTTATACTAGCTATAACCGATTACTTTTCAAAGTGGGCAGAAGCAGTCCCCCTTGCGGAAGTAAAAACATCTAATGTGATCAGTTTCATCAAACACCATGTCATTTATCGTTTCGGGATTCCTCGACGGATAATTCATGACAATGGTCCACAATTTGCCAGTCAAGCATTTTATCGATTCTGTGACAAGAATCGAATTCAGAATTTGGCTTCTACGACTTATAATCCAGCTGCTAATGGTTTAGCTGAAGCTTTCAATAAGACGATCATCAAACTCCTTAAAAAGTTTGTTTCTTCCAATAAACGTGATTGGAATGAGAAACTTGGAGAATGTTTATGGGCTTATCGAACAACAGTCCGGACTCCTACTGGTTTTACACCATTCTCATTGGTCTATGGATGCGAAGCTGTTCTCCTATTGGAAATCCAGATCCCTTCTCTACGAATAGCCATTGCTAGTGAGCTAACTACGGAGAATAATGATCGCTTACGACTCCAAGAACTTGAAGGATTGGATAAAAAGCATCTTCAAGCACAACAACACATTGAACTATATCAAGCCCGCATATCTCGAACTTTTAATTGTAAAGTTAAGGAGAGGGTATTCAAAGTTGGCGAGCTTGTATTAGCTGTTCGGAGACCGATGGTAATGACTCATAAAAGTAAAGGGAAATTCCAAGCAAAATGGGAAGGCCCTTATGTGATTGAGTCTGTGTTTTCCAATGGTGCCTATCGGTTGTCAAAGCCTAATGGAGATCTACTCATGCTACCGATCAATGGCAAATTTCTTAAGAAATACTATGTATAAAAAAGAAAAGAGACAGAACAAAAAATAAAGCTTCTTTTATTATTTTTGTTCAAAATAAAAGACTAAGGACAAGAGCCACTCCCCTCCTTATTGAATACATAGTCGGCCAATGCATAGAAGGCATCGTTTCCTGAACACATGAAAAATTGGCAGGCAGCCATCCTCGACGCTTCTTCTTCAGGAGTTTTCCCTGGCTCTACTAAAAAAGCAAGAATGTCTTCGAGTGGCTTGGGCATAGAAGAGCCGTTGCCTACTTGAGTCAGGCCCGCCACTGTTGGCTCAAGGGGACACATCTCAGCAACGTCCTCAATTTTCCTGGAAACTTTATTCTTTTGCTGTACATCCTCGGAAGACATTTCCAATAGAGGAGTGGAAATAAGAATGAAATGTTACAGAGAGTTCTCACCTATTTATAGAAGAAGACTGTTGATGAACCGGTCTTTGAAGATTGAGAACAACCTTTTATTCCCAAAAAGACCTGTCCGTTTGTTCCATCGGGTTCATTCATTTCGAATCAATGTTTTCTTTTCCCGAAAAAATGCGTTGGTTCGTCCATTGTTTTTGACCCACATGTTCATGACATCTGTCTTCTTAATCCCCAGCTACCAAGGTTTGGTTAAGCTGACTTCTTGGGAAAGGGATTTTATATCTTCAATATCAATTGATTAGAAAGTGGGATTCATTATTTATCATGTTTCCATGACCTCTGATTAAATATTAAACCTACTTTCCTTTCCTATCTATCACTTCTATTTTTGACCTCTGCATAGATATTAATCTAATTTTCTTTTGAGTTCATATATGCTATTATGTCCATATTACCTCTGATAGTATCATATACTCTAAAACAGAAAATAGGATTTCATTTATCTATCATGTCCATATTACATCCAGATAGATACAAATCATTGATCATAGAAGAATCATCATTTTCATTCCCATATCATCAAAAAAGTCTATTATATTTCTTAGACTTCCTTACAAGTTATAATGGAAATCTTTTACAATCTTGGATTTTCATTCTATATACCAACGATAACCTAATAGAGATCTATTTCTTCTTTGATCCTCTTTGACGGGTTCGTTGTTGGTGGCAGTTCCTGACTGTCTGAGCTCCAGTGTCAACCGGAACAGCAGGAATCAAACTCTGGTCTTATCTCTCAGACGAGAGGAGAACCCCAGAGTATGGCAGCCCGAAGGCGCGTTGCTGCCAATACAATTGGTGGATTAGTGGCGGCACCTCAAAGTAGATAGGAATGTATCCAGCATTGGGATACGATTCCTAGTTCTGCCGTGAAAGGAACTCTACTACCCGATTTCTCGGGGTAGAGTTGACTCTACCATCCAACTCTCCGTATATAAAGGCTCTTCCTACCGACAGAGGAAGACCCTTCTATCTCACGAAGAGTTCTGAGTTGTCTGATTTGCGCGTCAAAGGCGCATGAGCTCCCTGATGTTGATGTCAGAAGAACATGCTTCACAACGTCAAAGTCACCAATTCCGGTTCTGGAAAAGCTGCTCGGCCAAACTTCTGCAAAAAAAACAACAAAGAAGAAGTGTTTTAAACAGAAGTATCATCAGATGCGTAGTGAACGCTAACTAAAAAAAAGATGACAAGGCTTTTACGCCGATGCTTCACAAAGGCTTTTACGCCAGTGCTTCACAAAGGGTTTTATGCCAGTGCTTCACAAAGTCTTTTACGCCAGTGCCTCACAAAGGCTTTTATGCCAGTACTTCACAAAGGCTTTTACGCCAGTGCTTCGGCAAGGATTTTACGCTAATGCTTCAGCAAGTTTTTACGCTCATGAATAGATGTTTTCAAACAAAGAAATTCGAAGACAGATATTTGCTTACAATTGGACTTACCATTTAAGTTGAATGGTTTGGCTATAATAGCGGTTGAATCCACATTTGAAGACTGGACGTACAAAAGAACACCGTGGAAAAGCTTCACCATCCTCATTTGTTGGAGAACAACATTACAGAAAGTTATCTTCAGAGGAATGAGAATGAGAATAGATGAGACATTCTCGGCTATTTATAAAGACTGAAGAAACTGTTGGGAGTCTATTTCGGGAAAAGATCCTATTTTAAGGCTCACGTAATCACAAGACAGACGCCACTTGTCAAGTTTGTTTCTTGGGAATAAATAATCATAGAAACAGTCAAAATAAATGTTGAACAGTTGAGATTAACATCAGACTTTATTTATAAAAAAAGGGGGGTGGACCCCTACATATAAGAGAGTCGCAATACATGGAATTTCATTTTCCCTCTCCTTCGTTGGACTGACGAAGGGAGGCACCTAACTCACGCATGTTGTGAATCCCGGAGCGACGCATCAGATTTAAAAATGCTTCTGCATCTCCTGAGCCCTCATATGCAGTCGGGGGACCACCATCGATGCGGCTGAAGACTGCTGGAGTTAATCCGAAGCACGCTACAAAGTTGCGTGCTCGCTCAAAGTCAATCCTTGAGCCCGAAGCCTCTTCATTGTTAATCTCCTTCTTGGGCGCCATGTCACTATGGAGATGAATGACAAGAGTGAAGAATTTCTCCTTATTTTTACGGTTAAATCAACTCTTCATATTCCTCATTGGAAACTGTTCATTATAAATGCAAACTCGGGGAAGCGAAAAGGCATTCGAAAGTTTCGAAAAAAGAAATTTATTGTGACAATTAAGTGTTGACTGACACTGTTGGAAATTATGCCGACTGTTGGACATCCCCGCTTTTACGCGGATGGCTGTTGCGTATCCCAAATTTTACGCTGGCAGATCAAATCTCAACTTTTACGCTTCTGTTCAAAGTGTTTCAAATATTGGAGATATTTGAAAACTTTGAAGGGGGTCTTATAGGAGCGTAAAAAGTGCTTCAAAGAAAGAGTCATCCCATTCATAAGTGATCGATTTTCGACACCAAGCAAGAGCAGATAATCTCTTTTACGCCCAAGACTAGGCTAATCAATTTACGCCTAAGCAGGCTGATCATTTTACTCTTGGGTCCACACTGCTGGTTTTACGCCAAGGACAGAGCAGCCTCTTTTACGCTGGACAAAGCTGTCAAATCTCTCATTTAATGCAAACTCTGACATGAAGATATTAATGATGGCATTTACCACAGAATTCAATGGGATTTGTCTTATACCAAGACCATTGTTGACGTTTACGGGGGATCGAGCTACTTTACGCTCACTATATGGTTTCTTTTACGCACGGAGTTTTACATGAGTTCTTACGCTCATAAAACAATGTGTGCGTAAAGTCTATTTGAGCCATTTTACGCTCAAGGTTATTCAATAACCACTTTACGCTGGAAACTTATGACAGAGCTATTTTACGCTCATCTTACTGCTTTACGCCCAGAGGATGTTGGAGCTATTTTTTACGCCCTATTCTTTCTGGCCAGTATGGAACGTGGTTTGCCTACATGGCCTTCATGCCATATATTTCGAAGAACGTGTGTACATGCATCCTATTCTCACTGAAATGATGGGATGCGTGTCAACGTATGCAAAGGATGACTCTGATCATGGGTGGCAGTTGTTAGCAAAAAGACAGATTTTGATGTCTTTTTACGCACAGAAGCCCCAGTCTATAATAGACTCATTTTTCTCAAAGAGACGGACAGAGAGAAAACAGGAGAGAATACAGAGATCAGGACTTCGAGATTTTGATCCTCCAGAGCATTTTTCTTCAACTTTTCTTTCAGAACAGAGTGAAGCAAAGCAGGAAAGCATTCGGCCTCGCCATCAGTGCCCAAGTGCGTCGATACCTTTCTGGTGACTTAGTTCTTCCAAGTTGTTCTACTTCAAGCAGTGATCTTTATCATCATCATATGGTCCAAGGAACAAAGTGATCATTTACGAATCAGACTTCCATAGCAATACTTTCCCAGAATCAAATTTGTACTTCTTGTACTTTTTCTCGTTTTATTTTCAAAATCCAACCCTTTGTTTGGCAATTTTGTTAAGTGAAACAATTGTTACAGAATTCAAGGTACGATAATCAACACATAATCTTGACGTACCATCCTTCTTCTTCTTCTTCACAAGAAGCATCAAGGTTCCCTAAGGTGATCCACTAGCACAAATAAATCCCTTGGTCCTGAGTTCTTCAATCATCTTGTACAGGATCTCCAACTCTGATGGTGCCATTCTGTAGACTCTCTCTGACACTGGTGCCGTCCTTGGAATCCAGTCGATAGAGAACTCTATCTCTCTCTCTGGTGGTATACCTGGAAGTTCTTCGGGAAATACGTCAGAAAATTCTTTAACGACTCTGGAAAACTGAACTGCCTCTGCTACTGCCATCTACAAGACTGGTGGAGAAGGTTCTACTTCGCCTCTGGAAAATGAAAACTCCTCTTCGTCGAGAATACCAAAAATAATCCTGCCAATATGGCAGTCTATTCTTGCATATTGATCCTTCAACCAATCTATTCCTAGGACCACATCATAGTCGGCCATCGGAAATTCTATCAATCTAGCAAAAAACTCTCTACCGCTAACGATGATTCGATACGAAGAATAGACTCTATATACTCCCACAAGACCATTACCAGTAAGTATATTGAGCCTTACTAACAATGACTCGGGCTCCAGTCCTATCCGTGAAGTGAATCGTGCAGACATAAATGAATGCGATGCACCCGAATCAAATAATACTAATAATAGAAAAGAGTTAACGAGAATGGTACCTGCCACCACTTCACCTGATGCTAATTCTTCTGCCACAGTTAGAGCTATAGCTTGACCTTGTCCTCTCGGTGCTGGTCCCCTTTGCTGGTGACCTCTCTGCCTGTTCTGAATCTGAGCTTGGGCCTGAGCATACTGTTGCGGCCTCTGCTGCTGGAAAGCTTGAGCCTGAGGCGGCAATGCCCTCGGAGGTTGGTAGTACTGCTGCACTGGTGCTGGTCCGCTAACCGATGGACTGGTTAGGATTGATGAAGAGGAACTGGCTCTATGCGGGCAGGACCCTATCATGTGATCCGGTGCCCCATAAGCTAAGCACAACCCATGTGCTCTGCGACATTCTGAGACTACGTGTCCTGGCTTCCCATAATGAGTGCAGCCCATCGTGGAAGACTGCTTCTGCTTTTGAGGGTACGTCGGTGTCGAGTGCTGAACCGATGAAACTGTGGTCGCCCTTCTAGGAGCTCCAATGGTCAAAGCCCTAGCTGCCAGGGCTGGTGTTAATGATTGGGACAACTATCCATAAGACCTCTTCCGTCCTCCAGTTCGATCTATTATCCTCTGGGAGGTATACTCATGCCTCTTTGCTGCTCGTAAGACGGCATCAAACGTCTGGTGCTCAAACTGCTCCACTGATATGATAATCTCTAGGTGGAGCCCCTGCTGGAATTGCTGGGCTCGATCCAATTTAGTTGCCACCAAGGTAGGAGCAAACCGACTGAGCCTAGAAAACTCGGCCGTATATCCATCGACCGTCCTTCGCATCTGCTTGAGATTTGCTGAATCTAGTCTGCAGATTATACCGAGCTACTACATCAAAGTACTTCGTCTGGAACTTATCGCTGAATACCGCCCATAAGACAGGCGTCGCCAATCCAACTGCTTACATCGCCCACCAGCTGCAGGCTAAGTCCAATAATTGCAGGCGCACAACGGCCACCTTCTTATTCTCAGGAATACTAGCTACCTCCAGGATAACTTCTATGTCCTGAAGCCATGCATCAGCAGCGATAGCATCTTCACTGCCATAAAAGAAAGGAGGGTTCAAGCGCTTGAAGCTGTGGGCCGCGTTGTTCCCTTGATAACCAACTCTGCCCATGGCATCTTGTACTGTCTAGTGCAGGGCATCGCCCCGACGATCTTGAGATGCAAACAATTCCCTGATGAGACCCACTAGGGTTCCATTATCAGGCTCTGCAGGCTGGACTGGTTGAACTGGGGGCTCTGGATCCCCGGAATGCATGACTCGGGAGGCTGCTCCAGAGTATTGGGCTTGATCCCCAGGTTGTTCCTGGTTCACAGGAGGTGCTCCGCCTTGCTGATCGGTAGGACCAGGAACAATGCCGCTGAAGAAACGACATGGGAAAACAATAAGGAAGGACCAAGGTAGATCTAAGATATAAGCATGTGATCAGATCAAGACTTCGGAAAGATTAGAAGACACGAGTAGAGATCAAGGGCGAGTGCTGATTGAGACATCTATCCAGTAAAATCCTCACACACCTTGATTTACAAGACCTACATGGGCCACCACTTAAACCGTGTCACGCCCCAGAACCAGAATACTGGAGAGCGGGGGACAAACACAGCCAGCTACATACATTAAAGTATAATCTACCTCGATATACGATCACGGCTGTCTGGATGCATGAGGGTTTATCTACAAGCCAACAGTCTCTTATGGTCATTAACGAACCAAGTGTCTCAATCTCAAGCAAGTAAGTAAATGTTACAAGATGTTAGATCATCAGACATACAAAGTAAGGCATCCCAAATATTACATATTCAGATAATCATGAAGCTAGTCATACAAAATGTGAAGACTAGTAAGAGTTTCAGTCATACATGATCAACCCTAGGATTTGTCAATCATGTTACAGTCCGTAGGCAGATAGTAAGTAAAGTTGCAAACGAGCTAACACTTGCTCGGCGGCTAAATGCCTCAAAAGAATATTTTTACAAGAGAGTGGGAGAGCAAAATAAGAATCCACTCGTTGCCATGGCTGCTCCTAGTGGTCACCATCTGGATGGAAGGTTAAAGGATCCTCGATTCCTACTCTGAAATCTGGCCATACAAAACTAGCTGGATTAGACCCCAGAAGAGTAAGTGCCACAAGGGAGGCTTCACTTAAGAACTAAAACCAGCATATTTGCACATAGGAACATAAATGGTAATAAAAGACATGAGTTAGAGAAAACAAGGTGATAAATGATAAGACAACTAAGGGACTATTCCGGTAGCCAAGTTACAAACCCTAAATCAAACAAGGACCGGGGTTGTAACCCCACACCTAAACAGAGCTTAGTCTCATACCAATTATCGACAAGAGTAAAGCACAAGCAAGCATGTGCTAAAGTAATCATAGACTGGCAACGATTTAGACAAGACTAGACTGGACTACATCCATCATTCATGGCCAAGCAAAGAGTACGGCTTGATACTACTTGATCAATCTAGTCATTAACCTAGTCAGATTCATTATGAATCCCTGACCGTGGTAACCAGGAATTCATGTCCTAGACATGATGTAAGACGAGACAGGTAGCTTATACAGGCACAATCAAGAAAATCAACCACGGTGTCAAGACAAGAGTTACTTAGCAAGTCAGGGTAGCTGTCACAACAACGTTCAAGATTATTATGTCATGTCAGGTTACTTGTTACTTGTCAAGATTGCTTGTCAGGAGTGCGCCTCGACGTGCCACTATCAAAATTATACATGCCATATCAAGTTACTTATCATGTCATGTCAGATTATCATATCAATATTGCTTGTAAAGGGTGCGCCACAACGGACCACCATCAAGAATTTATCATCCCGTTAATACGACATGCTCACATTATATTCATGTCGAGTTTATATCGAAAAGGCGTTAAGGATGTAAAATGGGTGCAAAATCATAAAAAAGGAAACTAGGGACATCATGCACCCAAAGGGGAGGGATAAGGGGTACCATGGCCAACAAGTAGCCTTAGCCAAGTTGTACCAGGGTAATAGGTTGCGCCAGGCACAAGGGGTGCCAATGTCACATGTTGCGTCCAAACATCAGGTTGCACCTAGGCACTAGAGAGCCTAGCACTATGATGCACAAGGTCGGGCCAAGTTGCACCAGGCACTAGACTGCGCGAGGCTATGTTGCGCCTGACTCGGGTTGCACCTGACTCAGGTTGCGCCCGACTCAGGTTGCGCCTTACTCAGGTTTCACTGACTCATGTTGTGCCTAACTTTGGTTGGGTTGCGCCTGACTCAGGTTGTGCCGTGCTAAGGAGCGCACGCACTGGGTCAGGCTGTGCCGCGCTAAGGAGCGTGTGCAACACAGTGGCGCAAGCTAAAAAGCTTGCGCACACTGCTCACTGTCTTCTCCAATCAGCAAAAATTTTTATGGTTCGAACCCATAGCTTCAAAAGTCTACAACTTGATCAAAATAAGTCCAAATCCAAGTTTTTATAGGTCAAAACCAAGAAAATCATGAGAAAGGGCAAAACCTAGATCTACAAAAATCTATCCATCAAAACCAAAAATGACAAGTTCTAAAGAGGCTTAGAACTAGGAGAAGAAGACATTGGAACAATAAAATCCAAGATCCATCATGAAGCAAGTTGCACTTGCCTAGAGCTCTTGGGTGTAGGTGGAGAGGAGTAAATGAAGAAGATGGAGAAGTTATGAGAAATAAATTGAGAAGAGAGATAGAGAGGTTGACTTATATATTAAGCCAACCAAACCAAGCCAACATGTTGAACCAAACTAAAATAAACCAAGTCAAGATATGTCTAACTACGATCCACCTGACAAATGTCAGAAATCCGTGCACGTATACTAAAAATACGTATAACGGGAAACGGGAGTGACACTAGTATTGTTCACAAGGAGAAGAAGAGATTCCAGAAGAAATGATGCCTTTATATAGTGTTGATGAGGCAGAGGAGTAATCATTAATAGCCCCCTAGGATGTAGTAATAACATTTTGTAGCTGACAATATATATAAATTAATGGTTTTGTTGTACTTACTGTTATAAGTTGTACCTTTAGAAAACATTGTACGTATAATAGTTATAGTATATGGTAATGAAAGTATGTTATAATTACCTGTATCTCTATCCTAGAATATCACAGGCGACAATCGCTGATACGGGTACTGATATATTCGTATGGTGCGTAGCCTGGATATATTGTAACGTACTCGGTTCACCGTATTTTAGGAGCGGGACGTGACACACACACACACACACACACACACACACACACACACACACACACACACACACACACACACATATATATATATATATATATATATATATATATATATATATATGAGGGATTCACATCTCCGATTTTATGCATCCCCATGCTATCCACTGTTGGATGTTGTTTAAGTCATCTAATCTTAACCATTGATCTGAATGGTTTAAAACAACGGTTAAGATTAGATGACTTAAACAACATCCAACGATTGTTAACATGGGGATATTTGGGGATGCAAAAAAATGAAGGGATAAGGATCTCTCCTCATATATATATATATATATATATATATATATATATATATAATCATGCTACTAGATAAATGTAGTATTTTTAGAAACTAAAAATAATAATCATAAATTCTTGAATATTTTTGAAAAATATGTAATAGTAATATACCAACTAATTGGCTTATTAGGACAACCTGCCAATTAAATTGAAACTAAATAAATATAAAACTAATATATTTAACTTCTGAAATAAATCTAAATAATTTGAGAAATAATAGGAATTGATGTCAAAATTACATAACAAGGATTACCTACTATATACAGGTATAACTAGTCAACAACCATAAATATCACTTACCTATATATACCGTCAATGCTACTATATATATGGCACCATGTTATTTTAGGAAAATAATATTTATATTCCATAAATATGCCACTTTTACTTCTGGAAAATATATAATTAAATTTTGAATATATTATATATATATATTTATTTTAAGAACAACTTTGGTTGATTTTGGCAACCTTAGATAGGCTCCACTAACTTGGGTTGACTAGGTTATGGTTCAAACAATTATTTCGAATTCAATTGAACACTGAAAAGGCTATAAATGGATCTCCTGTGCCATTCAGAAATAGGTAGCACATGGGAACTTAATTGAGTGAGACATCATTGGCATGTGTGTAGTAGGTTCAAAATAGGTCAAAATTATATATTGGTTCATTTAGGTTGGATCGATGTCGAGTCCCGAATTTAAGTTGGAAAGTACGACAAAATTTATAGTAGATATTGGCCTAAATTGATCCAAAGTAGTGTGATGAAAATAGAATGTAAGGGAACATATTTGAGCGAGACATGATATATCAAAATAAAGATAACCTTGTCTGGATCAAAACTCATGAAGGATATTTCTAAAGATTGACATTTCTTGTGCTCCAAAAACAGAGCTACGAAAAAGAGGATTTATTGATCAAAATAATAGTGGAAAAAATCTTTTAATAATTATATTAAGTAAAACAATAAAAAATAAATTAAAAAATAACTCTAAAAATACTGGAGCTTAGAGTTTTAACCCCACATATGCACCTAAAAGTCAAAAATAGTTTATTTTTACATCATGTGCACATACTGTCATGCTTCAGTCCCAAAATATATAGGACTACACTACCAAAATACATGTATTTACCGACGGCCTTATCCGTCGGTAGTCCGTCGCCAAAAATAAATACCGACGGATTACCGACGGATATTTTGGTAAAACAGCCGTCGGGAATAACCTCGTCGCTAAAACATATCCGTCGCTACTCCGTCGCTCAGCGACGACTTAGCGACGGAATACCGTCGGCGCATTTAAATATATATAGCGACGGATTACCGACTAGCTTTCGTCAAAACATGTATCAGGATATAGGGTTAGCGACGGAAAACTCTGTCGCTAAAGAGTCGGCAAAACCGTATCAGTGATTTTCTGATACGCAATATCCGTCGCTAATCCGTCGTAAATTTGTCGGTAAAAGCGTATCAGAGATTTTCCCATACGGCAGGTCGTCGTTATGCCGTCGCTAATTCGTCGAGGTGTACGACGGATTAGCGTCGTATTAGCGACAAAACATCCGTCGCTAACTGCAAAATTTATGGACATCAAACAGAACCAGGTCGACGGACATTCCATCGCTAAACCGTCGCTCAATGTAAAATTCTCCAGGTAGCGACGGATATTACGTCGCCAATCCGTCGATACATTAAATTCCTACAGTTAGCGACGGATAGTCCGTCGGGACTTTGTCGCCAGTCCGCCGTAAGTTAGTCGCCAATCCGTCGTGAAAGCTAAAATTTATGGACATCAAACAGTACCAGGTCGACGGATCGTCCGTCGCCAATCCGTCGCTTTATTGAAATGCTCCAGGTAGCGACAGTTTTTATGTCGCCACTCCGTCGCTAACCTCAGTTTCTCCAGTTAGCGATGGACTATCCGTCGCTGAGTGGTCGCCAGTCCGTCGCTAACTTCTAATTTTTGAAAAAAAATACTGCAAACAGACTCTTTCCTGTTTATACAACACATCCAACACAATATCAAACATGCAAAATATCCATATACAACACCATATATCCATATCCAACACGAATATCCAACGTATCCAATATCCAACACCATATATCCATATGCAAAATATCCATATCCGACACCAATATCCAACGTATCCAATATCCAACAAAATATTACCAACACAATATATCCAATATCCAACATTAAATTATCCAAACATAAAAAAAATATCCGAACATACAATGTATCCAAATGTCTACAAAACCAACAACATAAACAAAATCAAACCCCGTCCGTCGGATCGTCTCGTGCTCGTGCCGCCGCATCCGCTTTGCGTATGTACTCCTCCACCGTGTGTGCCGGCACTTGGGACAAGACATGGTCTAGAAGCGCGCGTAGCTGCTCTGGCGACAACATGTCAAGGAGCGTCAAGATGGTGTTATCCGATACGATGCGGGCGTCCGCAGAGCGGTTAAACGAAAGCCGTCCGGGGGAAGAAGGACCAGGTCGATCCGAAGCACCGGCAGCAGCAGTAGACGGACTGAGAGCACCACCAGATGAACCGGGAGCACCAGCAGACGGACCGGGAGCAGACGGACCGGGAGCAGACGGATAGCGCCCCAACACTATCGCCCGCAAATCTGATACCGCGGAGGTCAGAGTCGCAAGCTGCGCCCTCACATCGTCAACCGGGGGCGCTGGAGGAGGCGGAGGCGGTGGATATCTCGGGGACGGCTGCAACGAGGGTGCCATGGAACCTAAGCCGTAGATGCGCTCTTTCCTAACGCCGTCGACGGATTCTACGAACACGTCGTCGTAGCGAGCGGCCATAGAAGAGTGCGTCTGGGTGGGCGTCGTTTCGCCGACATTCTCGGAAGGGGGCTCGATCTCAAGCCGACTAAGTGCCTCACGATACGCAGCCTATCCAATGAATGTGTTTATACTATAAGTTTTCCTAAGTTATAATCTAAATCCTATGTTTCCCTAAGTTATAGTCTGAATCCTAAGTTTATCTAATTAACTTAACAATAATAATATTTCTAACATAAATCTCATAAACGTAAGTACTTACATCAGTCTCCTCGGCCCTCGCGTTGACGAAGCTCCCGTCCTTCTGCCTCTTGTGCGTATGCACGAATACATCGTGAGCGGTCACCGTCTCCGCCTCTTTCCCCTGCTTCACCGCCCGTTGGTCCTGCATACGTAGAATTTTATTAACTTCGTATATTAACAGTACGAAATTAAATAATAGAATGAATTTGAATTTGTGCTATCTCACCAATTCTGCACGCGTCGATGCGTGGGGCCTTGATCCCCCCGTATGCAGACCCGCGGCCTGTCGATTAGCCTTACCTTTCTCCGATTTCAGCTTGAACTGCGGAGTATCCATCTTCTCCAACATCTGCTCATAGTACTCCGCCCGGATCCAGTCCTTCCTCGTATGTGCCGTACGAAGGTCGTACACCGCATCCCGTATCTTCTTTCCGACGGCGGCTTTGTAGGTCCTGCGGATCGCCTTCTCGCGATCGGGGGCCACCAGAACGTCCTCTGACATACAAATTCAAATATCACGTAATAAAAAATTTAATAATTTAAAGAATAATTAATAATTCACCGACGGATTTATACCCTCATCTCGTCGAGCCAGACGTACTTCATGTCCTGAGGCACCTCAGAAAAATTAAGGTAGGGGCCATGGTAGTTATCCCGGATAATGCGCCCTAGAATCCGGGCAGCATCCCACGGGAAAAACCTATAAAGAAGCAACGACTGGATTATTAACTTGAATAAATGAAACAAATTTAATAAATTAACTTAAATTTACTTACGAGTCACCAGCGGACCATAGCTCTCGTCGGAACTCGCCCACCAGCCTCTCTGGTGGCGTCGGGGGATCCGCGGGTCCGCGCATGTACTCCCCGGTAATAGGATGAAACTGAATCCCGGGGTACTCCGAGGCCCACCCTGCAGTAACTGCTGGGCCCCCTGCTGCATCTGCTGCTGCATCCGCTGGTACATCCGGTGGCGGAACGGATCCGCTAGCGGATGGAGTCACAGGCCTCGACGACGATGTCGGTGGCACCGAGGAAGAATGACGGCGGGAAGAGCCTGTGTCCGGGCTCTCTAAGTCGGGATCGGAGGTCACATCCGGGGAATGCGGCTGGCGACCACGACCGCTACCACCACGCCCACGCCCACGCCCACGACCACCACCACCACCGCCGCCGCCGCCGCCACCGCCACGACCACGGCCAGCACCACCAGTACGGGTGCTCGCAACCATGCCCTGTAAATGGAACACATAAACAAAATACCGACAACATAGATTTATAAATGAATATAAAACTAAACATATCCATACCAGCAGCAGGGCGATGAGTGCCGCCCAGACGAGTAGGCCTAGGAGTGCCATCTGCAAAAAGAAACTCATACAATAATACGCAAATATCCCAAACTGAAATAAATATTACAATCAGAAGTAAAGTACGAATAAAAGCTAGATACACAAAATCTGATAAAATCACGCACCAATACAACAAAGTACAATTCTTGTAACTTTTGATGAAAGGGCATCTTGTGTTCCACTAGACTTGTAATTGTAAGTCCAATTGTAATAGGGTAATTTAGGATTCGAGACTAGATATTGGGTGCTTCAAGATACAACTGAAATATAGCGATATTTAATCATCGTCATCGTCCTCTTCCTCGGCCTCGGCCTCATCATCATCATCATCCTCATCGTCGAATTCATCTGTATCCTCATCCTCATCCTCATAAAGTTCTTCTTCTTCTTCTTCTTCTTCTTCAGTCTCAATACTTGGGACAAGACGCCTCTTTCTCCCCTGGTTGACATCTAAGTCTTGTATATCAACCTCTTCCTCCCCTCTATTTTCATCAGCAAGAGGTATATCAACCTCTAATTCAACATCCATGTCACAAGACTATTGTCCCAAGTATTGGGGCTTTTCGATCTGGTCCTTTTGGTATGCTGGGTCTCCAACGTTGAATGTATTTCTAGATTTAATCTTGCATACTGCCCACCAGTCAAAGCGATCTCTACGACGCCTTGGGTAGCTTGTATAGTAGACTTGAACAGCCTGACTTGCTATCGCAAACGTGTCGGACCCTCTATACCTCCTGCGATGATTTATATCGACGAATCCAAATTGTTTATCGATTCTCCAACCGATATTTGGTGTCGTATCGAACCACTCACATTTGAACATAACAATATGTATATCAAATGGGGCACTATATTGTAATTCTACAATATCCCGAAGCACTCCATAATAGTCAAAGTCCGGCTCGTCGTCATAGATTGTGCCTCTTATGCAAACACCAGAATCCTTCGTACTGAAGCCGTCATTGAGAAATTTGGCATTTATAGGATGTTGAGTTGTCTTAAACTTGAAGCCATTAACGACATAGCCGGGCCAAGTCTTTGCATGCTTCTTCGGTCCCAATGACAAATAACGAATGCTCTCATTTGTGAGTGTACTTGGTTCAGCTAATAAAACCTGTAAACTTTAAATGTTTTAGTTGCATATATATATTTAAATGGTAGCCGCATAACATATTATCTCAGTTACTTACGTAATCTCGAAACCATAACGGAAAGGTAAAATCAACCTCTCTTTGAAGTCCCTCATCGGTAATATCGGGTGTCCTTATTTTGACTTCATCTCTAAATACACTGTTAGAGAGAATAAAAATTAGTATAGTCACTTACCTCACCAAATTAGAGATTATAACGAGGTATAGTCACTTACTTCTCCAAATCTCTCACTTCTTGTATGTCACAATTTAACAAGACATATCGGTGAGCGGCATCATACTCATCGTCACTCAACCACCGTTTCTTACTAGCCCCAATAGGCTTGCCCCTTAAATTGAATATACCTCCTTCCTCAACGTCTTCGTCATTCCTTTGAGGTCTATTTCGATTTGTCTCAACATGAGTATTGAAATAAATGGAGCAAAAGTTTGACACCTCCTCGATAAGATATGCTTCGCATATCGAAGCCTCTATATGAGCCTTGTTGCCAACTTTCTTCTTTAGATGATGTAGATACCTAGAGAGACAAATTATCTTGAGAATTAACAATGAATTATAAAATCCACTTAAATTATATCGATTTTTATTTACCTTTCAAAGGGGTACATCCATCGATAATGAACAGATGCACCGACACGGGCTTCGTATGCTAGATGAATCGGTAGATGCTCCATACTGTCGAAGAAACCCGGTGGAAATATTTTCTCTAACTTGCAAATTGTTAAGACAATCTTCTCCTCAAGTTGTATCATATGTTGCACCGTGAGCTTAGTTGAACAGATATCCCTGAAGAATGTAGACAGCTCGGCCAACGGAACCCATACAGCAGAAGGCAACAACTCTCTCAACGCAATGGGCAGTAATCTTTCCATAAACACGTGGCAGTCGTGACTCTTCATTCCTGTTAGCTTGCGTTCATTGAGATCAATGCATCTAGACAAATTCGACACATAGCCGTCGGAAAATCTTAAAGTAGATATCCACTTGCAGATTATTAATCTATCTTCCTTGCTCAATGCGTATGGCGCTATCGGCTTAGTTACTTGTCCACCAGCTCCCCTTTGTATCAAGTTTAGATTATGACGTTTGTATATCTCGGCCATGTCTTGTCTTGCTTTTGGATTGTCCTTCGTCTTTCCTTTAATATCCATAACGGTATTGAAGACATTATCGAACACATTCTTTTCGATATGCATGACATCAAGATTATGCCTAATAAGATTATCTTTCCAATAAGGCAAGTCCCAGAAGATACTCCGTTTGGTCCAGTTATGGCTTTGTCCGAACCCCTCGACACGATTGTTCGATGGATCTTCCATTGCGGTGGACAATTCCTTTACATCTTCCCAAATATCGTATCCCGACAATCTGGCAGGAGGTTCAGAAAATTATTGTTTTCCATATCTGAACGCGTCCTTGTTCTTTCGCCAAGGATGTCTCGGTGGCAGAAATTGACGGTGACAGTCAAAGAAAGAAGTTTTTCCTCCATATCTAAGGCAGAACGCCTTACTATTTTCCATACATATCGGACAAGACATGTTGCCATGCGTACTCCATCCCGACAGCATACCGTATGCTGGAAAATCATTGATTGTCCACATGAGTGAAGCTCTCATCTGAAAGTTTTGTTTTCTGGAAATATCATAGGTCGTGACGCCGATCTCCCACAACTGTTTCAGCTCATCCACCAACGGCTGTAAATATATATCGATGTTCTTTGTCGGATTTTTGGGACCGGGTATGATAGCTGTCAAGAACATATAAGGAGTCTTCATACACATCCATGGTGGCAGATTGTAAGGGGTAAGAATGACCGGCCAGCATGAGTATTGAGATCCCGACCGTCCGAAAGGGGCGAAGCCATCAGAACATAGCGCCAGGCGTACATTTCTAGGCTCTGCAGCAAAATCTGGATGACACAAATCAAAATATTTCCACGCCTCCCCATCCGAAGGATGTGATAATTCTCCTTCGTCCTTTATGCGATCTTCACTGTGCCACGTCATGTGTTCTGCTGTATTCAGAGACATATATATCCTCTGTAAGCGCTTCGTGATCGACAAGTAATGCATATACTTGTAAGGACGTCGTTTTCTAGTTGACTTTCCTTTTCCCTGTACTGTCTTGTAACGATCCGCATTACAGAACCAACAACTTTCTAATACGTAATTCTCTTTGTAATACAACATGCATCCGTTGCGACAACAATCTATCTTCTCGTACCCCAGTCCCAGTTGTCGGACCATCATCTTTGACTTGTAGAAGTTTCTTGGGAGCTCTTTTGATTCCTTCGGTAACACCTCATTAGTTAATTGTGTGATCCGATCATAGCAAGCTTGTGGCAAGTTAAAATCAGACTTTATGTTCAACAACCGCATCGTCACTGACAGTGCGAAATGAGTCTCACAACCAGGATATAGAGGAGTATCTGCGTCCTTAAACATATCATAGAACTCCTTTGCCTCGGGATTAGGATCCTCCGGATCAAAATTAGGCCCTGCCGCAGCATACACCATATCTCGTGCAAGGTTCTGCATGTCTCCATAATCCACAGAGCATCCGTCGTCTTCGAGGACATCCGTTGCAGCATTATCATCAAAAGCATAAGTACCAGCTTCTGCAGCCTGTCTTTCTGAATATAATTCACCTTGCGATGACCACAGGCCGTAATCACGTACGAAACCCTTACGGGTCAAATGATCTCTCACAGTCATCACTTCTTCGAAACGTCTATTGTGACAATTAACACATGGACACTTGATTTTGTTATCGTCCATGTACTGAGTTTTGCTCATGGCATACTTAAGAAATACTTCCACACCTGCCTGAAAATCGTCACTCATACCAATTCTACTCTCGTGTTGTCGTTTGTACATCCATGTACGATCAACAAAGTAACGATTCATGCTCGATTTGATGTGAATATCTGTATCGTAAGACAAACTAAACATAAGAATTAATAGCCCGATACCGATACTCATATCGTAAGAAAAACTAAACTTGTGGATAACACGCTAGGCCTACGACGAGGCTACTTAGTATCACAATCTAACATAATTAGTATATAATCATGTAACTGGTGGATCCGCTAGCTAGTAAGCCGGATGTACTTAATATCAGAGAGTATCAGATTAGTATCAGTATATAGGTTAGGTAGACCGTATCAAACGCATATCGAAATAGTAGGCCGAATAGGAGGCCGAGATAGTCGAATGAGAAGAAGGAAAGAAAGGAGGAGCAGATGGGTCCAGAGCCATGGTGGAGGAGGAGAAGTAACATGAGAGCAGTTTCCGCCGTAACATCTCCTGGCTCTGCTGGCAACTGAAGTCCAGATGCTACAAAGGACGATCCTTCGCTGAAATCGACTACAACACCCATCAGTTCAAGTTCATTCCTATATGAGTATATTCCAATGCCATAGAGGAAGGTCAACAAACTGATGGCTTCTATGGCATTGGAATCTACTCATATAGGAATGAACTTGAACTGATGGGTGTTGTAGTCGATTTCAGCGAAGGATCGTCCTTTGTAGCATCTGGACTTCAGTTGCCAGCAGAGCCAGGAGATGTTACGGCAGAAACTGCTCTCATGTTACTTCTCCTCCTCCACCATGGCTCTGGACCCATCTGCTCCTCCCTTCTTTCCTTCTTCTCATTCGACTATCTCGGCCTCCTATTCGGCCTACTATTCTGATACCGATACTTTGAACCTTGATCTTAACCCAAACCTATATACTGATCGATACTAATCCGCTACGCCCGATACTAAGTATATACGGTCGATACTGATAGCGATAGTCCGATACCGATAGCGATAGTCCGATACCGATAGTTCGATCGATACCGATAGTTCGATACCGATAGCGATAGTCCGATACCGATAGCGATAGTTCGATACCGATAGCGATAGTCCGATACAGATACACATGGACCTACATATCTATATATCACTAGTAGCCATACTCCTCTACATACTACTCTACACTAGGATCTAGTAACCATATACTACTCTACACACTAGCTACGTAGTCATACTCTAAAATAAGGTAAACTAATTTACCCACACATTAAAACCAACCCAATCAAATCTTAGGCAAACTATTCATATGATATCAATCGAAATACAAATAGGTCAACTAGGCTAGTTCTAGGTCAAATTAGGAGTCCAAGTCAACTCTGTCAAAACTAACCTTAATTAGGCTAAACTTCTACCTTAGCTAATCAAATATATATACTAGACTTCACGACGTGTGTCTGTGTATATATATATATATTATTAATAAATTACTTAAAATTATGCCTATATATATATATATATATATATATGTCTGTGTGTGTGTGTATCCGTGTGTCTGTGTCCGTGTGTGTTCGTGTGTGTGTGTGTGTATGTGTGTGTGTGTCTGTGTGTCCGTGTGTCCGTGTGTGTGTGTGTGTCCGTGTGTGTGTGTGTCCGTGTGTGTGTGTGTGTGTCCGTGTGTGTGTGTGTGTCTGTGGGAGAGGAGGAGGAGGACTCCTGCGCGGGGACTCCAGAGTCCCTCCTACGCCCCCCTGCCCCGACCCCCCCCAACCCCTGCCCGACCTCCTTTTCCACCCCCCTGCCCCCCCTGCCCCGACCCCCCCCAACCCCTGCCCGACCCCCCCAACCCCTGCCCGACCCCCTCTTCCACCCCCCTGCCCCCCTGCCCCGACCCCCCTAACCCCTGCCCGACCCTCCCCCAACCCCTGCCCGACCCCCTCTCCCACCCCCCTGCCCAGACCACCCCCCCACCCCTGCCCGACCCCCTCCCCGACCCCCCCTGCCCCCTCTCCCACCCCACCCTTGCCCCGACCACCCCACCCCCTACCCGAACCCCCCTGCCCAGACCACCCCCCACCCCTGCCCGACCCCCTCCCCGACCCCCCTGTCCCCGACCACCCCACTCCACCCTTGCCCCGACCACCCCACCCCGTACCCGAAACCCCCCTGCCCCACACCCTCTCCGACCACTACGACAGCCCCCCAACCCCCCAAATCGTAAAAGAGAGAGAGAGAGAGGGGGAGATAGAGAGAGAGGGGGGGGGAGAGAGAGCATACCTTAGAGAGAGAGAGGGAGATCGCCGGTCGGAGAGAGGGAGAGGGAAGAGAGAGAGTATTTTGGGGGGGAATGAAAATTTCCCCCCCGTCGGTTCAATTTAAGTTAGGGTACAGAAATTAGCGACGGAGTAGCGACGGATTATTCCGTCGCTAAGTCGTCAGTAAATCTCGCGCCAATATTTTAGGCTTTTTCTGCCAAAATATGCGACGTTCTAACGACGGATATAAAACCGTCGCTATTTGGCCGACGACCTATCGACGGCGTAGCGACGGATATGGACATAAAAAAATAAAAAAAATTGTCCACTGCTTTCCGTCGGTATTCCGTCACAAATCCGTCGGTGATCCGACGGTAATAGCGACGGAAAATTTCCGTCGCTAAATGGCCGTCGCTAAAATACTGTAATTTGGTAGTGCTAGAAATGCAATATACCAGGTAATACGATATAGAATAAGTTTTCAATTTAATAAAATTACTCCAGATGTAGTACGCTGTAAAATATACTAACTAAACTATATCTTATCTATGTCTCAATCCACAATTGTGAACAAATCAAGAACAAACGACATATGTCATGGTCTACAGACCATTAACATATATGTTTGGAATGGACCCAAAGAATAATATAGGTCCTTAAAACTAGGCTATAATAGCAAAAATAGAAATAAATAATACAAAAGAATGAATAAGACACGAAAGAGATAATAAATAATACTGCCAACTGTAATGCCCTGCTTCGTGCGAGGCATTTGGTTGGCTTGTTGGATGTAACGCCCCAGTCCCAAAATACGTAGGACTAGGAGATCATATACATGCCAACTACGTATCGAGAGGACTCCAGCCTAACTCGGGTACGTATAGGCTGTCTAGTTATTCTAAATAACCTATATTTCAATCCACTAAATATTGATAAAAATGACGAATCAAGTGCAGTAAGGTTGATCATACTGTAATATACTGATTCTAGAATAGATAAATATATTAGAGTGGATTCCCAATAATATATCTATCATGAACAAGTTAGAAGAAAGATGAAGCTTGTAAAAGACTAGGCTATAATAACAACATGAGTCAATATATGACAAAATATAGATAAGGAAGAGAATGATAAGAGCGACAACTAAATATACCTGTAGTCTTGGTGATGAAGACATCATCCATCAATGTACTAAAGCTTGATAACTTCATCTAATACCAGGTGTCACGCTCCCGTACCAGAATACGGAGACGGACTAGGCCAGCTACTCTATATGAGGTATGCAAACGTCATACGGCGATCGTTACTATCAAGAGACAAGGGGTGCATTCTACAATCAAGTCTCCTATGGTCTCACAGAGCATCTATGTCTCAATCATTCAAAGCAAGAAAATATCAATTAATGAGCATATGAGATAAAGTAATAAGACGTCCCCGACGCTTAATCAAAATGATCATGGGGATCTAGCTTTATAAGTTAGCTAGCCCAGAGAGTCATAGGTCCATAATCGTATTCAGCTGCAGTCTGATTTAATTATAATTATGCAAAAGACGAAATATCCAGATTAACCAGCTAAACAGGTGCCGGTGGCCAAACGCCAGAACATAAGAGATGAAAACTAGAGTGGTAGAGAAGAAACCCACTCAAGTCTCCCGCCAGCCATGCTCCTAGTATGCATCATTAACGTCAGGGAGGAAGGTCGGATCCTCTGGCTCTGCTATATGATCTAGCCAAACAAAACCAGCGGGGTCAGTCCCGAATAGTAAGTACCACAAAGGAGCATAAAATAGTGAGATAAAACCCAAGCATAAAATAATAATACTAGTAATAATAAAGTCTTCCGGTCGTAACCTCGGTCCACAGCCAGTCATAGCACGATAGACCAATCCAACAACCAAACAAGGACATGGGTTGGACCATGCACCATGACAGTCCATGTCCTTCGGCTACTAATGAAAGGTACAAGGCACAGTCAAGTCATTTTTTAAGCGGCCATTCATTCCTGCAGCTTTTTATATTTGGCGGAGTTATCCCCACAATACTGATTAAAAAGAATCCTCAGATCGTGTCAATCCAGCAGGGCTAGCCAAACCAATTAGACATATAGCACATTGATTATGCACCGGTCCCCCGGAGGGCTACCGCGCTAAAATATATAACTCATAGCTCGTAGAAGTCGGATAAAGTCATCCGCTAAAGGCGAATGAAATCATATCCGTGGCAGCCAACTCGACACGTCAGGACTGGACCTGGGGTGACTAGTATGGCACGATCTCGGGATTCTTCCCACCCAATGCATCTACCAAGTTAGTTGCCTAGTTAATCCCTAGGTTATCCTCGGAGTTCACATGTCGTAGTCACATGCTCACTCCCCTAGATGTCGTACAATGTACGAGCACCCCAAGAAGGGATCCGTACTGGCTCATGGAGTCATACGTATGTACCCCTTCTTGGTGTAATATAACACATAACACATACCACGTCATTGCCACTGACCATTCGCTATGTAAATGCTGGACTCTTGGCTGTACTGGTAGATCACGTAGGCACACTTAGCACATAGGATAGCACCTCGGTGCTCATATAGATTGTACCTTAGTACATACATAGGTTTATCCAGCACTCGCATAGGTAGTCAGATCAGGAATGAGGACCAAGACACAAGGACGCATGCGGCCGAGGGTTCTTGCGGTCAGCGGGACACATGCAGTCCGTAGGACGCATGCAGCCGAGGGGTCATGCAGCCAAAGACTCATGCGGCCAGACTCATGTGGCCAAAAACTCATGCGGTCAGACTCATACGGCAAGACTGCATGCGGCCAGACTCATACGGCCAAAAACTCATACGGCTAGACTCATGCGGCCAAAGACTCCATGCGACCAAAGACTCATGCGGCCAGACTCATGCGGCCAAACTGCATGCGGCCAAAGAGCTAAAGACTACATGCGGCCAAACTGTTCATCTTTTACAAAATTCGAAAAAGATGGCCAGGGAACCCATGAACTTCAAACTTGCACAGCTCGACCAAAACAAAACGAAATCTAACTTTTTAAAGGTCAAATTTGGGTAAAATAAAATGCTCTACCACATGGAACTACTAGATTTTGAAAACAAGCAAGTTTAATAGATCAAAACTAAGGAAAACTGAAAATAAGATAAACTTAGATCTACAAGAATCCATCCATAAAAACCGAAAATACCAAGTACTAAACTTGTAGAGAATGATGAGAAGAACAATATAGACAAATAATATCAAAGAAAAAAAATCAAGGATAAAAAATGCACAAATCTTTACTTTTGAGCAAGTTGTACTTGCCTAATGGTGGTGGTTAAGGGAAATGAATGAAAGGTTATGAGGAGAGAGAAAAGGAAGAGAATATATATAGTAGGGTTGGGTTGGCTTAAGAAAATCCTAATCTCTAAATATGCTCTAACCATTTCACTAATGACATGCTTAAAGGCTACATGCAACCATTAATAAATAATAAATAGAATTATGTACATGCTAAATACAGGATACCATGTACAGAATTTATGAAAGAATACGTATATCGGGATCGGAAAGTGACATCTCTACCCTCCTTCAAAAAATTTTGTCCTCGAAATTTCTGCCAAGGCATGATAGAGAAATCAAAGCAAGCAAGATACTAATTACAAGGCTAACTATGCATGCAATCTCATCAATTTTAACAGGTATTTAGAGAACAATCATCCACCCTAGTGGGTGCAACAAAAATAGGGAAACATATTACAAAGGCATAAGGATAAATATACCTTCTGAGTCGAACAAGTGTGGATATCGAGATCTAACACGCTCCCATGTCGACCCCCCCGTAAGTGATGGCCCCAAGCGATGCAGACAAGATTAATAGTCCGGTTCTTGAGCATCTTCTATCGTCGATCCAAAATAGATATGGGTTGCTCCTCGTAAGTTAGGTCGGTACCGACGACCAGCTCAGAATGATCGAGGATGTGACTCGGATCTAGGATATACCTCTGCAACTGAGATATATAAAACACATCATGTACATCATGTAGCGTAGACGGAAGGACAAGACGATAAGCAACATCGCCTACTCGAACGAGAATATCAAACGGACCAACGTATCTCGGACTAAGCTTTCCTCGGGTTCCAAATCTGATGATACCCTGAGTAGGCAAAATTCATAGAAACACTTGGTTACCAACACCAAACTCTAGAGGCCTACGATGCTGATCTGCCCAGTATCGGTGTCTGTCCTGCGCAACTCAAAGCCGCTCTCTGATCAACTTGACTGTTTTTACGGTCTGCATGATCATCTCTGGTCCCAATAATTTTTGTTCTCCCACATCATCCTATGCCAGAGGGGACCTGCATTTCCTTCTATATAATGCTTCAAATGGTGCCATCTATATACTTGCCTGATAACTATTATTGTAAGAGAACTCTACTAAATGAAGATGATCTTTCCAAGTTCCGTCGAAGTCTAAAGTATAAGCCCGTAACATATCTTCCAATGTCTGAATGGTTCTCTCTGACTGTCCGTCCGTCTGCGGATGATAGGCTGTACTAAATCTTAACTTGGTGCCCAAACTTTGATGCAAACTCTGCCAAAAGTAAGAGGTGAACCGTATGCCTCGATCTGATACTATGCTGACTGGAACACCATGCTGTCTCCCAATCTGCTTCATATATATTTCTGCCAACTGCTCAGTAGACTTTCCTACTCTGAAAGAAAGAAAATAAGCAACCTTCATGAGCCAATCCACGATTACCCAAACCGTGTTTTGACCGGTCGAAGATCTAGGTAAACCAGTCACAAAGTCCATTGTGATGTGCTCCCACTTTCACTCCAAAATAGGAAGCGGCTGTAACAATCCTGCTGGTCTCTGCTTCTCTGCCTTCACTTGCTAACATACCAAACATTTAGAAATATACCACGCTATCTCCCACTTCATGCCATTCTACCAAAAGTGTTGCTTTATATCCTGGTACATCTTTGTACCTCCGAGATGGATGGAATAAGGAAAACTATGAGCCTCTGACGTAACTTTCTGTCGAAGGTCTCCACCGAGTACACAGAGACGATTTCTGAACCTAAATGTACCATCCTCATGGATTACTGACTCCTTTTTGAGACCTGATTCACATTCTGATTGAAGCTTCTGGATCCGCGGATCCTCTGCCTGGGCTGCTCTGATCCTCTTTACTAAAGTAGACTGAATCTGCAAACCGGCCATAACTCCTGTACCTTGTGGCAAAATTACTTCAATTCCTATTTCCTGAAGATCTTCCAAAATATGCCTCTGCGAGGTTAAAATAAATGTGCCACCCCTCCTACTTAAGGCATCTGCTACCACATTCGCCTTGCCGGATGATAATGAAGATTCACATTGAAGTCCTTCAGTAATTCCAACCATCTTCTCTGTCTCATGTTCAGGTCCCTCGGGATGAATACATATTTTAAGCTCTTATGATCAGTGTAAATTTCCACTCGATCCCCATATAAATAATGCCTCCATAACTTAAGCGAAAACACCACTGCTGCTAATTCCAGGTCGTAGGTCGGATAGTTCTTCTCATGATCTCGAAGCTGTCGAGATGCATATGCTATCACATTACCATGCTGCATCAATACACACCCAAGTCCCTTTCCGGATGCGTCATAATACACTATAAACCCTCTCGATCCTACTGAAAGTGTCAAGATCGGGGCTGAGATTAATCTCTTCTTCAACTCTTCAAATGATGTCTGACACTCTACTGACCAAATAAACTATACATCCTTATGTGTCAAACGCGTCAAGGGTGCCAAAATCCTGGCGAAGTCTGCCACGAACCTCCTGTAATAACCTGCTAATCCCAAGAAACTATGCACTTCTGCTATCGTCTTCGAAATTGGCCAATTCTCTACTGCCTCAACCTTTTTTTGGATCTATTGACATTCCTGATCCAGAAATAATGTGTCCCTGGAATGAAATATGATCCAACCAAAACTCATATTTACCAAGCTTTGCATAAAGTTGATGCTCCCTCAAGGTCTGCAAAACTGTCCGAAGATGTTTCTCTTGCTCTTCTTCATTACTGGAATTGATGAGGATGTCGTTTATGAACACTACTACAAACTTATCCAAATAGGATATAAAGATGCGATTTATCAAATCCATAAATACTGCTGGGGCATTAGTTAGTCCAAAGGACATTACTAGAAACTCATAATGTCCATATCGCAATCTAAATTCTGTCTTGGGTATGTCCTGCTTCCGGACCCTCACTTGATAATTTTTGGATCGAAGATCAATCTTAGAGAGGATGCATGCCTTGTTCAACTGATCAAATAAGCTATCAATCCTTGGTAACGGATACTTGTTCTTCACTGTTACTGCATTCAACTGCCGGTAATCAATACACATTTGCGTCGATCCATCCTTCTTGGGTACTAAAATCACCGGTGGTGCCCAGGGCGATTCACTGTCTCGGATAAACTGCTTCACCTGTAGTTCTTCTTCATGCTTGTACTACTTGTCTAACTCTGACTGCGACATCCTGTAAACTCTATCGACCTTAGGCTCCATTCCAGGATTTAACTCAATAAAAAACTCTACATCTCTTACCGGTGCTAAACCAGGAAGCACATCTGGAAATACATCAAGAAACTCTCTGACCACTCGTGGAATCTGCTTCTGCTCTACCAATGCTTCTGCAACAATGCCCTTGGGTCGATCCTCCAATCATCGAACAAAGACGAACTCCTCAACGCCAGGTACATTAAACACTACCCTACCTCCTCGATAATCTATCATCGCATGACTATCTCTCAACCAGTCCATGCCTAGGGCAACGTCAAAGTTTCCCATAGGGAACTTAATCAAAGATGCGGGCAATAATCGTTCACACACTACGACCGGACATGCTAAGCACACTCTGCTAACTCCCACGAGCCTATTACCCATGAGTATATTCATCCTCTCTAGCAATGCCTCAAACTCCAATCCAATACGTGTCACAAATCATGCAGATATAAAAGAGTGGGTAGCCCCGAATCAAACAATGCTACTGCAATAAAAGAGGTAACAAAAATATTACCTGCAACTACGTTGCCTGAAGCTAGTGCATCCTCCAGTGATAAGGTGAAGGCCTGGCCCTGGCCTTGCTGAGCTCCCTGCTGTTGTCTTCCTTGCCCATGCTGTTGCTGTGGCCTCTGCTGGCCTTCCTGGTTCTGTGCCTGGCGAATCATCTGATCCTACGTCGGCAGGCGTTGGGCTAGCGGCCTTACGGCTAATACTGGTCCTCTGTTCAGTGCTGCCTTTGGAGCTGGCAACGCCGTAAACTGTTGAACTGGCCCTCATGGCCTCTGTATTATATGACAATTGGCAATCTTGTGGTCTGGACTGCCATACCTCATGCACAACCCATTAGCTGAATGACACACATCCCTAGTGTGCCCTCCCTTATCGTAGTAAGTACATCTAATGGGCGTCCCCTTGCGCTGCTGCTGGTTCTTCGGCTGTTGATGCCGAACTGGTGCTGTAATCTTTGATACCGCCGTCCACCACGATGCTCCTGACTCATGAATACGGATGCCAGGTGTTGGCACCGATGTTCCCTGCATTGCTCCTCTGTCCCTACTCTGGGGATGAGACCTCTTTTGGCCCCCATATCTTGTCACCAACCTTTGTTGGGTGAGTTCATGCCTCCGAGCTGCCGTTAAAACGGCATCAAAAGTTTGATAGTCATGCCCTTCTACTAGCTGTAGAATCTCCAAATGAAGTTCCTGCTGGAATCTCATAGCCTTCTCTGGCTCTGTAGCCACCATCGTCGGTGCAAACCGACTCAATCTGCAGAACTCTGCTGCATATCCATCCACCGTCTTACCAGCCTGCTTGAGACTGATAAACCTCTGCTATAGCTCATACCGTGCTACCACGCCAAAGTACTTGGCCTTGAATCTGGTACTGAAGCTATTCCAAGGAACATGACGTCCATTCCAACCTCTTTCGATACCCACAAGTCGCGGGCGAGATCCTGAAGTAATAGTCTGACTTGGTCAACCTTCTCTTCTGCTGGAACCTTAGCTGCGGTCAATATGGCCTCAATATCCAGAAGCCAAGCATCCGCCGTGATGGCATCCTCCGTACCGTCAAAGTATCTCGGGTTAAGTCTACAAAACCTCTCCGACGCTCCCGAATTATTCCTGATACTTCTCTCAAGGGCTAATTGTAACCCCTGATTCAGTAGCATATTCTGTTCCTGTTGTTGGGTCTGCTGTTGCTGATAGGCTGCCACCTAACGCTGCTGATTGGCCAAAAATCCCTGGATGACCTCCAGTAGTGCTGTAGCATCAGGTACTGTCGTCACTGCCGGCACCGCTGGGGTGCATGAGTTTCTATAACCTGCGGTTCCATTAGCTCTGATATCACTTCCACTCAGATCTGATCAAGAGAAGGTATTCTTTCCTGCTGCTGCCCCATCGAGCCATGCTCTACTGGACGTTCCTCCATGTTGGCCTCGCCAGCTACTGAGAAAGAAGCACCCCTATGAGAAAAGATACATGATATCAAATAACAGGACGAAGAAGATTCGAGGATGCAATTCAGGTTATCACTTAAGGTGAGGAAAGAGAAATCGAGGCAAGAGATTCAAAGGGAACAAGTTTTGATTGAGACTTCTATAATAGTAACACCCTTCAAGTCTGAAAATCAGACCTGCATGGGCCACCAATAAAATTTTGTCATGCCCCAGTACCGGAATACGAAGACGAACTAGGCCATCTACTCTATATGAGGTATAAAAATGTCATACGACAATCGTGGCTGTCAAGAGACAAGGGATGCATGCTACAATCAAGTCTTCTATGGTCTCAAAGAGCATCTATGTCTCAATCATTCAAAGAAAGAAAGCATCAATTAATGAGCATATGTGATAAAGCAGTAAGGCGTCCCCGATGCTTCATCAAAATGATCATAGGGATCTAGCTTTATAAGTTATCTAGCCCAGAGAGTCATAGGTGTTGACCCAAACTGGATCGCAGTCAACCTAATCTTGATAATTGACAAATCGATATTTGACATGATCCAACTCGACACATAAATCGTAATCAAGCTACAAATCAGACGACTATCACATATCAAGTCGGACAATCATCATCGACGACTGCTCGACGAATACTGCTAGAACTTGTTATTGGAAGTCTGTAATTTTTATACTTTTATTGACTCTAGACTATTGTACGTTGAGTCGCCCTGAGTACCTCAACCATAGACTAGATAACCAGAAAGCCCCACAAATAAAAAGCCAAACTGCCAAAGCCCAACAAGCCCATGAGCATTCTGTCTCCAAGGAGGCAGAGTTCGGGCCGAACTTTGCCCCCACACAGAGTTCGGGCCGAATGCTGTCTCCTAATTTTCAGGTGCTAATTTTTAGGGATTGCTCATTGCAAGTTGTCCAACGGCCATAATTTTTGAATTTTGGACAGAGTTCTGGCCGAAGTTTGCCTTCCAGAACTAGTATATATAGGCACCCTTTTCTCCCATTTCAAATCATCCAATCTTCTCTTCTCTTCTACTCTTATAGCCTATACATCCTAAAGAACCATACTCTTCTCATCTACTAGCCACAAAACTTCTCAAGCCTACAAAGTGCTCTGTGCGAGTCAATTAGATGTTTTGTGCAAGAGTCTTGAAGAAGTCACTTAGAAAATTCCAAGTTTCCCCTCAGCGATCTTTCAAGAAGTTGGCGTGCTCTTCTATGTAAAGGCACGTGATTGTAAAGCTATTTCATAAATAGTAGATTTTAATCCTGAGCTAGAGTTGTGAAACCCGTAATTTTAGTTCACTATTTTAGTTAGTTAATTATTTTAATTCTGAAAATTTTAGTCAAACTCGTAAATTCAATTTTGTTATTTTTCTAAATTATTAAAATTTTCGTGTTTGTTAAATTAATATTTTATCCGATTATTATTAGTAGAAAATTATTAATTTTAAAATAAGTAAAACATGGATTTTTGTTTGTCTGGCCTGACCCGTCTAGACCTGAGACTCGAACTCGTTTCCATTCCCGAAAACTGACTTGGAATCAATTTCGAAATCAAACTCGGTTTCGTATAAAATTCTTAAGTTAATTAATTATTTACAATATATTTTTCCTAATGAATTCTTTCATTTTCCATTTATTTCTAACTGAATGGAAAATTTTCCATTCGTTTACTTTAAGCTCCAGCACACTTTTTTCTTAATTGCATTGAATGGAATCTCTTCCATTCACTTCTTCATTCATTAGGAAGCTCTCATTTACTTGAGCCTCTCCCACTGGAATGGCGACGTTTCCGTTCTGAAACCACCGTCGTCGCCGGCCTTTGGCTTTCCGGCCGGTCATCTCTTCCTCTTCCATAACCCCCAACTCCTTCTCCCTATAAAACCCCTCCACTATTCCCTTCTCCATCATCATCCCCAATTTTTCCCCTTTCTAAAACCCCGTGCCCTAGCTCCGCCTGAGCCGCGCCCTTCCGGCGAGTCTTGGCCGACCACTCCTGGATCTGGCGGTCTACCCGTGCGGCCCTCTCTCGGCCGACCAAGTCAACTCCCACCACCTTCCCTGTCCCGGCGACCCGCGGTCTCCCTGAGCGCCGCCCCGGCTCGTCCAGCCGCCCGCGGCTTCGCCCGCCTCCAGCCTCCGCCTGATCTCCCCGCGCACCTCCCCTCTCGGCCCGCCTCCCGACGTCCGCAGCACCCCCTGCAGCGACTTTCCGAGCTACCCCCTCGCCGCCGGTCTCCGCGACTCTGTCCCGCTCGGTCAGCATACCTGACTCAGATCTGTGGGTTCCCACTGTCCGCGAGTGCTGGAACGTTCCGTCCGAGGCATCACTTCGGATTCCTTCATTTTTCGGTAACCTCTGGATAGTCCCGTAGTTCTCTATTTTGTCTATGATGAAAACCTGGTCCACCGATTCCTTCGGGAATTCGGATTTTTGGTTACGTTTCGATTATGTTACCATTTCCGAAGTTTCTTCGGAATTAGTATGCTGTGGGTTTTTGGTCTTTGCGATCTTTTCGATTTCGGAATTTTTTCGACTCCTTCGGAAACAATTCTGTGGGTTCAGTTTTGAAAATTAATGGTTTTGGACTATGATTCATCATTCTGTTAGTTGGTTTAATTTTTTCCGAGAAACAAGTTCTGTTGTGTTTTCTGTGGAGTATTTCCAGGATGGTTTTTGGGATATTTTCGAATGCTTTTCGGATCTTCCGAATAAGTTTGGAAATGATTCTGTGAAAATATTTTGTCTATAACAAAAATTAAAATTGTTTCTTTGGGGATTAGGATTATTTACAGGAAAAATCGGCACGTTTTCCAGTTTTGGGTTATCCCGAAAATAGAGGGGATGCTGCCAAAATTTTTATAAAAATTTGATTATATTATTTTAAAATGATTTTCGAAAATGATAATATTTTTGGGCGACGACCTTATTGGTATATGGGCCCCAGTGAAATGCAAACGCACCGGTCCGTCTGGACGTTGAGGCAGAGTAGCTGTAAATGAAGATTGGACCCGTTCTGAGACTCATTCTATTTTATTCTTAATTATTAGTTATTATTATTATTATGTAATTTTGTAGGTAAATTTACAAGACTAACAAATTTTCTCTTATTTTAATTCTTGGGAATGTAAGGGCATAAGCCCATTTATTTATCTATTTTGTAAATTGTAATAAGTAGGAATTAGCTGTAGATTTTGCTGAGTTTGTGAACGCGTAGAATTAATTAATATTATTATTAATTAATTAGTTAGAAATTCATGATTTTCTCACTTAAAGAAAAGAAAAATATATTTATATGTATAATAATAAAATACTAACTTTTTCCCAATAAAATTGATAAAAACAAGTTTTCCGGAATAAAACATAAATTTGGATTTCCTAAATTGTAACGCACTAGAAAAGCGTGCTTTGATTGTGTTGATTAATACAAGATTAAAATTGACTAGGAAACAAAATTTAGAGATTGTAACTAGATTCTAGAGTTGTGGTTCTGAGACATAATTTCCGGAATGTAGGATTTCAAGGAAGAGGGTGACTGTTCAAATTCCGAAGGACCAATCTCGTCCAACTTAGGAAATTTAAGGCAAGTACATTTATGTGGATTTACGATTATTTTAACAATCATTTCATTACAATTTTAAACCACTGTTATACACGAACTCTTTCGAGAGTACTGACCGTACTGTTGGGGACTGGGGGAGTAGAGTAGTGGATATGACTAAATCCAAAATTAGGATAACTGACTGTGTTAGCTTTCCCCTCTTCACACGGGGACAAGCCATACCGTATCGCTAGGATACTACTGTAACCCAATCCGGTCATATTCATTACCTATTCATATCACTGTACTGTATTTCAAAATTGTTTCATCTTTAAAAACTGTTTAAAAGTGCATGATATTAATTATCATTTTAATTGTTAAAGTTTACATAAATTGTACTTTGCTTCTTTCCTGACTGGATAACCGTAGGTACTACTGATGACCTGGAGATGCTGATCAATAGCTATTATGACCCTGGTTTGTACCCGACGGTACTTCCACCTGAGGAGGATGTTGTGGCGTCTCCATGGATGCTATTTTCGTTGAGAGTTTAGTTGTTTCTTTGTTGTTTCAAGTTATGAATCTTGTAACAGAACAAATTTTAGTTATCGTTTAAATAAATGTTGTGGCAAATTTAGTTTCAAATGTTGTTGATCACCTGCATATGAATTACAGCTTACTGCCGCCGTCTCATCAACGGTGCAGGCTGGGCATGATCCGATTCGACCCAAGTATTTGGGGACCGGGTCGTGACATGTTTTTAGTGGTGGCCCATGCAGGTCTACAACAACAACAACTTAGGAAAACCTATCTAGAAACAACTAGAACACTAGAACATCAATTTGTCACGACATAGGATCGAAATATTTTATTATTAAATATTTTTGATTTATATAGACTGGTAGGCTACCTTGCTTATGTATTGCAACCTATACTTTCCAGAATATGACCAAGGAAACGACCACCCTGCTGGTGATGCGGTGCCATCTCCCGATCGCACCCCATCTTCCCCAGTACGACCAGAACCCCCATCCTTGTAGTTGACCGATCGGCCCCATGAACCACCAGCACCTGGCGCCACTTCTGGAACTGCAGATCAAGCGGCGGACCCTACCTATTCTCGGGCTGAGGTGCAGGTCACTGCAGCAGTAGCTGCTCAAGCTATGGCCTCAGTGCCCAATAACTCCTTGACCTCGCAAGCCTGCTACGAGGTGTACTTAAAGGTCAGAATGCCCAAGCCGAGGCCCAGCAGAAACAGATAGATATTACGAGGGATGTTATGAATAATGTCAATGACGTAGCCTTAGCTATCTTAAACCGAGTTAGTGCGGAACCTCACCCTAGAAGGTATACTCCTGAATCTAGAAGATATTTGGGTCCCATCAAGTACCCTATTTTTCGGCAGTCTTGTCGTAAGAGGCTATTGGCTTGTGACTACTGCGAAAGGTCTGGTCATCAGGCCGTTAGTTGCCGCAATAGATTGGGACAATGTTTGGCATGTGGATCTACTGAACATCGGGTAAAGAACTGTCTCTTATCTGTCCATTATACCAGAGTACCTATCCTAGCAATACCTGCTACGCTGCAACCTAGGGACTCTCTTCCTATCGAGCAAGCCTTGCCTCCTACACTCACTGCAGGAAGGCATGATGCAGACTCGAGGATCATAGAAGAAGATGAGGCGATTGGAGACTGCTCATACAAGAGCCAGAGCCATGAGGACTAGTACCTAGAACTGCCATTACCTATTGTTATAAGAAGTTGTAACTGAATGTCCTTAGAATAATCATGAATGTCTTGCTGTAATTCTCCTTTATGAATAAAATTCTTGTTTACACCCTTATGGTAGAAATCTTTCCCAAAGTCTCTCTCCTACGATACAATTGCTGAAATTATAAATGAGGAGGAATGAAAGGCGATATTTATCAGGGATATGTTGGTGATTAAGAATTGGAAGGGTAGAATTTGGATTACGCAAACATTAGTTGGTACCTATAACAATTAGAATTGATGATGGCATAAGGAGTGGTTTGGACCCTGACCAGTTTAGGCCGACTGTATGATAGTATATGTTACCACATATGTTTTCCTAGATTTTGTACCTTTTAGTATCCCGTGATTTTAGGGATTATCTCATTTCCATATCTTTAACAAACTTTTAGCATCCCTTAGGATCTATACTTTTGCTAATTATGGACCATTACTAGAACTCCTTAATCTCCTTCGTCAGCAGACCTTTTAACTTCTCCACTAGTGATCAATCTTTTTCTATCTTTAACGGGAATCCAGACTCATTCTCTATCTAGAGTTCTAAACTCTAATAACTCTTGTCTACCGGAGAAACTTTTATGATTTGCGTACCCAAACTTGATCTAAATTCTAAATTGACTTCCTTGGAGCGAATCCTGAACCAAATCCTTCTGGAACCATAAACCTCAAGAATTGGTTCAGCCTAGTTAGTTCATGATTCCCCTAGAGAAGATATTTTCAAAATAACCTCAAATTTTGATTGTTATCTCCTAGGTTATTCCAAATATTTTTGATTCCCCACTCAACTTGAAACCCTACACTCTCTATACAACTTCTTGATCAATCCAAAGCTTAGGCAGTATTTAACTCAATGCTTGAGTACCGTGAAGTACGAACGGTCAGAGAATTGATTCCATCTTATTAGTAAAATCTTCTTTTAAAATTGTTGAATCATTTCCCTGTTGGCTCTACTAAATCATTTTAACCAGACTTCCCGAAATCCATAAAGACATACTTCTTTTACGTTAACCCTACTCCCTATCACATTCTCAAAACTTTCCTTGGATAAGAAATTATTTCTTCAAATAATTTTGGTAAACGTCTGTATCCTTTAAGTGATTTATCGGGAATGTTCTCATTGACTTCTTTAACTCAACCCAAAACTCTGATTTTTCTACCTTATCCTGCGTCCAACTCAATTGGCCATACTCAAGCTTGATCAATTTCCTCAAAATCAAATCTCTTAATTCTCAAGAGTTACTGGAACACATATTTATCCTGATAAATTTTCTTGAAACCGGTAGAACATACATCAATATCTTTTCCTATCATGAATAGAACTTTAGAACTCGTTTGAATTTCAGAAAAACTTCTTTGAAATTTTCAGGGTCAAAGTTGAGAAAATATCCAAATACGACTTCGCACCTTTGCGTTGTAGTAATTTGCCTGAATTATGGAAACTGCGAGTTTACTGCAGCCAGTTGCGCACTGGCGAGGCAAAAAGACTCTAAAGTTGAAGTGATGTCGGGTGTTCATAGATTTCTGGATATTATCGTGACTATGCTCTAAATACACCATGTTGATCATCTTTGTTGCTTAGTCATGGAATGGATAAAGTTAAAAGAGTACTCGGTCACCTAAAATTATTCAAGTTATTGGGTCAAATTCACTGCAGTCAGGTGCACTCTGGCGAGGCATGGATTTGAGACAAAGTGACTTCAAACATATTTGGTTCCCGAATACTATTCAGACTACATTCATATCATGGTTACCTTTTGCACTATCAAATCATTCTGACTTTCGCCTGATTAGAGGATTTACATTTCTAGCGGTTGTCTTCATTTTCAGAAATCTTTTGTCACAATCAGAGATAACAGATTTCCTATAAAATTCTACTTGGTCGTCCTAAAAAATTTATTAGGATCAAATCAAGCTCGACTACCTCGACCTCTTTTCTGTTCAACCTTGGTACGCTGCATTCCTATACCTTATGTATTTATTCATTCATTATTATTATCATCTAGTTACAGATTTAATTTGGAAGCTATAGGTAGTTATCTTGTAGGTCTTTTCCTGCATATCCTATCTTCTGACCGTTGAGCGGTGAAACAACTTACTTTCCATCCTCGTTGATCATCACTCGGTATTGGAAATATTTTACTCGATTACATTCATTATCATTCTAATCATCTTTAGTATCATACTATCGTACAACTTTTCAATTCTTCCTGAGTCACAAATCTTTGTACCCTATTTCAATTTGATAGGACATTTAGGTTTCTCATCTTAGAAGATTCCATCATCTTCTGCCTTTTTAAATAAAATGTCGACCTCCACTCTTTTCTTGTTTTCTCTCGTAACCTCTTTTAGTTCTCGCCTATTCTATGATCCTGGAGGTACCTAGGTTTTTTTTTCTCGTGCCTAAAATGATTTGAATACTCCAAACTTTCCCGTCCCATTTCAGATCATATTTTGATAATTCCGATCGTGCCTGCTAGTTTAAAGTTCATTTTGTTTAAGGCTAAGTGTTGATTGTACCCCGGCCCTGATCCTTGAAATTTTGAGGACAAAATTTTCTAAGGAGGGAAGGTTGTGAAACCCGTAATTTTAGTTCACTATTTTAGTTAGTTAATTATTTTAATTCTGAAAATTTTAGTCAAACTCGTAAATTCAATTTTGTTGTTTTTCTAAATTATTAAAATTTTCGTGTTTGTTAAATTAATATTTTATCCGATTATTATTAGTATAAAATTATTAATTTTAAAATAAGTAAAACATGGATTTTTGTTTGTCTGGCCTGACCCGTCTAGACCTGAGACCCGAACTCGTTTCCATTCCCGAAAACCGACTTGGAATCAATTCCGAAATCGAACTCGGTTTCGTAAGTTAATTAATTATTTACAATATATTTTTCCTAATGAATTCTTTCATTTTCCATTTATTTCTAACTGAATGAAATTTTTTCCATTCGTTTACTTTAAGCTCCAGCACACTTTTTTCTTAATTGCATTGAATGGAATCTCTTCCATTCACTTCTTCATTCATTAGGAAGCTCTCATTTACTTGAGCCTCTCCCACTGGAATGGCGACGTTTCCGTTCTGAAACCACCGCCGCCGTCGGCCTTTGGCTTTCCGGCCGGTCATCTCTTCCTCTTCCATAACCCCCAACTCCTTCTCCTTATAAAACCCCTCCACTATTCCCATCTCCATCATCATCCCTAATTTTTCCCCTTTCCAAAACCCCGTGCCCTAGCTCCGCCTGAGCCGCGCCCTTCCGGCGAGTCTTGGCCGACCACCCCTGGATCTGGCGGTCTACCCGCGCGGCCCTCTCTCGGCCGACCAAGTCAACTCCCGCCGCCTCCCCTGTCCCGGCGACACGCGGTCTCCCTGAGCGCCGCCCCGGCTCGTCCAGCCGCCCGCGGCTTCGCCCGCCTCCGGCCTCCGCCTGATCTCCCCGCGCACCTCCCCTCTCGGCCCGCCTCCCGACGTACGCAGCACCCCCTGCAGCGACTTTCCGAGCTACCCCCTCGCCGCCGGTCTCCGCGACTCTGTCCCGCTCGGTCAGCATACCTGACTCAGATCTGTGGGTTCCCACTGTCCGCGAGTGCTGGAACGTTCCGAGTCCGAGGCATCACTTCGGATTTCTTCATTTTTCGGTAACCTCTGGATAGTCCCGTAGTTCTCTATTTTGTCTATGATGAAAACCTGGTCCACCGATTCCTTCGGGAATTCGGATTTTTGGTTACGTTTCGATTACGTTACCATTTCCGAAGTTTCTTCGGAATTAGTATGCTGTGGGTTTTTGGTCTTTGCGATCTTTTCGATTTCGGAATTTTTCCGACTCCTTCGGAAACAGTTCTGTGGGTTCAGTTTTGAAAATTAATGGTTTTGGACTATGATTCATCATTCTGTTAGTTGGTTTAATTTTTTCCGAGAAACAAGTTCTGTTGTGTTTTCTGTGGAGTATTTCCAGGATGGTTTTTGGGATATTTTCGAATGCTTTTCGGATCTTCCGAATAAGTTCGAAAATGATTCTGTGAAAATATTTTGGCTATAACAAAAATTAAAATTGTTTCTTTGGGGATTAGGATTATTTACAGGAAAAATCGGCGCGTTTCCCAGTTTTGGGTTATCCCGAAAATAGAGGGGATGCTGCCGAAATTTTTATAAAAATTTGATTATATGATTTTAAAATAATTTTCGGAAATGATAATATTTTTGGGCGACGACCTTATTGGTATATGGGCCCCAGTGAAATGCAAACGCACTGGTCCGTCCGGACGTTGAGGCAGAGTAGCTGTAAATGAAGATTGGACCAGTTCTGAGACTCATTCTATTTTATTCTTAATTATTAGTTATTATTATTATTATGTAATTTTGTAGGTAAATTTACAAGACTAACAAATTTTCTCTTATTTTAATTCTTGGGAATGTAAGGGCATAAGCCCATTTATTTATCTATTTTGTAAATTGTAATAAGTAGGAATTAGCTGTGGATTTTGCTGAGTTTGTGAACGCGTAGAATTAATTAATATTATTATTAATTAATTAGTTAGAAATTCATGATTTTCTCACTTAAAGAAAAGAAAAATATATTTATATGTATAATAATAAAATACTAACTTTTTCCCAATAAAATTGATAAAAACAAGTTTTCCGGAATAAAACATAAATTTGGATTTCCTAAATTGTAACGCACTAGAAAAGCGTGCTTTGATTCTGTTGATTAATACAAGATTAAAATTGACTAGGAAACAAAATTTAGAGATTGTAACTAGATTCTTGAGTTGTGGTTCTGAGACATAATTTCCGGAATGTAGGATTTCAAGGAAGAGGGTGACTGTTCAAATTCCGAAGGACCAATCTCGTCCAACTTAGGAAATTTAAGGCAAGTACATTTATGTGGATTTACGATTATTTTAACAATCATTTTATTGCAATTTTAAACTACTGTTATACACGAACTCTTTCGAGAGTACTGACCGTACTGTTGGGGACTGGGGGAGTAGAGTAGTGGATATGACCAAATCCAAAATTAGGATAACTGACTGTGTTATCTTTCCCCTCTTCACACGGGGACAAGCCATACCGTATCGCTAGGATACTACTGTAACCCAATCCGGTCATATTTATTACCTATTCATATCACTGTACTGTATTTCAAAACTGTTTCATCTTTAAAAACTGTTTAAAAGTGCATGATATTAATTGTCATTTTAATTGTTAAAGTTTGCATAAATTGTACTTTGCTCCTTTCCTGACTGGATAACCGTAGGTACTACTGATGACCTGGAGATGCTGATCAATAGCTATTATGACCCTGGTTTGTACCCGACGGTACTTCCACCTGAGGAGGATGTTGTGGCGTCTCCATGGATGCTATTTTCGTTAAGAGTTTAGTTGTTTCTTTGTTGTTTCAAGTTATGAATCTTGTAACAGAACAAATTTTAGTTATCGTTTAAATAAATGTTGTGGCAAATTTAGTTTCAAATGTTATTGATCACCTGCATATGAATTACAGCTTACTGCCGTCGTCTCATCAACGGTGCAGGCTGGGCATGATCCGATTCGACCCAAGTATTTGGGGACCGGGTCGTGACAAGAGTTCTCGGCTTGGACAAGTCCTCCATGAGGGAAACCAGGTTAAAAATTGCTGTGTCTGCATATGCTTTCTGATCTTCATTTTTATTTCCGCAATTATATTCTGATTATTTATTTGCTAGTTGGGATTGAATATAGTTGATTTTTTAATTGATCATTATTGTCAAGTACTCTATTCACCCTCCCTAGAGTTGCCAACACGTACTTCAATTGGTATCAGAGCCCTGTTCTATTGATACAGGATTTACATCCTAAAGTTGATCCATGGCAACCATACAACCCATCTCTACCAACTATGGTGAGGGTCAATCCACAAATAGGCCACCCCTATTTGATGGGACCAACTACACATATTGGAAGACTATAATGAGTTTTTATATTAAGTCTCTAGACTTTAACCTGTGGACTGTAGTCACTGATGGCTACAAGAAACCTCCTAGAATAACTGTCGAGGGGAGTCTCGTCGAGAAACCCCACGACAAGTATACTGATCAGGAGAAGAAACATGCAAGTCTAGATGGTAGGGTTATTAATGCTCTTTTCTGTGCCATAGCCAGGACTGAATTCAACAGGGTCTCTACATGCACCACCTCGCACGAAGTATGGAAGCTTTTGGAGGTGACTCATGAAGGGTCTACTCAAGTCAAAGAATCAAAAGTCAGTTGTGTGACACATGAGTACGAGGCTTTCAAGATGAAGCCAAATAAGACGATCACTCAAATGTTCACCAGATTCCTCGATATCGTCAACCCGCTATCTTCTCTTGGAAAAGATTATTCCAACCATGAGAAGATACACAAAGTGCTACGAGGATTGTCGAAGGTCTGGAACCCCAAAGTTACGACGACCATCGAAGGCAATGATCTCACGGCAATGTCACTAGAAACGTTGATGGGCAAGTTGATGACGCATGAGCTCGATCTAAAAGATTTCAAAAAAATAGCTCCAAAAGAGAAGGAGATTGCATTGAGAGCTCATCGCCGAAGAACCAGCCCAGAAGACACTGATGATGACGACTCCGAAGGTGACGATCAAGCTCTCTTAGTTCGAAACTTCAAAAAGTTTCTACGCTTCAACAAAAAGAAGAGAGAACAAAGAGACGATGAGGAAGAACCCACCCGCTTTAGATGTAAAAAGATAGGATATGTCAAGAAAGATTGTCCCTTAGCAAAGAAGGGAAGCAGATATGAGAAGCCATATAAGAAGCCAACTACAAGGAAGTATGCCAACACTAGCATCCCGCATGAGAGCGAGGCTAGTGTTTCAGAGGAGGAAGAAGACTCTCCATAAAATACGGCTAACGTCTTTCTAATGGTGACTTCAGAAAAGGTAAAAGATTCTTTTGATGATTTCTTATTTGATGAACTTGGTGATACTTTTGGTGATCTACTTGGAGATCACAAAAAGGTAATCAATAAATATAAACATGCAAAGGATAAGATCAAGGACTATGAAACCGAGATCCATAGACTTTCATGTTTACTAAAAGATATTAGAAACACTACACCCACGAAAAACACTGAAGAGGTATCCAAGCTTAAATTAAGCTTACACGATGCCGAATCAATCATTGAGAAACAAACACTTGAAATCATGGCTTTAAACAAAGAACTTGCTGAAGAGAAAAATAAGTTCAAAATTGCTACAGGTAGAATACACGGTCTTATTGCTAAATGTGATGAGTTGAATGCTGTCTCTAAGAAATTAGAGATTAAACTGGGCAAGCAGGTTATTCAACCGCAAGTTCAGTCTCATAATCACAACACGTACAAACACATGCTTACTCAACACAAAAAGGCACATCACCACAAGAACACTAGCGACACGATGCACTAGTCTTCGGACTACCGCTAGCTGGGATCCGGCCCATACACAACACCAAAAAAGGGATTTAGGAACGGTAAAAGTGTGTTCCTATTATTTTTTGGAACACTTAATAACCGTTCCTAAAAGTGGCGTTGCAAATATTTGGAACGATTATTATGCGTTCCTACCCTTTCATTTGGAACACTTCCTAGGTGTTCCTAGACCTATATTTGGAACACCTTTGGACGTTCCTACGCTATTCCTTAGAACGGCTATTTATTGCTTCAAGTATATTTGTTCATATACAAAAAAAAATTGTGTACACACGCGCGCGCACACACGCACACGCGCACACACACACACACACACACACACACACACACACACACACACACACACATATATATATATATATATATATATATATATATATATATATATATATATATATATATAAAATTCAATCAATTAAAAGTAAATAACACAAACAATAATCAAAACAAAATTACTTTTATTAACAAATTTACATAGTCTTGAATAGATCTTTACAATAAAACTTGAGTGTGATACACAAAATAAGTGTATTCCTATTATTTTTGGGTAATCCTCTTTGGGGCCTCCAGGATCAGGACTATTGACACTCCCTTTCTAGTTGATGAAAAACCCATTATTTCCTTGTGAAGAAGTCTCCTCTCAAGAAAAACTTTAACCGCTTCCTTATGCTATCAATATTATCATCATCTCTTCCCTACATTGTAAACACACAAAAAAGATCAGTAAGAAAGGGTATAATGAGTAGTAGATGAAACACTAAGACATATCTAGAGGAAACAAATTTTAGCAACCTGGTAAGGTCTCTCCATCTCTTCTTCCGAACAATCAAAAAAATAGAACAAACTCCGGTAAAATTTTGGTCTGCAACAGCAAAAAAAGACAACACATATAAACAACAAAAACGATAAGAAATAGAAATGTCAACATAAAATAGGATGAGGATTTAACAAAATACTGAATATTACATTAATTTAAAGACAACAAAAAATCTTACAACTTTCTCAAATGGAGCATGACTTTATTCATTCCGTAGGGAACCATCAATGAGAAATTTATTGTTGACACTTTCTAACATAGCCCTTTGTCGAAGCTTAATTATTTCCTTTGAAGGAACAATCTTTCCATCCTTTATCATATTTTCGATCATGGTACTATTAAGTAAGGTAGATAAAATCTCAATGAAATTGATTTAACAAGAAAATAATTTGTACTACAAAAATGAAAGGAAAACTAAAACATATTTTCACTTATAATACTACTCTTAATTAGAAGCAGAATGACCAAGTGTTGGCATCAATGAGGTTGGGAACCAACATATTGTACAGATTCATCAATAGAAGGTAAAAAAGAAAATATTAAATTAGACACGTTAAGAGTACCCATTTTCAGACTAGATTTTTTTTTGCATGCATAATATAGCCAACACTAAGATGAGTGAAGCCACTGTGCTCAATAATGTTAGCATACTGTGTGCCCTTCCCACTACCAAGCTTGGGAGTATTGGAGCATCTATTGGGGTTTCTTGTCTTGAAGGAACATACTGATACCGGATCTTGAATAATATATTTTGTTTGCATGTCTTTTTTGGTCTGCTGAATTATGATCTAGCTAGTCGCAATGGACCCTCATTGTTGTTTATGTTAACATCAAGTTTATGTTTTATTTGGGAATTCCCAGTTCATGTCGAGAATGGATTAAATATGTTGATAATTTTTATATGTGTAGTTTGCAGATCCAGCTCAATAAATGCCTTGTATATAGGATAAACCTGGGAATTACAATTATTCCTAAGTTAATCATTAGTAAATTATTCAATACCAAACACATTCGTCTACACAGTATTTAAGAGAAACAAAACCATGTTCAACTATTATCTGACCAAGAATAGTCAGCATGTTGTTTTCCATAAATAAATTTACTTTATTTATTTTGTATCTGAGAAAATTACAGCTGTAGGAATCTAATCTAGAAGACGATTACTTTATCCCTTGGACGATGCGATGAAAAAAACTCGAACTTTGAAGAACTTGGACAGCAACTGGGCAATCTCTCTGTTCTCTCTAAAATTGACTGTAGTGTCTGATGAAGATGAAGAAACTCTTTTTTATAGAGTTCAGGATAACTGTCCTTAAGCATACGCTCAGGTAGTTACATGACGTGTGCATAACTGCAGGGACGCGTGGAAAATTCTGATGGAGACACATTAGCGTACGGTTGAAAGTAGTGGAGCATATTCAGGAGAGATTGATGGCATGAATGCCACGTTGCATAACTTCTGAAGAAGTGGATAACTGAGTGCAGGACACGTGAGAACGTGTGTTAACTGCTCGTTGAAAATCATTCTGGACACAACTGCTGTGATACGCTGCCTTAGAAGAAGAGTCATACGCTAGCTTTTGAAGGCACATGTCTTGCATACGCTTACTTGGACAGCGTAGAACCATATAAAGCTGATACGCTCACATTATTGACAGGGAGTCGTATGGAAACTATACGCTCACTTGTCAAGGAGTCGTATGGAATCCATACGCTCACTTGGTTGAGCAGGAGTCGTATGGGGTCCATACGCTCACTTAGTTGGAAGGAGTCGTATGAGATCCATACGCTCACTTAATTGGAAGGAGTCGTATGAGATCCATACGCTCATTTAATTAGAAGAAGTCGTATGAGATCCATACGCTCACTTAATTAGAAGAAGTCGTATGAGATCCATACGCTCACTTAATTAGAAGAAGTCGTATGAGATCCATACGCTCACTTAATTAGAAGAAGTCGTATGAGATCCATACGCTCACTTAATTGGGAAGGAGTCGTATGAGTGATAAGTAAACACGTGGCATGTTTGAATAAGTAGACACGTGGCCATCATCAATCTTCTTTGATACGCCATATCTTCCAATAACTGACAAAATCTTCTCGAGCGTCGTGACTGCGGATATGATGGCTGACAGACTGTCAAAACTGACAGTAATGATGGCTTTTACATTTATGAGAGATGCTGAGCTGTCCTCGTAAAAGACAAAACCGACTCTTCGAAAACCTATACGACGGCTAGTCTCCATTGGACAGCTGTCTTTGCACGAAAGACGAAGTGTCAGATTTATCCTTTATTAAATATATGCTGTGCTGTCATCTCAGAAAATAATAAAATATTCACTGAGCGTACGGCCTTTAGATGAGCGTATGGCCTTGAGCGTATGACTTGGACTGAGCGTATGGCTTTGAGCGTATGACTTGGACTGAGCGTATGGCTTTGAGCGTATGACTTGGACTGAGTCTTATATTAGCGTGTCATAATTTTCACACCCTACAAGACCCCCTTCAAAGTTTTCGAACGTTATGAATTTCAAAAGTTCGAAATTACTTTGAACTTTAAAGTGAGAATAAGTCCTGACACGCTGGCATAAGTTTGTTATCTTCCTCAATATCAGTACAAATCTTTAGGGATTTTGTTTAAAGAATATCCGCCGTTTGAACTTCTTTCTTTCTTCTATAAACAGGTCTTCCAAAACCTATTTTATTTCTTTACCACAGCTTTTGCCTTCGAGAGAGAAAAGAGCTTTCAGAAACTCAAGATCTTTCTTCTTCTTCTTCTTCGTCTTCAACTCCATCTCCATTAATGGCACCCAAGGTTGATGTTGCTACAAAAGGAAAGGGGAAAGCCCCTGAAGAGTCATCTCATCCTGCCGTCGACACTGCCACCACCAAGAAGACGGCCAGTCAGCGTGTTTCACGCAGTGAACGGCCATTGAAACCTCTTTATGGTGAGGACGAAGATGATGAACAAATAACTATTCCCTTTTTAGGGCTCTGGTTAGAACAAAACTCAGAAAACATATCCCTCTTTAGGGTCAATACGTCAGCAAATACGCTTCCCTCTTTAGGGTTTAGCCGTATTCCATGTTTTTCGTTTTTACGAAAAATATGTTTGGAGCGTATATCTGTAAGATACGCGTATTTTTGATAGAGATACCAAAATACGCTATCTTAAAAGAATATGCTATGGCAATTTGCCTCATTGAGATACGCTAACTCCTGTGTTAGCGTAATTTTCTAATGATCTTCTTGTCAACCATACGCTGATACGCTCAAACTGATCATAAACTAAACTTTAAAAACCATTCACTTAAGATAAAATCTGTTATACGCTTAAAGAAAACTGAGCGTATACTGAACCTTGAGTCAACCATACGCTTAAGGAAAACTGAGCGTATGCTGAACTTTGAGTCTGCCATACGCTTAAGGAAAACTGAGCGTATGCTGAACCTTGAGTCTGCCATACGCTTAAAGAAAACTGAGCGTATGCTGAACCTTGAGTCTGCCATACCCTTAGTAAGAATTGAGCGTAAATTGAGCTGTACGCTTAGTAAAACTAAGCGTATATTAAACTTTATACCCTCTCGATATTGAAGATTTTTAATACTTTATTCTTCATTTGCAGTGGATATTCTGGCTCAGGAAGCAGAATTTGAAGGAAGTATGGGAAATAATTATAGAAGTGATCTATCACATGTTCGTTTTCCCCAATTTGACGGACCTTCCACAAGAATAGCTCTGTTGACCAATCAAGAAGATGATACTTTACTGAACCTGATGAGTGGACTGCCGTTACAGAGTGTAGATGGTGTTGCCCATTTGAAGCCAGTATTCCTTTTTGGAGATGCTATTGACATGAATTCCCAGCCTGCTCTGGACAAAGTATCATACAGTTACTATAGGGATGGTGATGTAAATCAGCCAATGTATTTGACTGGTTTGACAAAGAGTATCAACATAGCCCGTTTATTCCATTCAGGCCAGCAAAGACAGATGAAGTGGGATATTACTCCATCCCGACAAGCTAAGGCTGGATGGATCGGATATCGTCAAGGGAGATTCTGCAGTAGTACTGAACCACATGTCACATCTCTGCGAGGACTGTTACCTGCCACCATCCCTCCTGAGGACTCGGCACTGCTGAAGCCAGTCAGAGTCCCAATTTTTGCCAACGAATTTGTTCAATTAAAGAATGCCATCTACCCAAAACAGTCAATGAGGCTGACTGGTCTAGTAAATCCAGAGAATACTAGATGGACTGCTCTAGTGAGATAGATTTTGTAGAACTTTGGTACACAGTTGAAGGCGATAGGTTTATATGATGCCATTAAGTGTACTGCTTATGGTTTTAAACCAAACTCGGATCTGTTTTTGGCATTAGCGGAGAGATATAACTATCGGACCGGCACCTTCATGACCCCAAAGGGCGAGATGGGATTCGCCCTTCATGAAATGGCATATATATCTCAGCTACCAACGGCAGATTTGCCATATGAAGAATATATCCTTTTTGTTGACGAAATGAATAAGATTTTTGCAGCCAACCCACTAATTTTTTATGTATTTGAAGAATTAATGTGTCATTACAGCATCTGTAAAGCTTTTTATAAGGGACAAGGTGGAGAGGGGGACTCTAATTGCTATTCTTCGAAGTGGATGGCTTATTTGTTTCAAGGCCGCACTGACGAAGTTCAAAAGAAGAAAAAGACCGAGCAGTATGTCGATAAATTCACGCCCTTGAGTCAAGCCGAGATTAACAGATTAATCTGGAAGACTAATCATGACGACATTGTCGTCGAAGAAGACATCGACAGCTATAAGGCCGGTGATAGGTTAGAAACCTATATTAAGCAGGGTGGCCGAGAATTGTCCGATGAAGGTCATCTGGCCGGATTCATATCTCTTTGGCTGAGGAAATTTGTAGTTCCTAGCACCTGTTCGGCAGACAGGATGCACAGAGGAGTCGTCTTCGCAGCAGTCCGTCTGGTTTTTGGGTATAAGATGGATCTATTAACGGCAATGACCTGCCGTCTGAATGCCGGATTAAGGGCATACACAGATAGGATGTTCGAACTGGCACGGAAGAGCCTGACGTCCTTTCCTCGGGTAGAAATGCCCTTTACATACTTGTTTGGATGGCTACTTCTACATTTCGAATCTCTGATGAGTGCTGGGATGGCTAGGCCAGATGATACTTTCCTTGAAAGGTACAAGCACATACCGAAATGGAGATATGACACTTTAACCGATTGCAGAACCTTCTTGAACAAGGGAGAACTATGGAGCTTCACCTGTGTTTCTCCACCTATTGGTTATGAGACCATGCCCGGGAGATTGATTGACGGCGTTGGTGCTAATGAGTTGGATGATGTCCAACATGAATGGCTAAAGAGAATCAGGCCATCTCATTTAATTTGCCGCCGTGACAACATCACATATCTAGAGCCATATCTTCCGAGCAGATTTGCTCGTCAATTTGGTTACGATCAGTTGCATGTAGGCAATACAACGACGTGTTTTGCTCATCAAGGCGGGTTGGTTGATGGTGCCAGAGCTTGGCTATATTACATTGCCAAAGGTACAGGGGCTACCTTTTCTATGCCAGATCCGGTCAACTATCGGAGAGGAGCTAAGATATTGGCGTCCTATGCCAGATTTTATGTATCAGCTAATACCTTTGATGAAAAATTTAGCATCTTAGGTAAAAGCTTTATTCATGTTGAAAAGAAATCAACCAAATCCGCCTTGCCTAGGGATTGTCACGACAAAGAAGATCCTCTGGCCACCGATGAAGTTGATGATGATGTTTTGGAAACTTTCTTCTCTGATGACCTTCATCAACCATTGCATGTGCCTATCGGGAGTGCTGAAGAGAGTATATCTGTTGATAATACACCGAAGAGGAAGAGGAGTAAAGGTGCTGTGGGTCCTGCCGCAAAAAGAGCTACTCGAGCAGAGACTCGAAGTCGCGGAGGAATTACTATTCCTGGGAATTCTCCTGTTTCTGAACGAGCCAGAGATGTTGATGAAGCAGGTAGTGATCCAATAGACAATTATCCTATTGTTCCTTTAACCAAAAGAATAGGAAGGAAAGTAATAGTTTCAAAAATTAAATCCGTAATTTGTCTGGATGCAGAGAGTCCCACCGATCGTGCTATGCGATTGGCTGCAGAAAAGCAAGCTGCTTTTGATTTTTCTGTAAAGACAGAAGAAGAGATTCCTGAAACTGCTGGGTCTTCTAGGCCTTCTGATATAGGCTCAGTTCCACCAATGGCCGATGATGCGCAGGAAATTAGTCAACCTGCGGTAGAGGCCGAGCATCAGACTGAAACGGCTAATGACTTACTGATTTCGGGAGAATCAGTGAAGGAAGCCACTCCTCTCAATCCAATTGTTGAAACTTCAGAGAGCGAACAAGTTGACTATAAACCGTCGTTTCATTCTTCTGGAGAAGAAGACATAGAGATAGACGATGAATCACCGTCTAAAACACCAATCGATGCACTGAAGACCATTGGTCAACACTCAGGGTTGACACCAGAACCGGAGAGGCATCTGGAAATAGAAGTTCAAATTCCGAGTACTTCTGGGGCGGGAAGCAGTGAAATAAATCCCGTATCAGAAAGTACCCTGAACAGATAAGAGCCGGATTGAATGATCCGAAGGAGACTGAATATGAACCAACTCCAGGTAATATTTTATTCATCAAAGTTTTGTCTTGTCTTGGTTTTATTGTCTTTAAATTTCTGATCATGTTTCTTTGATTCCAACAGCTGTAGGAACTGCACCGGCTATGAGTTCTACTCAAGCCCCACTTATTCAAACTGAAGTGGGTGAAGGGAGTTCCCATCTGCCGAGTTCTCCAAAAGCACTAACTTCAGCTCCAAGAATAGAGGCTCCTCCTGCTCCTTCCCCTATTATTGCAGCGACTCCCAGTTTTGACACAGGGATAGCAAAAGTCATGGGGATGTATTCAGATATTATTTATACATATCTGGATACATATTCGAGGCGATTCATGAAAGATGAGACTATGCCCTTTTCGAGTCTTCGAGAGGCAACTAGTTTCCCACGTTCAGCCTTGAGACAATCTGGTTATGAGGCTCAATGTGTCTTCTTTGAACATCTCTTGAATGATTTAGAAGCCAACATCCAAAAATATTGGGAGATTAAAAAGGAAGATATTAATTCTCTGACTGCGGCTGAGATTGCTCAATTGGAGAATGAAGCTCAAGCTCAGCACATTGCTCTGACAGAATTCCTCGCTCAGTCTTCCAAAGAGCTAATGGCGAAAGACGAAGAAATCATAAGTACTCGTCAGAATATGGAACGCCTAGAGCAAAATGAAGCGTCAAAAGCTGAAGAACTTAGAAAGCTGAGGGAAGAGCTAGCTCGTATTCAGGAGCAAATTGCCTCTGTGGAAACAGAACAATCAAAGATTACTACTGATCGTAAAACTACAGCTGAACAATGTCAAGTTTTACAGCAGGAGCGAGAATTGATGCAAACTAATCAGATTGAGGAGACCAATCGCCGTAGCTCTATTATTGTAGAATATGACCAACGGATGATTGGAGCAGAAACAGCAGAGCGAATCAAGAAAGCTCATGATAAAAAGATGAATAATGTAATCGTTCGTATTCAGGAGATCATTACTCCTCCTAAATAATTCTTTTACATTTATCATGTATTGAAGTTTTGAAATCCAATTGTAATCAATATTTTGATTCTGATTAAAGAAATGAACATCTTGGCTTGATTTCAATTTTGTGGATGATATTTTTGTAGAAAACATGTTCAGAGGTAAATAATACATGACATATTTCAAAAGAATAGAATATACAAATAAACTTTGCAACTCTATCATGATACTAAACCAAAGATAATTTAGTTTAATACTGATTAGAGAAAACAGAATTCAGATATAAAGATATCTTTAGATTCTATTTTCCATGATCTTTGGATTCGGAAATCAAAAGACGAGATATCATTTTCATAGAATAGAAAATATGATACATACTGAGATAGAAAATTCAGAGGTAATATGGACATGATTTTCTATACAAGATCTTTATTAAAACCACTGGGGATCTAATAAAACAAAATATCAAATTCTCTGGGAAGATGATACATGGTAGAATATCAGTTTCCTCTGGGGATAACGATATCGAAATAATTTTTGTAGAGTAGAATTTTATATTTGCTGGGGAATGATGAAAATATTATACATAATATTTCTTTAAGAATTTGCCATTGATAGGCATCATCATGACTTTCCCATCCATAGAGGCAAGCTGGTATGCTCCGTTAGAGAAGACTTTGTTCACTACGAATGGGCCTTCCCATTTCGCATCAAATTTGCCTTTGCTCATATGTGTCATGGTCATGGGACGTCTGACAGTAAGGACCAGTTCTCCCTTCTGATATGCTCTGACTTTGACTTTCCGGTTAAAAGCTTTTGAGATTCGGGCCTGATAAAGCTTAATATTTTGTTGAGCATACAATCATTTTTCATCTAGAGCTTTCAACTCTTGAAGTCGAAGACGATCATTGTTTTCTGTTGTAAGTTCATTGGAGATTGCAATTCTCAGAGAAGGAATCTGGATCTCCAGGGGAAGAACAGCTTCACACCCATACACCAAAGAGAAAGGCGTACATCCGGTCGCATTGCGAACTGTGGTGCGGTAGGCCCATAAACATTCACCAAGCTTCTCGCTCCAGTTGCGTTTGTTGTAAGAAACGAACTTTTTCAAGAGTTTGATGATTGTTTTATTGAAAGCTTCTGCCAATCCATTAGCTGCTGGATTATATGCTGTATAAGCTAAATTATTAATCCGATGATCGTCGCAGAATCGAGTAAATTTCTGACTGACGAACTGCGGTCCGTTATCATGGATAATACGCCGAGGAACACCAAATCGATAGATGACATGATGTTTAACGAAGTTGATAACACTAGAAGTTTTAACTTCAGATAACGGGATTGCTTCAGCCCATTTGGAAAAGTAATCAGTTATTGCTAGAATAAACCGATGTCCTCTTGATGATGGTGGGTTGATGGGACCAATGACGTCCATGCCCCAAGCTTCAAAGGGCCATGATGCCGCTGTTGGGTGTAAGAACTCTGACGGTTGATGGATAAAGTCTGCATGAATTTGACAGGCTTTATATTTTTGAGCATATTGAATAGCGTCAACCACCATCGTGGGCCAATAATAACCCATACGTCGGATACGATCTTGAAGTTTAGGACCTGGTTGATGAGCTCCACAAACACCATCATGTGCTTCACGGATTATATGTTGTGTTTCTTCACCAGCAATGCATCGGAGGAGAAGACCGTCGTAAGACCGACGATATAATGTCTTCGTCGTATGATTATAATAGAATCTGAAAGATCGACGTCGAATAGACGCTGCTTCATTCGGAATATCAGGAAGTATATCATACAAAACAAAGTCTAGAAATGGGCGTCTCCAGTCTTCAGTTATGGCTTCTGTTTCATTAGAAAAGACATATTCCATAGTAGAATCAGAGGAAGACGAGGACATTTTGTCAAACTTTAATCCAGCATCAAGGTTGAGAGAATCTTTGTCTGGTTTATAGGGAAAAGCCAAGGCCAAATTATTCTCAACACAGAATAGTTCTCTGTTATAAACCACTATCACTTGCTGACGTCGGATTGGTATGGCTAACACAGCGGCAAGATTAGCTAAAGCATCAACTTCTGCATTATAGGCTCGTCGAACATGTTCAATAAGAAACCTTCAAAAGATGAGGCTATAGAGAATGTTGCTCGATGATAAGGTATCAAATCCTGATGACGAACTTCATACGTTCCTCTGATCTGATTGACAATAAGCTTGGAGTCTCCATAAACTTCCAAATATTGAATATCTAGATGTTTAGCAAGTTGAAGACCAATGAGTAATGCATTGTATTCGGCTACATTGTTTGAACATGATTGATCTAGAGAATAAGCCCTCTGAATAGTTAGTCCTTCTGGGGATATAAGAACAATCCCAACTCCAGCGACAATATCGCCGTTAGGACCTATTCTAGATGCTCCATCAAAGAATAGACGCCAGGTAGGAATTTCTTCAGAAATCAGATTTGAATCCAAGACTTCATCAGGAATCTTATCATATAATTTAGAATCTTCTGGAATTGCATGAGCAGCCAGAAAATCAGCAAGAGCCTGTCCTTTAACTGACTTCTGAGGAACATAATCCATATCGTATTGAGCTAACAAGATTCCCCAATTAGCTAGTCTGGAGTTGAGAATACCAGGTTTCTTCATCATAATCCTGATGGGATTCACTCTGGAAATGACGTGAATCGTTTGACCGATAATATAATGTCGAGTTTTCTGAACAGCAAACATTAATGCTAAGCATTCCTTCTCGATTGGAGAATAACGCGGTTTAGCACCTGTCATTGTGCGACTGAGATAATAAATAGCCTGTTCATGGCTATCTTTATTTTTCTGGGCAAATAATGCACCAAGAGAATGATCCATGGCTCGAACATATAGAAGGAATGGTATTCCCGAGATGGGAGGTACCAAAACTGGATGGTTCATGAGATACTGTTTAATATCGTCAAATACTTTTTGACATTCTTCGTTCCAAACGAAAGATACACCTTTCTTCAGAAGTTTGTTGAATGGTCTGCAGCGTCCTGATAAGTTGGAAATGAATCTCCTGATATAAGCAATTCTTCCTTGAAATCCTCGTAGCTCTTTTAAGGTGCGTGGAGGACGCATCTCTTGAATGGCTTTGATCTTCTCGGGATCCACGTGTATACCTTTAGCGGTAATGACGAAGCTGAGAAATTTACCACTAGAGACACCAAGGAAGGACTTAGTAGGGTTCATTTTAAGTTGATACTGACGCATTAAATCAAAGATAGTCTTCAAATCTTGGATATGATCCTCCTTTCGTCGACTTTTGACTGCAATATCATCAACATAGCATTCGACTATTTTCCGGAGATGTTCGCGGAATATAGTGCTCATTGCTCGCTGATATGTTGCCCCTGTATTCTTGAGACCAAACGGTATCACTGTATAACAGTATGTACCGATCGGCGTTCTGAAGGAAGTGTGTTTTTCATCATCTGGAAACATTTTGATTTGATTGTATCCCGAATACCCATCCATGAATGACATTCGTTCGAAACCACATGTATTGTCGATCATGACATCAGTAATTGGAAGAGGAAACTCGTCTTTAGGACAAGCCGTATTGAGATCGCGAAAGTCTATACAGACCCGGATCTTGCCAGTCTTTTTAAGGACAGGAACGATGTTAGCCACCCATTCAGGATGTTGTTCCTCTCGAATAAATCCAGAAGCCATAAGCTTGTTGACTTCAGCTTCAATTGCATCCATGATGTCTGGACGAAATCGTCGCTGTTGTTGTTTGACCGGTTTAGCATTTGGCATGATATTGAGTTCGTGCATTGCAATCTTCGGATCTAGTCCCGGCATATCTTCGTAACTCCAGGCAAAGACATCGATATAATCACGAATAAGCTTGATCATTTCTTGCTTATCTGTTTCTGAAAGACTTTCACTGATGAATATTGGTTTAGGAGACCCTTCTTCACCAACATCAATTTGGATCAGTTTATCTTCAGTAGGAGGTTCCCTCTGCTCGAACCTAAATTCCCATTGATTATTTAATCTTTGAGCCCATTGTTCCGATTCGGGTGATATTTCAAAATCATCCTCATCTTCATTATTTTCTTGTGGGCCACCAACGGAGACCATATTGATGGATAGAATAGAACGATGGAGATCGCCAATACTCGTGTCAGAATCCCAAGAGAGGGAATCAGAAGACTTAGATCGTTCGTCTTCATCGGATTTTGAATCTTCATGGACTATGTTGATAAAGGAAGTAGGAGCAATGTAACCTAAACCACATTTTGTCCTTCCGTATTTTAATGGAGGAATTCGAACAGGCATTCTTCTTCCTTTTCCATTATTGAGACTGGTTCTAAAGTCATAACCCATATTCTTAATGATATTTTTGGATTGTTGACTGTAGCGACGCAGTTGTAATCTTCCAGTATCGTCTTTTATGTCATCTTCTTCCAAATTAGGAGGATTCTGGGGTCCTTTATAAAAGAAGATTGGATTTTCTCCCTTCTTTCTAGCAGGGACCACGAAGTATGATTTTTGTATGAATTCCAATGATACGTCTGTATGAAGAGTTTGAACAACCCCTATAGTTAGTGACTCTAAGCTATCTAGCAATTGTAAATAACTTTGTACATGATTACAGACATCAATATACTGCAAAGGAGATGCTTCATTAATATTAAATACTGTATTTACAACAGAAGGCTGAGCCTTATCAGACTTAGTCAAATTAATGACAAAAGGGGGAGAGGAAGAGCGATCAGAAGTTTTGTTTCGATTAAGATCGATAACAAAAGGCTCAGAAGAGGTGAGCTCCCTTGAAGAAGATCGTGGATAAGTAGTACGTCCACTGACTGGAATGACTAGAGTATCTGGTCTAGCCTGAGAAGATGGAAGGGGAGTGGTACGTCCACTGACAGGAATTATCAGTGAGCCTTGTGGAGCCTGGGAAGACGGTACAGTAGTACGTCCACTGACAGGAATTATCAGTGAGCTTTGTGGAGCCTGGGCAGGTGATGAAGTAGTACGTCCACTGACAGAGATTATCAGTGAACCTTCTTCAGATGATTTAACAGACTGCGGAGGAGTGATACGCCCTTTTATAGGAATAACAAAAGTGCCAACTTTTGCTATCTCATCATCATTATCCATAGCTTGCAAGACTTTTGAGTATTCATCTTTGTACATGCGAGCGTCATTGAAGTAAGCTTCAACTCCTTTGAATGGATAGAGATCTGCAACCTCCTTTTGAACTTCTCCATTATCATCAACATATTTGAAATACTGATGAAGAGTCGAAGGAACGACATTATGTTCATGCAAGAATGGTCTCCCCAACAGAGCATTGTATGAGCAACCATGATTATCAATGATGTAAAAAGTAACTTTAGTGCGAAGATCGCCTATTTGAAATTTGAGGCGAATCTTGCCCAAAGACTCACTTTTTCCTTGATTGAATCCCAAGATGGTAGTGATAGTACTGGGAAGACTATGCACAGGTATCTTCAGTGCGTCTAGCATAGCTTTTGGCATAATACTGAGAGCAGATCCTGGATCAATCAGGAGACGATCAACCTTCATAGAATCAATATATTCTGTATGATATAAAGGACGGTCATGTCGATTATCCTCTAGCAGCATATCGTCCTGCATAAAGGTAATGTTTGGAATAAATTCCAAAACACTATGGCAATGAGAAACAGGTTCTGTTTCCAATTTTTTGAGAAGAGTTAGGCAGGTTTCTGCTTGCAGCAGTGCTTCACTTAGAGTTTCTCGAGTCTCTTTAGAGAGGCGTAAGAGCTCGAAGATTGATAATTTAGCTGGGGTATTGGCTAGTTGAGCCAATATATCAAAATTATAAGGCTTTTCAAGTCCTGTAGGAGATGACTTCTTCAATGGTTTGTCGAAACGGACTTGTTGTTTGCCTTTGTCAGCTGCTGTTGGTTTAGAAGGAATTTTCTCAACAGGAACATTTAAAGGCTCTTCAGTAGAGACTGGTGTTGGAGCTGGAACCGGAGGGACATCAGAAGTTTCTTCAGGAATTTCAGCATAATCTTTCAGATATATTTTTCCTGACCGAGTTCCAGCATGAACTTCAACTTCAAATTCTGGTTCAGGGTCTATGGAAACCATGTTGCAATTCTTTATCTTGCTCTTGGTTCTTTTATGTTTGATAAGAGCTTCATTCCAGAAACCAAGGCCAACACGAGATTGATTATGCCTCATAGTGATGGCTAAAGGTGCTCGGAGTCCTTTGCCTGAGTTCAAACCAGGAGCAGTGGCTAGATCATAACCCATCTTCGCCATCAATTCACGAGATTGTGAACTGTATAGATGAAAAGCAGGCTTGTACCTATCTTCAAATTGAGGTACAGATTTTATCTCCGTAGGGAGTGAATTTCCTGCCGAGATGAAAGTAGAGGTTAGATAAAAATCGGGTATGAAACTAGAAGTCATATTGCATGACTTAGTCTTCCCGAGCTTCTTTTTAGATGAGGGAGTCTTCCGAGGAGAAGAGGAAGACGTCTCAAACTCTGTCATTAAATCTGGGTGAATCCACATGATCTCTCCCTTCTTAGTTGTGACAGGAACAAGCCCGTCATTCTGTGCTGGTGGGATGTTTACAACTTCGAGAGTTGCTTTGGGGATAGGAACAATCCCACTTTCTACCATTAAGGGAGGGAAGTCACCGAACTGCATTGAAATTACATTTGCTGTGACTGTCTTGTCTTTGGGTGTCAGTGTCACAGCTCATGATTTAATCATCTCTTGGATCTTCCCTTTTAATACATAGCAAGACCGGATTATATGACCCAGTATTCTATGATATGGACAGTATTTTGGATGATCTGTCTTATTGGCTTCATCAGGCTTTTTGATTTCTGGCAATTGAATCTTATTACCTTTGAGCAAGCATTCAAAGATACCCTGAACATCGTCATCATCAAAAGAATATTCTTCCTTCGGCCGAGGAGGTCTCTGTTGTTGATTTGTTGGAGCTGGGGTAGCTTGAGTAGTCTTTACCTCTTGACTACTGCTTTGGAGATTGACTTCAAGAGCTTCTTTGTCTTTGCGATTGTTGGGTCGAGTACTATTGCTAGCACTCTGATTTGATTCCTTAGGAGCCATTTGTACCCCCAGACCCTTGAAGGTCTCAGCACTGATCTCGGCAGCCTTGGCACTGACGATGAATGAAGGCCAATCTTGGAATTGAGTGGAACCTGTCCACATGCTGATAATTGGTAAGAGATTCGACTTGCAAGTGTCGATGGTAACAGCATCGGGAGTTCCGAGAGGCATTTTGAGGGCTTCTCTTCTGAATCTTTCAATGAAGTCCTCGGTGGTTTTGTTATTTTTCTGTTTAATTCTTATGAGGGCTGACATGGTCATGTCATTGAGCCTTTCATAGAATCGTTCAAGAAACATTTGCTTGAAACCGGCAAATGAGGTAATGCACCCGTCAGGGAGACTTCTATACCATTCATAAGCCGTTCCTTTGAGACATCCAACAAACACTCGAGTAAGGAGGGCGTCACTTGGTTGCAGTTGATCAGTTATTACTTCAAAGTGATTAATGAACTGACTTGGGGAGGTTGTCCCATCAAAGAAAGAGATGGTCGGAGGTTTGTATTTTGGTGGATACGATACCTGCTTCCATTCTATTGGGTAAGGTTGTTTGATACCTAACCTTTGCAAACCATCCTTCTGTTTAAATGCCTCGAATTGAGTTCGGAGATTCCTTAACTCTTCAGTAACAATTCCAGAAGATTGGAGAGTTGTAACTTGTTGAGTGTAATTGGGAGGAGGGACTGCAGCATATGTACCACCCCCAGCTCCAGACTGACTTGGAGTGGGTTTTACAGGAATATTAGATTGTACCCCCGGAATAGTAGAGGGTTCCGGGTTTGGAACAACATGAGTATTTAATATAACTGGAGGAGCTGTCTGTTGGACTTGCTGAGTTTGATGCTGAGCTTGCATAAGAGTATGCATAGCATTCAATGTATCTGCCATAGCTCGTAGCTGTTGTTCTAAGGAAGAAATCCTTTGTTCATGAGCTTCGGTGCTAGTTGAAGGTTCATGATTGCCCTTTGTCATGTAAGTAGTAATCATTCGAGGAATAAATGATAAAACAGTCTGTTCTGAATCATCACTGTGTGAATCAGTATCTTTTCCAGGGTTATTTACGGGAGTCAATACTGGAAAGTTAGATTCTCCAAGGAAGTCTTCTGTGATCTCCGGATTACCACTTGGATGAGAAGAAGAAGAGGCTCTGGCCAAGGCTCCGGTCCTGGATCGGGTGCCGAGATAAACGCCATCTTCAGAGTCTGCTATAGCATCAGACCGTATGCTACCCCTAATATTTCTGGAGGTCATGTTGACAGAAGCATAAAGAGGTTCATCTTCATCCAACATTGGTTCATACTGAATCCGTTCGAAAACAGATTGTCTTTTTGGTGAACAACAACATTGAATTACAACTCGAGGTTGGAAGTTGCAACCATGCTTTTCATGGCAAATATGAGCAATATCATAGCCTGATGGAGTGTCAATTCTCCGTTTATTTTGCAAATACTCCCGAAGATCTGTAGGAACAGATTGGGAAGTACTTGAAGATAGTTTCTGTGTAGAAACTTGTCTTTTGTTCTTCTGTCTTCTCGGTTCTTGAGTGTATAAAGACCGATTAATTTGAGCCACATAATTTTTGGCATATTCTGCATCAGGGTCTAATATACTTGTCTCAGTGGAATCGAGACGATTCTGATTAAGCTTGTTACGAAGATCCGTAGGGGCTCTGACTTTGATATCAGTCTTGGATACTTGTAATTTGCCTTTCTCAGATCGAGAAATTTGGAGAGAAGGAAGATGGGTATTATTCCGACTGGGAGTCGGTAATAATCCATCTTTAGAGGAATTAGCCAGAAGGCATTTTTCTTTGTTTGATCTAGTAAGAGTACTAGTCAAATTAACTCCAGAGGTAAAGACCTTAGGAGTAGAGGAGTTGACTAAAGAGTCTTTCTCCTTGGTTGGCACAAGATGTGCAAATTGAGGGGGAATCATTTGTATGTTCTGTGGAAGAGAAGCCCCAGCTTGATTTTGAGAAACAGTCAAAGGACTGTATCTATTAGCATACGCTGACTTCAGTTTGGACTTCTGGTCATACGCTGCCTTTTTATTAGCATATGCTGGCTTTGGCTTAGCGTACGCTGACTGATGTTGGCTTTTGTACGCTGCCTTTGCCGTACGCTGCCCTTTAAATGCCATACGCTCAGAGTCATCAATGGCTAAAGAGCCGACTGCTGTCGTAAGAGTAGAGGGAGAAGGGACTTTGACATGTCCAGAGATAGTTTTCCTTGTACACGCTGACTTGGTTAAAGAACCAACTTTGTCAGCGTGACTAGGAGAAGCCACTGTTGCCGTGTTCAGAGAAGCCGAAGTGTACTTAGTTGAAGTTGAAGACGTGTTCTTGTCAGCGTGAGAAGTGACAGAAACGTCTCGGGCTGTTGAAGAAGACTTAGGGACATAGATAGAGCATCCCTTCTTCTTGGCAGCAGGAAGAGCGGAGGAAGCAGTGCGGCCCTCCTTCGCCTTGAGCATTTCTTCATAAGCCGATTGGTCGAATTGTACAACCATCGTCTTCTTCGTCAAGCCGATCGACGAAGTATCGCATTGAGTTGTTGCTATCTCGTTGGAGGAGACAGCTTTCCCCAGCAGAGTCGCCAATTTGTTTTCCATAAATAAATTCACTTTATTTATTTTGTATCTGAGAAAATTACAACTGTAGGAATCTAATCTAGAAGACGATTACTTTATCCCTTGGACGATGCGATGAAGAAAACTCGAACTTTGAAGAACTTGGACAGCAACTGGGCAATCTCTCTGTTCTCTCTGAAATTGACTATAGTATCTGATGAAGATGAAGAAACTCTTTTTTATAGAGTTCAGGATAACTGTCCTTAAGCATACGCTCAGGTAGTTACTTGACGTGTGCATAACTGCAGGGACGCGTGGCAAATTCTGATGGAGACACATTAGCGTGCGGTTGAAAGTAGTGGAGCATATTCAGGAGAGATTGATGGCATGAATGCCACGTTGCATAACTTCTGAAGAAGTGGATAACTGAGTACAGGACACGTGAGAACGTGTGTTAACTGCTCGTTGAAAATCATTCTAGACACAACTGCTGTGATACGCTGCCTTAGAAGAAGAGTCATACGCTAGCTTTTGAAGGCACATGTCTTGCATACGCTTACTTGGACAGCGTAGAACCATATAAAGCTGATACGCTCATATTATTGACAGGGAGTCGTATGGAAACTATACGCTCACTTGTCAAGGAGTCGTATGGAATCCATACGCTCACTTGGTTGAGCAGGAGTCGTATGGGGTCCATACGCTCACTTAGTTGGAAGGAGTCGTATGAGATCCATACGCTCACTTAATTGGAAGGAGTCGTATGAGATCCATACGCTCACTTAATTAGAAGAAGTCGTATGAGATCCATACGCTCACTTAATTAGAAGAAGTCGTATGAGATCCATACGCTCACTTAATTAGAAGAAGTCGTATGAGATCCATACGCTCACTTAATTGGGAAGGAGTCGTATGAGTGATAAGTAAACACGTGGCATATTTGAATAAGTAGACACGTGGCCATCATCAATCTTCTTTGATACGCCATATCTTCCAATAACTGACAAAATCTTCTCGAGCGTCGTGACTGCGGATATGATGGCTGACAGACTGTCAAAACTGACAGTAATGATGGCTTTTACATTTATGAGAGATGCTGAGCTGTCCTCGAAAAAGACAAAATCGACTCTTCGAAAACCTATACGACGGCTAGTCTCCATTGGACAGCTGTCTTTGCACGAAAGACGAAGTGTCAGATTCATCCTTTATTAAATATATGCTGTGCTGTCATCTCAGAAAATAATAAAATATTCACTGAGCGTACGGCCTTTAGACGAGCGTATGGCCTTGAGCGTATGACTTGGACTGAGCGTATGGCTTTGAGCGTATGACTTGGACTGAGCGTATGGCTTTGAGCGTATGACTTGGACTGAGTCTTATATCAGCGTGTCATAATTTTCACACCCTACACATGTCTGCAACATCCTAGAGTACCCAAAAATATCTGATCAAGCATACTCAACCTATTTTGGTCAAGGAATTGACTTTCCTTTGGCTTTTGTCATGATTTTGTCATAGATCTTAGTCCAGATATCCGGTGATGGGATCAAGGAACATAATTCAATACAATCTTTAAAATACTAAAAGAGAGTAAAACATATAAGGTTACCTTCACTGGCCATTGACAAACATGGTCTCCTTCTTTCCCACGAAAGCAAAAGAAACAGTATGAAGCAATATTTGAGTACCTTTTTGTACCTGGAAATAGACAATAGTCACTTTTCATACTTTAAAATATATACTTAGATAATAGGAGCAAGGTTTCCCATTGCCAACTTGCCTTTGATATTTCTTAACATAATGGAGGTAGTTTCTCCGGACAATGATAGTTCTGTTCATCTTCGCACTGTGACATGCCTGCTAGAACACACCCTCTAATGGAAACATCATCAGTAAATATGCACTTCTTATCAATGTAAGTTCCTACAAGTAAAATATTAACAAGTTAAATGAAGGATAGGTTGGAGAAACCCAAAAACTAAATTTGTAAACAATTAGAACAAAATATATTAACCATTATAAAATATGAAATTAATTAACATGAGAATTAACCAATAGATGTTTAAATATTTTGTGTTTATATATAACCCTATTTACACAAAACAAAGTTTCCCTATCGTATAAGCAACAAGTTGTAGGTATAGGTCAACCTTCCAAATATGGAAGTAAACACAGTAGGTAGGTACTTATAAAATTGCCAAGTTATATAATTTACATAAGAAACAATTTTCTAAATTGCACTAGCTCACATCACTAAGCAAACATTCAGCCAATGAAAAGTACTAACTACACTAGGATGCTTCTACTATAGCAAGAAGCATTTTCCTGAATTATTTGGGTTGAGGGATCATTTCCAGCCTGTGAATGGGCTAACTCTGCAACTTTCTGAAAGAGGGGGATGAACTTCTTAAACAGAGTTCAGAACAAGATACCATAGATAACTTTTGTTCAACTCCAAAAAAAAAATTGGAAGGTTGTTGTATCCATATATATAAAAACAAATGACTCTAACCCACATTGAGTTTTTGATACTAAACGCCAATAAAAGAATGTGTGTCTAGTGTCTATCTATTGAATAAGGACCCATCGAGCATGATACATCGCTCATCGTGATATACACATCCTTGATTGTCTATAAATAAAAAATAAAATGAATTTGATAGTTCTAACACATGTAGCAAGTAAAATCAAAGTGCGTATTTGACTGTGAGTTAACAAACAGTGAGATCCGTCCAATTTTTCACTTTGATTTCAATTGATGCATGTTATAAGACTATCCAATCCACTTGAGTTTGATTTGCAGATAATAAACAAAGTGTAGGTCATGATAAACCGAGTCGAATAATCTATTGGATGGCCAAGGATGGACCATGCTCAAAGGAAGTATTTGCTAAAAAAACACACACATAAACGGAAGATATCAATGCTTTTAACATTTAAACATACACATGAAAGTAGCAAGTATCACCTTAACATGCCTGTAATGTTAGAAAATATTAAACTACTTAGATAAAGAGAAATCAAATCTCTCACAGAATGAAATACAATAGTAAGCAACCTTCTTGTCACCAAGCATAAGTGTTAAGCTTCCAAGATTATCTTTTTCCACCGTTGCAAAACCACTTCTACGATCACTAGTTTGCCTGAAATTCTAGAAGGAAAGCTATCTAATAGCTGGAACACATAATTATCTAGGAGGCATGTAATAAAGATCTCAAAGAAAACACAAACATATTACAACAGGCGACTGATAAAAGAAGCTTTCTCCAAAAGAAAATCTCACATTGTACATAGACAAAAATACCAAAAATAAAGAAAATCCTAACACCATCATCAGTAACAGAACTATAATCTCATTGTGTTTTTGGGGCTGGACTGGCCAACTTGGTCTTTCTTACAAAATCATCCTCCTTGATTTTTTAATGTTATTTGAATTGTCCCCTCCTTGATTTTCTAATGCAGGGGATAAAGAAGTAGGAATTGAAGAGTATAGTTCATCGAAATTACCTCATAATTTTGTCCGTGCGCTGGTCGCGCCTGGCCGAAGTAGTGGAAGGTGAGAAAGAGACATGATGTGGTGAGTAGATTTGGCCGGCCGACGATGGAGAAGATGAGATGGAGGAGTTCGAGGAACTCACTAACTCTGGCAGGGTCCCCATGTGTACACAGTTTAAGAACTCATCGACACAGAGGAAGGAGTGTGGATTCGGGGCCAAGAGATAGGATACGGGGAAGGGGTATAGAGGAGATTAGAAATTAGGTTTAGGATTTTCTTATGATGGAGGAGAAGTAGAGGAATATAATGTTAGGGTTTTATGGAGATGGAGGAGGCAAATGGTGAAAGGGGGTGATGGTTCTTCTCTAAATTAGAGGGAAAGTCGAAAGATTATAAGGTTAGGTTTTTGAGGTCAAGTATTTGGAACATATTTGAAATGGTATAAAAATGTACCTAAATAAATATATTTTTTAACAATTAAAATAAAATATATTAGTAACATTTTTCTGATATGGAACATTTTTGTTATGTTCCAGAACCTAGGTACGAAAAATAAGCATTCCAGATTGAAAAATGTCTAGTGTTTCTAATTTACCATTTTGGTGTAGTGATACAACTAACCCATGGCAGTTTCATCGTAATGGTTGCTATCTTAAATCCTTGTTTAATATATGGTTTAATTACGTTTATGACTTAGTTAATTCAAACTTTCAAATTCTATTCATTTTTCCATCAACACTTAGCCATTTTTAACCTTTCCTGTGTTCTGTGCCCATGGAGGCAGAGTTCGGGCCGAACTCTGTATCCTTAGTCACAGAACCTTCTCTGATTCTCAGCTACCCATTGTTTTGATCCAACGGTCCAGATTTAACCCGTTTGGCTGCTCCTAAACATCTTAAACCCGAGAGACAACCCTCTTTCTTCATTTTGTTCTTCTTCCACCTTCCTCCAAACATAATTTTCTCAAACCATAACCCTAAAAACTCCACTTTTAGGGCTCTTTTCTTCCCAAACTCAAGATCTAAAGCTTTTGGGGGGATCTCTTCCATCTTTTCTCATTTGTGTGAGGTATAATTTTATTTTCCTTTCAATTTTTCAAATTCTCCATGGCTCCACGACTCTTTGGAAGAGGCAAAAGAAGAAGGAGTGAAGGTGCTTCATCTTCTAATCCTCCTCATCCTCTTGCTCCTCCAATACATCCACTTTTTAATCCACCACAACCTCATGACCCCAACACATTCAATGAACAAATTTTTATATCATTGGAGGCTTCTAATGAATGGTTTGTCGATTTTCGTTCATGAAGTGTGTATGCGGGTCATCCGATTAATTTTACTATTTTTTCAGCTTATGATTTATTGTTCTATGATCTTTGTTTAGATGAGTTGGTTTCTACCTTATCTATAGTTTATTTGAATGCTATCCAAATGTTCTATTGTAATCTAACCTTTGACGACACACGGATCTAATCTCGTGTCGCCGGTATCGATATTACTTTTGATGATTTTGAGCTTGCGGAATATCTTGAGATCCCGGAACCTAATTCTTGGGAGAAACTTGTCGATGCCCGCAAGTTTCAATTTCCCGATGGATCGTCACTTGAAAGCTTCAAGAATGATTTGTGTACTCCCAACACTCGTCCACGCAAGCTACGGGCTAAATATCTAAACCCGTATTTCTATGAACTTCATCGCATCATTTTCTCCACGATCTTGCCCAAAGTGGGATCGACCGATGAAGTATCTTATCTTGAGATCTCTGCACTTTATCATCTCCACTTCTATGTACCTTTTAACTTTCCGCATACTATGATGGATTACACGAAAGAGACCTCGATCATTGGTCTACGCCCTATATTTGTCGATAATTTTTCGTGCATTCCATATTTCCCTTGATGAGTCTCAGTTCCTTCCTTCTCCTGCCTATCTGTCTAAGGCATGGTGGCTTCCAGCAGCTGTTGAGTCCTCTGTTGAGTCTGAGCACTCTGAGTCTGATGCTCCTGCTGATCCTCCTGCTCTTGGCCAACCTGCGCCCGAGCCTCCTGCCACTCTTGAGTCCATTCAGATTATGCTGCGTGATCGGTTCCGCTTGGAGGACGATCGCTGGACTCAGATGGATTATCACACCACCTTTCAGATGACGGCCATCAGCAACACCTTGCATGACATCCAGTACTCCCTGGCTACTCATCCTATGGTGTCTTACCCCATGGTGCGGGACCCTTCTTACGAAGGTTACCGTATCGACGACACCTGGGTCAGGAGGTATTTGGATCCGGATGCAGCGTTTGTTGATCCTCGTCGCTCTGCCAGTAGCCCTTCTGACTCTGCTGGACCTTTCCGTGCTCCGTGATTGCCGTGGCCTATTTTATGATACTGCTGATGCTTAGGATTTCTTTTGTTTATGCACTTTGTCATTTTCATTCAGTGGTTATGTAGTTGAACTCTTTGTTTTGTACTACTTTATGATTATATGGCTTCTATTTGGATTACTTGCTAGTTATCTCTTACGTTGGATTTGAGCCTTGGTTGTGTGATTGAATATTTTCACCATGGTTATGTTTTTATGGGGGAGCCTCGATTTCATTTTGCTAAATGTCAAAGGGGGAGAATATGTGATATTTGCTTAACCATTCTGGATAAATATTTGTGCTATGTATTGTTTGGACTAGTACTTGTTTCAGGACTTCTCTATTTATGGGGGAGCCAAAATGTCCATCTACGGGGGAGCTATATATGTGTCCAGGTATGAATGTTGCGACACGCAAATATCATAATTTTGTCAATTATCAAAATGGAAGAACTTGTTGACCCAAACTAGATCGCAATCAACCTAATCTTGATAATTGACAAATTGATATTTGACATGATCCAACTCGAAACATAAATCGTAATCAAGCTACAAATCAGACGACTATCACATATCAAGTCGGACAATCATCATCGACGACTGCTCGACGAATACTGCTAGAACTTGTCATCGGAAGTCTGTAATTTTTATACTTTTATTGACTCTAGACTATTGTACGTTGAGTCGCACTGAGTACCTTAACCATAGACTAGATAACCAGAAAGCCCCACAAACAAAAAGCCAAATTGCCAAAGCCCAACAAGTCCATGAGCATTCTGTCTCCAAGGAGGCAGAGTTCGGACCGAACTCTGCCACCACACAGCGTTCGGGCCGAACTCTGTCTCCTAATTTCCAGGAGCTAAATTTTAGGGATTGCTCATTGCAAGTTGTCCAATGGCCATAATTTTTGAATTTTGGACAAAGTTCTGGCCGAACTCTGCCTTCCAGAACTAGTTTATATAGGTACCCTTTTCTTCCATTTCTAATCATCAAATCTTCTTTTCTCTTATACTCTTATAGCCTATACATCCTAAAGAGCCATACTCTTTTCATCTACTAGACACAAAACTTCCCAAGCCTACAATGTACTTGGTGCGAGTCAATTAGAAGTTTTGTGCAAGAGTCTTGAAGAAGTCACTTGGAAATTTCCAAGTTTCGTCTCAACGATCTTTCAAGAAGTTGGCGTGCTCTTCTGTGTAAAGACACGTGATTGTAAAACTATTTCACAAATAGTGGATTTCAATCCTGAGCTAGAGTTCTCAGGCCTGGACTAGTCCTCCACGAGGGAAACCAAGTTAAAAATTGCTGTGTCTGCGTATGCTTTCTGATCTTCATTTAATTTTCGCAATTATACTCTGATTATTTATTTGCTAGTTGGGATTGAATAGAGTTGACTTTTTAACTGATCATTATTGTCAAGTTCTCCATTTACCCCCTCTAGAGTTACCTACACGTACTTCAATAGGTACATAATCGTATTCAGCTGCAGTCTGGTTTAATTATAATTATGCAAAAGACGAAATATCCAGATTAACCAGCTAAACAGGTGCCGGTGGCTAAATGCCAGAACATAAGGGATGAAAACTAAAGTGGTGGAGAAGAAACCTACTAGTCCCTCGCCAGCCATGCTCATAGTATGCACCATTGACGTCAAGAAGGAAGGTCGGATCCTCTGGCTCTGCTATGTGATCTGGCCAAACAAAACCAGCGGGGTCAGTCCCAAATAGCAAGTACCACAAGAGAGCACAAAAGAGTGAGATAAAACCCAAGCATAAAATAATAATACTAGTAATAATAAAGGCTTCTGGTCGTAACCTCGGTCCACAGCCTGTCATAACACGATAAACCAACCCAACAACCAAACAATGATATGGGTTGGACCACGCACCATAACAGTCCATGTCCCTCGGCTACTAACGGAAGGTACAAGGCACAGTCAAGTCGTTTTTCAAGTGGCCATTCATTCCTGCAGCTTTTTATATTTGGTGGAGTTATCCCCGCGATACTGATTAAAAGGAATCCTCATATCGTGTCAACCCAGCAGGGCTAGCCAAACCAATTAGACATATAGCACATTGATTATGCACCGGTCCCCCGGAGGGCTACCGCGCTAAAACATATAACTCATAGCTCGTAGAAGTCGGATATAGTCATCTGCTAAAGGCGAATGAAAGCATATCCGTGGCGGCCAACTCGACACGTCAGGACTGGACCTGGGGTGACTAGTATGGCACGATCTCGGGATTCTTCCCACCCATTGCATCTACCAAGTTAGTTGCCTAGTTAATCCCTAGGTTATCCTCGGAGTTCACATGTCGTAGTCACATGCTCACTCCCCTAGATGTCGTACAATATACGAGCACCCCAAGAAGGGATCTATACTGGCTCATGGAGTCATACGTATGTACCCCTTCTTGGTGTAATGCAACACACAACACATACCACGTCATTGCTACCGACCATTCGCTATGTAAATGCTGGACTCTACTGGCAGATATCACATAGGAATACTTAGCACATAGGATAGCACCTCGGTGCTCATATAGATTGTACCTTAGTACACACATAGGTTTATCAAGCACTCGCATAGGTAGTCAGATCAGGAATGAGGACCAAGACACAAGGACGCATACGGCCGCGGGTTCTTGCGGTCTGCGGGACACATGCGGTCCGCAGGACGTATGCAACCAAGGGATCATGCGGCTAGACTCATGCGGTCGGACTCATGCGGCAAAAGACTCATGCGGCCAAAGACTCACGCGACCAGACTCATGCTGCCAGACTGCATGTGGCCAGACTCATGCGACCAGACACGTGCGACCAAAAACGCATGTGGCCAGACTCATGTAGCCAGACTGCATGCGGCCAGACTCATGCGGCCAGACTCACGCGGCCAAAGACTCCATGCGGCCAAAGGCTCATGCAGCCAGACTCATGCGGCCAAATTGCATGCGGCCAAAGAGCTAAAGACTACATGCGGCCAAACTGCTCAGCTTCTCCAAAATTCAAGAAATATGGCCAGGGAACCCATGAACTTCAAACTTGCACAACTCGACAAAAACAAAATAAAATCTAACTTTGTAAAGGTCAAATTTGGGTAAAATGAAATGCTCTACCACATGGAACTACTAGATTTTGAAAAAAAATAAGTTTAATAGATCAAAACCAAGGAAAACTGAAAATGACATAAACTTAGATCTACAAGAATCCATCCATCAAAACCGAAAATACCAAGTTCTAAACTTGTAGAGGATGATGAGAAGAACAATATAGACAAATAATATCAAAGGAAAAAAATCAAGGATGAAAAATACACAAATCTCCACTTTTGAGTAAGTTGTACTTGCCTAATTGTGGTGGTTGAGGAAAATGAATGAAAGGTTATGAGGAGAGAGAAAAAGAAGGGAATATATAAAGTAGGGTTGGGTTGGCTTAAGAAAACCCTATTATCTAAATATGCTCTAACCATTCCACCAATGACATGCTTAAAGGCTACATGCAACCATTAATAAATAATAAATAGAATTATGCACATGCTAAATACAGGATACCATGTACAGGATTCATGAAAGAATATGTATATCGGGATCAGAGAGTGACACCTGGAGAGATCACCAGGTCCTCAGGGGACTAGTAAGACATATAATATACAAGACTACTTTGACAGTAATAACATGCATGGAAAGACAAGAATAACAAGTACAAGAAAGAATAACACATAGAAGAGCTCTATAGATGGTGCCATATCATATAAATATAGTATTAATCATGGCTATAGGTACATGTGATAATAACCGCAGTCCGGTGAGGCACTAACAATCCTATAACAGGTTCTCTATCGCAGCCCAGTGAGGCACTAACAATAGAGTGGTATAGCCACATCAAATAAAACACTCTCGCCTAAGGTACTAGAAAGTCAAGTCTATCATGTCAAGTCATATCCAAGTCAAATACAGGTCAAGGCATATCAAGTGGACATGGAACATGACAACACAACAGTGTCAGGATCTATACAAGAAAATAATAATAACTAGATAATAACTCACGTGCACGTATAACAAAAAATAACAGTGATAATGAGAAAGTAACAGTAACTTGAATCAGAGGAATCATGCGATCAAATCAGACAGAAAAGTAACAACAATATAAGAAATGTATGTAAATACTGTAAAGTTCGACAAGGTGTAATTTTCTGGTGTAGAACCATCCATGTCCAAATAAGCAACTAGTCTAATCAGTAAGCTACAAAAGCTAAACTTCCACAAATGTTTTCGTATGTTGAAACAGACATCACCAATGGTTTCGGCATAAAAAAAATCTAAATTTGACGAACCATATGTCTAATTCTGGATACAGGAGTAAAACAATAATTTTGGATCAAAATGCTGTCTGCCGTTGGACCCATTTTGCACCAAAAAATATACCAGAACCTATGGTCTCGAAAGTCAACAAATTATATATCTATGATTCTATTTTTTAGATACGAACTCAACGGTATGTCTAGACTTGGAATCTGATGAGCCGTGCACAAAATCACCAGTTGAATCGGATCGTGGGCCCGTCAAAACGACGATCCGATCAACTTTCTCAGATTCGGACAAAACTTAGCTCACAGGACCAGAAAAATGATACAAGCCCAGTGGCTTAAGTGTTGTCATGGTATGAAAAATGTGCATAAAGTAATTGAGATTTTTATAAAGGGGCCGATATGGTGTACCTCGACCGATACGTCTCAAATTCGTCATGCACACACAACCAATTCGAGTTCCGTCAAAGCCACACATTTGTAACATCCGTACGCACCTTTCGGTGCCTTCGAGTTGTGACAAAGTCGTCCGATTTGTCGGGACAGACCTCGTATCAGGAAAATTCTCTAAATTTTTAAAACATTTTTTTTTCAGTTTTCTCGATTTTCGAAATTCGATTTCTCGACACACAGTCAATGAAATCCAAATCTACTAAAAGGGTTTTGAAGTGGTATATGTTGTTTAAAACTGTATTTAATTATATTTCAAAATTTTCTAATAGGTTGATAATAAATAGCCTTCAAAAATAGGTTCATGAACTATAAACTAGGAGTGGTTTCTTGTGATTTTTTTGACATTAATTCAACTTCTCATCGAAACCAAATCGTTCCAACCCAAACTAATTTCTAGGGTTCATAGGTGGTTAGGTATTCTTCTATTCTATGAAACTAGTTTGCAAATTCACAAAGGAACGAGGAGAAATCTAACCTCAAACTCGGGTTGACAGGTTACTATAGCTGCTGCTGCTCTATTTTTGCTGCGAATGTTCGACTGACCTCCGATGGTTCGGGGCGACGCTCAGGCAGTCGGGGAGGTCATAGTGATGGGAGTCGCCTTGGGGTTCATTTAGGGTTTGGGTTAAGGTTTGATAGAACCCTCTCTCTCGATATCTATATAGAGAAGGGGAAACTATCTGGTCTACTCACCTTGGGCTCGGGTTGGAGATGTCACTGTTCATCAGCAAGTATTTTTTCTTTCTTTTGTGTGTATGTGTGTGTGTATAAAAATAGTGGCCCTAACTATATATCTACAATACATGTATATAACAAGCATACAATATATATTTTTATTGGGACATTTATATTCATACATATATTATAATAAATTCTATTAATAGGTATATACATTTCTAGCCTTATAAATAAAGTTCCAAATAATAATAAAATACCTATTCATGTATGTATATACATAATTTATATATACACACTAATTGGAAAAATAATAGGAATATAGTAATATTCAGGGAAAGTTTCCCATGATAAATATCTATCTATTATAAATTATCCTTGATATTATAAATAACTATTATTTAAAAAATATTTATTTGACCATTAAAAAAAAGTAAGAAATATATACATAAATTATATATCGATAGGGACGTCTCTCGAAGCACTACCAGCCAACATGGGTTTGGATTTTGGTTCGCATCAAATCCGGGCTAGTTTGGTACAACCTAGTCTCCTAAAAAGTCAAAAGTCTTAATAAATAACTAATTAAATCACTTATAAAGGTCAAGTCACAACTTTGACTAATTTTTCTAGTAGGGGCACTGCTATGGCTAGGTCTCCCCTAGCATGGCAAAGACACTAGTCAAGGCACACGACTACACTTTCTGTGCCACAATTCCTAGTAATCTTGTACCCAAAATCTTAACCATGACAAAGACCATCTATATTAATAAATATTTAATTAAAATATTCATAAATTCAAAAAATCATAATTTAAGTCAAATAAATAAATAAAAAATTTAAAAATTCTAGGGTGTTACATTCTACCCCCTTAAAAGAATTTTGTCCTCGAAATTAAAAATAATGCTCACTAATGAAGAATCATGCTAATGTAACTAGGAATAGTTCAACGGGGTACACTATGCTATAATGGTCTCTTTCTTCTAGTATGACAAACAATCCATCCCTTTTATTCTATAGGAGTCATGCAATACTCACCAGTATGCTTAACCCTTCTATGCTTGTCTACTGGATCATGATGTATGTTACTTGTCAACCATGCTTACATATGCCACCTTGGAAACCACTTACCTATTGACTAATCTTCTAGTCATGGTTGCTAATAGGTCATTTCTAAGTTATTCCCTCTTCTATATATATGTATGTTTAGTCAAATACACTCTTATCTGCTTCATACTCTATCCCAAGAAGGACACTATGGTATAACCTATCATCCCGTATCCTTTCAATAGAATTCCCCCTAGTGAGGTCTTTCTGGCCTCTATCCAGTATTACTTCAGTTCTTGACCTATGCCTACTATCATGATTTCTACACTGTTCAAGTGAAACTTCCTCTGCCTTGATCTAACCATAGAATTTTTATGAGATTTTGTATCTATCCTAAGTACGGTGCTTATGGACTTATTTTATTCTGAACAAAATTTTAGAATCCTTTTCACTATAGTCTTCCATATGGGTGATAATACTCTAACTAGGGAACCGTATCTAATTCTAAAATTCTACTAGATATTCTCCTAAGTTACTCCATTCATCTCGATTGAGAACCCTATCTGATCTTCCTCAATCAACCAATTTAAACTGTGCTATACTTCTACCCCATCTCTATCTAATCATAGGTAAAATTGTAGAATGGTTGCAGTGCATTGCTCCTAGAGTCTCTCATTGGATTAAGTCGCCTTTATGAATTCTATGCTGCCGGTCTAATCTATTCGGTCTATCGAATATAGACATCTATCCTACTTCTATAACCTTAAACAGTCGATCATGCTTAAGATGTTCTAATAACAACATTTTATCTTATGAAAACAATACAATCCAAGGAATGTCAAGGACGAGCATTCGTCCTTCAAAAAATAAGAAAATGCGAGAATTTATGGTAAGGAGTTCAAAAAAGATGATCGAATGCAAGTTCCAAGTTCCAAGGGCGTTAGTAGAAAGTAAAAGAATTTTCAAGCAATTATGGATTAAGATCCTAATATACTATCCTATCGCAGGCCCGCTCGGTACAATAACGTAACCGAAATGGCTAACTCGACCTACATGGGCCACCAAAAAGAATATAATACTCCAGTCCCAAAATACGCCGGACTAGTAGATCGTATACATGCTAGCAATGTATCGAGAGGACTCCCATCTAGCTCGAGTATGTATAAGCTGTCTAGTTATTCTAAATCAACTATATCTCAATCCACTAAATATGATAAAAATGACGAATCAAGTGCAGTAAGGTTGATGAGACTGTAATATACTGATTTTAGAATAGATAAATGTATTATAGTGGATCCCCAATAATACATGTATCATGAACAAGTTAAAAGAAAGATGAAGTTTGTAAAAGACTAGTCTATAATAACAACACGAGTCAAATATAGGACAATATAAATAAGAAGAGAATGATAAGAGCAACAACTAAATATACCTGTAGCTTGGTGAAGCAGCCATCATCCATCAATGTACTAAACCTTGATAACTTCATCTAATACCTGGATAGATCACCAGGTCCTCAGGGGACTAGCAAGACACATAATATACAAGCCTACTTTGACTGTAATAACATGCATGAAAAGACAAGAATAACAAGTACAAGAAAGAATAACACATAGAAGAACTCTATAGATGCTGACATGTCATGAGAATATAGTATTAATCATGGCTATAGGTACATGTGATAATAATCACAGCCCGATGAGACACTAACAATCCTATAACATGTTCTCTATCGCAGTCCGGTGAGGCACTAACAATATAGTGGTATAGCCACGGCTAATAAAACACTCTCGCCTAAGGTACTAGGAAGTCAAGTCTATCACATCTAGTCATGTCCAAGTCAAATACAGGTTAAGGCATATCAAGTGAACATGGTACATGATAACACAACAGTATCAGGATCTATACAAAAAAACTAGTGATAACTAGATAACAACTCACGTGCACGTATAATAAAAATAACAGTGATAATAAGAAAGTAACAGTAACATGAAATAGAGGAGGCATGTGATTAAATAAAAATTAGCAACATATAAGAAATGCATATAAATACTGTAAAGTTCGGCAAGGTGTACTTGCCTGGTGTAGAACCGTCTACGTCTAAATAAGCAACTAGTGTAATCAGTGAGCTGCGAAAGCTGAACTTTTGTAAGTATCCCCGTATGCTAAAACAGACATCACCAATAGCTTCAGCATAAGAAAAATATCTAAGTTTGACTACCCATAAGTTTAATTTTGGACACAGAGACAAAACGACAATTTTGGGTCAAAACGGTATCCGTTGTTGGATCCACTTTGTACTGAAAAATGTGCCAGAACCTATGGTATATAAAGTTGACAAATTATATACTTACAAGTCCAATTTTTTGATACAAACTCAAAGTTATGTCCATATTTGAATTTTGATGAGCCGTGCACAAAATTACCCGTTGAAACGGATCATGGGCCCGCCAAAATGGCGATCCGGTCAACTTTCTCAGATTCAGACCAAACTTGGCTTACCAGACCAAAAAATAATACGAGTCCAGTGACGTAAGTTTCGTCATGATATGACGAACGTACACAAAGTAATTGGAATTTTTGCAAAGGGGCTGATACGGTGTACCTCGACCGATACGTTCCGAATTTGTCGCACACACGCAACTAATTTGAGTTCCGTCAAATCCCACACGTCCGTAAAATACGTATGCACCTTTCAATGCCTTCAGGTGGTGATGAAGTCGCCCGGTTTGTCAGAACCGACCCCGAATCAGAAATTTTTTTTAAAAAATTTCAAAATAGTTTTTCTCAATTTTTCTCGATTTTGAAAATCCAATTACTTGACGCACAGTCGATAAAATCTAAATCTAGAAAAGGGTTTTAAAGGGGTATAGGTTGTCTAAAATTGTTTGTAATTAGATTTTGAAAATTTCTAATAGGTTGCTAATAAACAGCCTTCCAAAACAGGTTCATGAACTGTAAACTAGCAGTGGTTTCTTGTGATATTTTTTTCGACTTTAATTCAACTTCTCGTCAAAACTAGATCGTTCCAACCAAAACTAATTTCTAGGGTTCATAGGTGGTTAGGTAGTCTTTTATTCTACAAAACTAGTTCACGAATTTGCGAAGGAACGAGGGAAAAATCTAACCGCAAACTCGGGTTGACAAGCTACTATAACTGCTGCTGCTTTGTTTCTGCTACGACTATTCGGCCGGCCTCCGGTGGTTCGGGACGGCGCTCAGGCGGTCGGGAGGTCATCGGGATGGGGGTAGCCTTGAGGTTCGTTCACGGTTTGGGTTTGAGAGAACCCTATATATATATATATATATATATATATATATATATATATATATATATATATATATATATATATTCCAACGCATGCGGGCTCAGTATAATCGTGTGTCCCACGCACACGATTCTTGGCCTGTCGTATGGAACGACTTTTGGAGTGCGGACGTAGTCCGTTGGCCTTGTCATCATCGCCGTGCACACGTACCCCACGCACACCGCGCACTCCAGAGCTTCGCTTGGCAGCACACCGTCTTTCGACGGCAGTTACTCAAGACCTCGCTTTGCCCACGACGCCGAAGAGACGCCCTCGACGACTAAGGGTGACCGCCCGTACGACGGCCACTGATTCCTTGTCGCCTGCGACTACCGATTCCGCCCAGCCGCCCGTTCTATGCGCACGACGCGCATATTGGCGACGATCGCCGACGCCCTTACGATCGAGCCTGCGTCGTTTATGGCGGACGTCTTCTCGTCGCCCACAGCAGCGCCGTACGACGGGCCGCGTGGTCGGCCTGTCGCTTATACCCGTGGGCGAATGGTGCCGATTCCCCGATCCGTCGTACGACGACCGTGCACTGAGTTTGCTACACGGACGCCTCATTCTGCCCCATGCAGATATATATTTTATATATATATATATATATATATATATATATATAGATATATATATGTGTGTGTGTGTGTGTGTGTGTGTGTGGTTGTGTGTGTGGTGTGTGTGTGTGTGTGTGTGTTGGTGGTGTGGTTTTATTTTATATATATATGTAATTAATCCATCATTTCAAAGCTAACTTGGCAACACAATGGTGCCTTCTTCGACCACAAGTCTGCCAATTGGACTTATTAATCCTATTGATAACCTAATCCCAGGTTTGGATCCGCTTTTGGCCCAGGCATCATTCGGAGTCAGCCCGACTGTGTATCCTCAAAGGCCTGGACAACTCGAGTGTGATTTCTACATGAAGACTGGACAGTGCAAGTTTGGTGCCAACTGCAAGTTCCACCACCCGACATATCGGTTTGCACCAACTGGATCAGTAGCAACCCAAGCTCAACCAAATATTAAGCTCACCCTTGCTGGGGCTCCCAAGAAGAGAGGTACGGTTGCATGCCCATTTTACATTAAGACAGGAACTTGCAAGTATAGTGTTGCATACACTACTATCACCCCCCTCCTGGAGAGGCCATAGCCATGGCCACGGTTCAAGGAGGGGAGAAAGTAGATGCTGATGCAACTGTAGAAGACTAGCTCAAACTGTAGGTTACTAGCTTCTTCTGCTACCTCTTAGTTGATTAGACTTTCCTGTGTTTCTCGAATCTGTGATGTAATGTTCCCTATTTTATCGAACTTGGACAACAACTTTCTTTTGGTTGTTTTGTGTTCTTTCTTGTGAGACTTTATTCCTGTTTCAGTGAAACTAAGACCTTGCATACAATGTATGATAGCTCCCACTTCAAATATATATATTTTTTATGATGGCTCCCACTTCAAATATATATATATATATATATATATATACACATATATATATATATATATATATATATACTATATATATATATACTATATATATATATATATAACAAAAGACATTTTATATATATAACAATCTATATATATATATATATTTTTATATATATATATATATATATATATATATATCTATATATATATATATATATATATATAACAAAAAGACATTTTATAGAAAATCTAAAAGGAGCTCGTGGAGAGCATTACAGACAGTTACAGAACTGCAAAACACAAGAGGACCTGTTAAGCAAGGTAGGAAAAAGCAAAAGTGAAAACTCAAAATTTCAAAATTTTGGAAAAATTTCGAAATTACGAACTTTATGAACATTGTGAAATACAAAAAAACGAATTCAAAAATTTTAAAGTTCTGGGGGTTGGGGGAACGGGTACGCCGCCCGAGCGTTGGAACGGATGCTCTGCTAAGGGGCGCTGGGCCCGGAGGGGGAGTGGGGCTCACAGCCCGAGGGAGGGGGAGGGGTTGTCTGCCCGATGGGGGGCGTGCTTTTCGAGGGATCCTCGGCCCTCCCGAGCGAGGCCGGATAGGGGGAGCGACCCACGACGGCGGGTGCTCAGCCACGACGAGGGGCTCGGGGGAGAGTGGGCGGGGAGAGGGAGTTCCAGACACGACGGGAGGAGCCGCCAGGCTGCCGGCGTAGGGGAGGAAAATAAGACCCGCGGGAGGGGGGAGGAGACCCGCGAGAGGGGGGGCTAAGTTCCGGGAGGGCTTGGCTCCGGGAGGCCGCGACGAAGGGAGGGCTCTGCTCCGGGCGGCCACGGGGGACCGTAGGCCGCAACAGCGATAGGCCCGAGGGGGGTTGCTCTTTCCGTGATGGGGACGCTCATCCCGAGGGGGGTTAGGGTGCACGTCTCGAGGATTAGGCGCGCGGCTCAAGGGAGGCGTCATCAGCAGCCGGAGGGAACCGGACGAGGGTGGCGGGCGGGGAAGGAAGGGGAGGGGGACGCCAGGGGAGGGAGCGGGGGGCTCGACCTCCGGGCGGAAGCCGATCACCGACGGGGGAGGGCCCTCCAGCATGCGCCAGAGGGAGCGCCGGAGGCCAAAACTTAGGGGAAGAGTGGCGCGAGGAAGTGACGCAGGGGACGACGTCGCCGCTGGCGCCGAAATCCCACCCGACGCCGGTGAGTGGAAGGTCGAGCACGATGGCCGACTCGCAGCCACCAGAGCCCACTGGGGGGATTGCTGCTCGCGGGAGGGAGGAAAGACCTCCGACGCCGAGGAAAGGACGGTGGCACCATGAACTGCCGAAAGGGGGAGTATAGGGGGGGCGCCGTCGACGAGGCCGCCGACAAAGGGAACGCCGGCGCTGGGAGGGGGAGAAAGTGAAGGGGGGCATCCCAGGACCGTCGGAGGGCTCAGTCGGGGGGATGAGGGAGGACGTAGCCGAGTTAGGCCACCGTAGGGAGAGGATAGGCGAGCGGGTGGGCTCAGTCGGGGGGCTGAGGGAGGACGTGGCCGAGTTAGGCCACCGCAGGGGGAGAAGAGACGAGCGAGTGGCCTCATCCGAGGGGGGGAACGTCTCCGCGAGGGGGGGCGGCGGGCGGTGGGCACGTCAGTGCGGGGGGAGGCAATCCTGGCGAAGCTAGGCCCGGCCCCGACGGAGGAAGGGAAATGGCCGGGGGGCACCAGGGGGGCTACCGTAGGGGTAGCACCGGGCCTCCTACGTCGAGCCCGGCGGCGCCGAGGACGCCGAGGATGACGACGGAGCCAAGGAGGGTGGGGGAAGGAGGGAGGGGGGAAGCCGCACGGGAAAAAGACGCCGGCTGCTGTCCATCAGAAGGAGCCCGGCCGGCGGGGAGAGAAGCTAGGTGGCGCGGCAACCCCAGCAGGTCGACCGTCCAAACTGGCCAACCTATCGGCCAGACGAGGAGGAGGGGAGGGGGAGCGGCGAGCAAGGGAGCTGCCACTCGACCCGTATATATATATATATATATATATATATATATATATATATATTCTATATTATATATATATATATATATATATATATATATATATATATATATATATATATATATATATATATATATATATATATATATATATATATATATATATATATGTGTGTGTGTGTGTGTGTGTGTGTGTGTGTGTGTGTGTATAAAATAGTAGCCATAACTATATATCTAAAATGCATGTATATAACAAGCATACAATATATATTTTTATGGGACATTTATATTCATACATATATTATAAATAAATTCTATTAATATGTATATACATTTCTAGCCTTAAAAATAAAGTTTGAAATAATAATAAGATACCTATTGATGTATGTATATACACAATTTATATATATACACTAACTGGAAAAGTAATAGTAATATAATAATATTCAGGGAAAGTTTTCCATGATAAATATCTATCTATTATAAATTATCCTTGATATTATAAATAACTATTATTTGAAAAATATCTATTAGACCATTAAAAAAGTACAAAATATAAAAAAAAAATTATATATCGACATGGACGTCTCTGGAAGTAATACTGGTCTACATGGGTTTAGGTTTTGGTTCGGGTCAAATCCGAGCTAGTTTGGTACAACATAGTCTCCTAAAAGTCAAAAGTCTTAATAAATAACTAATTAAATAATTTATAAAGATCAAGTCACAACTTTGACTGACTTTCCTAGTAGGGACACTGCTATGACTAGGCCTCCCCTAGCATGGCTAATACACTAGTCAAGGCACACGACTACACTTTTCGTGCCACAATTCCTAGTCATTTTGTACCCCAAATCTTAACCATGACTAATGCCATCTATATTAATAACTATTTAATTAAAAATATTCATAAATTCCAAAAATCATAATTTGAGTCAAATAAATAATAAAAATATATTAAAAATTCTGGGGTGTTACATGGATGCGATCAGAATGTTGGACTGTGACTTGTCTTAGAAATCAAAAGATTTGAGACTGATGCAGTCTCTCTTAGCTGGCCGGATGGAATGACTATTGGAACATGGCTCGCTGGTGGGGCTATGTTTAGTGGAATATATGTGTGATAGGAACAAGAAGACCCTTTATGCAAGTGAGTGGAACTATCCATTCTCCCTACTACTTCATGCCTAATAAAATTGAGTATTGTGTTGCTATAGTATGTCCCTAAATGTCCCATACTTTAGTTGCTAAATAAAATGAGGCCTATGTTGAATAATGTTAAAATGAATAACACATGAACATTGAACTGCTGTTGTGAATTACACACTAGAAATAAATTGATAATATTGTCCATGTCTCATGCTGTTAACTGAATGAAACACTTGAATCATGTACACTCTGCTTAACTGTTACGAAGATATGAAATGATGCATGTTTTTCTTATAAGCAATAAAATGAATGAAATGCTGTATGTCCCAGTGAAATGAATGAAATGATATTTGTCCCTTGTTGAAAGGAATGATGTGAGAAATGTTGTAATAAATTGTGCAATGAGAAATGATGAGGCTTGAGATCGATGACATCACCAAGTGGAATGATGGTAATGATGGAAATAAATAAGTCATTGGACACGACTTGGATGAGACGAGATGATACACCGTTGCCTTTATTTAAATTTAATATTTTACCATGCGATTATGTTCATGATCAAGTCAGACACGCATTCGCATGGTCATGGAGAACTTGTGCACAAGGGGTAACTGTTTTCTCGGACGGTATGCCTGGGGTGCTGGGGCCGATCCGACCTAGGAAAATATAAACATACTTTAAGGGTACGTGGTATCGGGATATTCTTTGAGACTATCTTCCTACTCTGAATGGCGCTCATAATACCGTACAAAGTCTTATATGGCAACGTCTTAAATGGTGAATTAACACCAGCAATCATGTTGTAAGGATGCAAGCTAATAAATGTTTTGTGCAGGCAGAGTAAGTATATCATCTAACTTGTATTTGATATAGTTATGAGGGAGTCAGCTACCGGTAAAAAATTACTTAAATGTGATATGTTCATTATACATGTTAGTTCAACTTGACTGCTTAACATGTTAATATCAATGCTGCTAAAGGTTACTTTTCCATGAGTATTGCTATAACCTGTTAAACATGATAACACCAAGTATGCTACAATGATGCCTTTACATGAAAGTCAATGTATCTGTATCAAATGTAAGCCTATATGGCATGTGTTCCAGTTGGCTATCAATATAATATGAATTGTGTTGTAAGTTCTGTAATTCGGTGCAAGCCTCACTTCAATTATTAGTAAAGATATTATAATTCTTCATGCCTTATTATGACTTCAAGTTATCTGCTTATTTCTGCTGCTATAAATCAATAATGTGGTCAATTCAATAAAAGAGATATGTCCGGTGTATCTCTAATTTGTCTGCTTGTGCCGCTGCGATGTGTCCATATTTAAAGATTATCAATTTCTACCATATTTACCTTGTACAAGTATAATACCAAACTTGTACGACATCACGCACAAGCGAGGATAATCGATTCCCACAGGCTAAATGTGAGGACGAATAACTTTACCAAATCGGGATGCGATACCAACAGTATCTGAATCCTGCAGAACACATCATGATTACTTCATGCCGAAAGTCCAACTAACACCTGGAGAGATCACCAGGTCCTCAGATGGACGTAACAAGATACAAAAAAACATGCCATATTTGAACTAAATAAGAAAATATATAACATGACTCGGTAACCATCTATGTGTATGTACGTCGAAGATGACTTGGTACATATAAGTAGGTAAAAAAATAAAACATAACATTTGCTAGAGGCTTGCACATGAACTAGTATACATCTGGACCATATCTGACATCTAGTCAAGGCTGCTGATGGTTATATCCCCTAGTTATACTTTACATCGACAAGCATACCTCTCGACCATATTTTGATGCACAGTCAGTGACTGCTGCCGGATATATACTCTAACAATACACCCATAACCGAAAAACCAATAACCCATAACTGGGCAACCACTGAGGCTAATATATGGCTTTCATATGCCTAACAATAGTCTTTCCCGCCCATGAATTGCACTAGTCATATCAATGACTCGAATAACCAATATCTCAACTGCAAGTCATCCTACATAGACACGATAAAAAAATAAAAATCCAATGAGTCAACGCACCAATGGCCAGTCAATGCGTAACTCATGCATATAGAACCTTACTCATATTTCATGTAATAAATATGTCAAGCCATGGAAGCTATATCAATAACTTCACCACTAACGGTAAGTCCACTAACTCTAGGTCAACACACATACACCCAAATCATCAATGACTACATTGATGGCACCCAAGTTAAACTTGGATGCACCAACTAGCGAATAACACTAACAATACGAGCACAATATATTATAAATTTAAATGGTACAAGTATGACGAGGTATCTTGTCTGGAATCTCGGGAACAGAGTAATCATCGGTCCGGCTCCAACTGTAGTCGAACAACTGTGAGCACCTAAAATATAAATAAACTAAAATAAATGCTAACTCAAGGGTCTTACACATTGTCACGACCCGCACCCTAGAGTAAGGGCACGAGACGTGGGTATGTCCAGCCTACGCCGCAGTATCGGCGGTAGAACGCTATCCTAGGTCAATCATCTAACAGTTATAAGGTACCTGTATAGTATATACACTCCGAATGGAGGTAACATGATAAAGTACAACTCAATCACAACTAAGAAAGAAAATACGATAAGATAGAATAGATGAACCACATAATCCACAGATGATAATACAGATGAAAGAGATAGCTATAAGTCTAAGATAAACATCTCCACAAACCCAGATACAATCTTCAAATAAATACAAGTGTATCTGACAAGACATAAAGATAATAGAAACTAGTCTAGCTAACTATCCTAGTCTACTGGGGTAGTATCATTAGCAAGTGCTGGATCATCCTGAGGGTCCAGCTCGCATGTGTCGTCTAGGCCTGCTCCATAATAGGTGGGACACAGCTCCTCAAAATCATCTGTAATATTTGAACAGGTCCAGTCAGGACTGGAGCGAGCACAGTACATCTCACGCAGTTCATATCATGACATGAATATAATACAGTTAATAGAGTAAGATACATGAAATGCTGAAGAGTATACATGAGTAAAAGTGAAGATTATAATAAAATATCTACTATAAGTAAAGAGATACAGTGAACTAGTAATTTAGAGTACAAGCTAGACATGTGAAAGGCTTGATAATAAACATGTGAGGTTGTACATGGCTACACTACTTTGAAAATTGTCCACAAGACTATTTATACTCTCCCGTACCCCAATCAATACACAATGATCCGTTCAAGTTATGTTATTGTACATGATTTCACATGGGGACCCATAAATGGGTGTACATGAATATAAACCTGGGGGCTCCGTGAACATGAGAGTAATGTATCACGAGAGTACACATGAATGGTAAAAGCACAAGAATACATGATGAAAGTGAAACGCACATGACATGATGTATCTGATACTCCCGAGGGGGATAACATTGTATAAAAAGATCCATATAGTACTAATCCGTGTTTTCATCGTGTCAGCATCAAGTAAGATAATCTAGAGAAAGAAAATAATGCTAGCAAGTATGAAATGGTCAGAAAATGTACTCACCTGATATCATGAATGTCTGAATGAAATACTGCCTGAGGAGTGGTGTCTGGCTCCTAATTAGAACAGTATAAGTCACAACATATCCAAACTAATAAAATAAGCTACTATGATGCATTCTACATGATGTTGGGTCAATTCTAGACTAAAGTCAACCCTGGTCAACTTTAGTCAACTAACTAGTCAATGCTAGATCAACTAGGTCAACCTAGACCCAATCAAGTCTCACTAAGCCTAACTAGTCTATTCTAGAAAGCACACACCAACCAAAGCTATACAAGGCAAACACATCAAGCCACACATCAAGGGTACATACACATTGAGCTATAATCAATATTATATAATGAGAGAGAAAGGATTGCATGTATAGCTATGTGTGTGTGTGAACATGGAGGTGCACAACAAGGAAAAATCAAACACTAGTTATAGATTACACTAGAACATAGCACAAGTTAACAAGGTTACATCTATTTACATTTTAGAAGTAGACTAGTTATGATATATGTAACATGCATCTATACTCTACAATTATCTATATACATCATGGCAATCATTAGAGGAGGGTCATATGGCATGGTGGTTTACATATGAAATCTGAAATTAACTAGCATTTCAATTTAAGGGGTTAAGGGTTGCACTACATACAGGCATTCAATTATATATAAATGAACTTGGCTTGGTAATTGGAAAAAGGAAAAGTGGGCATACTTGCACATATAGATAGTGTTAACATGTGAACCTAATGTACTAACATCAATTCTCAATATAGCTATGCATACAACTTGGTAACAATGACAAAAATCTGGAATTTAAACCTAGCATTACCTCTAACATGTGGCAAGGTGGCATACAAAACTGAAGGCTAACTCACTCAGTTAACTACTACATATGAAGGTTCATCCCAACAATGTAAACATGTTAGCATTATACAAAAACTGGCATAAGGAATAGGGTTCACATCCACAGTTTCTGAAAACTGAAATACCAATCAAAGCTCTTCCCAAACAAGCCTAATCATGCAAAGTTAACTTAGCATACACTAGCATCTACCTACATCTATATAGAGCTCAGCATACATATATATATAATCTGCAATTATCAATCACTGGAACAATGAAGAATGGCTAATACAATATCTGTTCAGGAATCTGGAAACTGGGCACACTCCTAAATCAACATCATAATGTAACCCTAGCATAGAAATATAGATCCTAGCAGGGTTTTAAACATGCAGCAGTATAAATCCTTAACCTACATCAACATCAAGTAATTGATAGCTCAACATAAACTGAACTCAAATAACAGAACAATGAAGAACATTGAAATTGAACTCGGTATGCAGGGAAAATGGGGATTCGAATTACCAACACATAAATTAACATCACAAATCGAACCATGGCACAACAGTTATGATTAGGATGGATAACAGCATGTTAACATAGCAAGCAACATGAATTTAACATTTTAAACATGGATTAAGTTTGGAAAAACAGGGAAGAACACCCATACACTACTTTTATCAGTCAGTAAATAGGATATAGAGATTAGATTGATAAATGCATGATAAAATCACAAACTAATGGTTGGTAATTAAGTGCCAAGTGTGAACATGTCCAAGAAGTCATCTCGTGTCCAAAATCTGGACACAACGTGTCCCAGAACTCAATGAACCGAACGATAAAACTGGACACAGTGAAACAGTGCAACCCGTGACCAGTGCAACTCGAGTTTCTTACTCGACACAAATCTATTGGACACGAGGCTTTGGGGGTGTCGTGTCAGACACTTCCCCTACCTTCGTGTCCAAGTGCCCTAAACATGATGCACGAGTACACGAGCAGCAGGGCAGCCTGGCTGTACACGTGTGGGGCGTGTCCACGACCCCAAAGCGACATGAACTGGATACGATTCGTGCTCAGTCAAAAAGAAAGTGATAAGCCACCTCAAAACACGAATTTCTATTCAAATACATTTTGAAAATAGTGATGAAAATCCCTCAGTGGCATTTCATCGAACACATCAAAATATAGACATATACGTGTCCGATACGGACACGAAATGGACACGACTCAACACGAAACCAATACCTATAGCTAGGGGACACCTAGGGCTATGCAAATATGCAAAGAAATCGGAAATCTAATGGGTTAAGAGAGTGTTACCTATAGGTTGTTCTTCCTCAAGAAAATACCCAAAATGAGGATCCCTTCTTGCTAGCTCAATGCTCCAAATGGAAGCCAAAACTAAGATTCACCTCCACCAACAGTAAGAGGACAATATTCAGATTGCAATGCAAAAGATTTGAATACAAATTGATGAGAAATGATCAAAATAGGAAGGGTTGAGGGAAGAACCAAATCTTTACTCTTTGAAAATAGAAAGATATGCAAAAGAGGCAAGAGATTTTTGAGAGACAATAAATATGGGGGATCCCTATGTGGCCGGCCCAAAAATCTAGGGCTAGGGTTTGGGGATCATCAATGGTCTCTCCTATCATCAAGTCAAATTAAGGGTCCAAATACATTCTAGGTTACACACTAGTCTAACTTATGCATCCTAGTTAGCTCTAACTAACCATGGCTAGCTAAGACTAACCATGACTAACTAAGACTAATCTGGGCTAGGTCTAGTCTAGGTTAGGGCTACCACAAGGCAATACTTTAATAATAGAATTTCATAAATCTCATAATCCTAATAATTCGTAATAAATCATAATAAGTTCAAATAAACCCCTAAATGACCAAAAAGCCCTCAAGCTAGAATTGTCGTAGTGACAAATCTACCCTCCTTAAAAAAATTTTGTCCTCGAAATTAAAAGGCAAAACTAACTAATGAGAAGGATAGACAATCATACCTCAAGGTCCAAAAAGATAAGGGTATCGCTCGCGTATCTCATCCTCCCACTCCCAGGAACCTTTAAAATCTAAGACACACGTCCGCAGCATGTCCTCGAGCATCTGAATAGTCCTCTCTGACTGTCCGTCCGTTTGGGGGTGGTATGCATTACTAAACTTGAGCTGAGTGCCCAAGCTAGTCTGCAGACTCCTCCAGAAATAGAAAGTAAAGCGACTATCACGATCCGAGGTGATGCTAACTGGAACTTTGTAAATCCTGACAATCTGTAGTATGTACATATCTGCAAGTCTCTCCGTAGACGTACCCACCTCAATCTCCGAGTGATCAAGTACATGGCTAGGGTCAGCCACGTACCGTCTCAACTGTGATACGTGGAATACGTTGTGGACACCCACTAGTGCAGGTGGTAAGTCTAGCCTGTATGCCATGTCATTGACTCTCCCGCTGATCACAAAAGGTCCGATGAAGCGCGGGCTAAGCTTCCCACCTCCACCAAAATGTATAGTACCACGAGTCGAAGATATCCGCAGAAAACCATGTCTTCGACCTAAACACAAACAAGGTCTCATGTTACTAAATAATCAAACATGATTAAATAATAAAATAAACAAATAACCTACTTCTAATCCTATCTCTAATCTGTACCTCAAACTCCAAGGGCCTCCGGTGGCTATCGGCCCAGTGTCGATGTCTGTCCTGCACCACGTGAAGTCTGTCCCTGATGAGCTTTACCTTCTCGGCTGCATCAACAACCATCTCTGGTCCCAGTAAAGCTCGCTCACCAACATCATCCCAAGATAAGGGTGTACGATACCTACGCCCGTACAGATCCTCGAAAGGTAACATCTTAATGCTGGCCTGGAAACTGTTATTGTAAGCAAACTCTACCAAATGTAGGTGATCCTTCCAAAATGATACTCCGCCCTCTGCAAACATCACTCACGAGAATAATACCACCCCCGGTCGTGATCTTGTATGTCCTAGTCAATGATTCAGATACAGACAGTGTCTAATAGCAAATGATACTGATACAAAACTGTGGGAAGTCCCGGAATCAAATAGAGCGAAAGCTGGAATGGAGTCACGAAGAACCGAACCTGCAATCAACTCTCCAATAGCCTATGCATCCTCGACCGCCATGGCAAAAGCTCGCCCTTACTGGCCTTCCCTGGCCTGCGGCTGGTGCTGTACGAACCGCTGCTGCTTAGTCGACAATGGTCTCTTCTGCGGTCCCCCTGGAGCCTTGGATCCGGCTCCCTGAGCTGCCCTGCCCGCAAAGAGGGAACAGTCCCTCAACTCATGCTCTGACGATCCACAGAGGAGGCACTTCCCCAGCCTCTTCCTACACTCAGTCCATCCGTACCCCAGCTTTTTACAGAAGGTTCAACTGATAGTCTGCTGCCTCGGGGCCTACTGCTGCTGCCTCAGCTGCTGATGCTGTACTGGCTGATGCCTCGGTTGCTGAAACTGCTGCGGCTGGAACCTCTGCTGCTGGTGCTGCTGCTGGAAGTGTGACCTCTTGGCCGGTTCTCCGCTACTACTAGCTTCCTGGGTGTCTCGCCCCTCTTGAGCCTAAGCTCAAGATCATCCTCTGCGGCTAAGACATCCACCAAGATCTCTTCAAAGGTAGCGCTGCGAGCACTCTTGGTATAGGACTTAACCTCCTTTACCAATCCCTTTCTGAACCTCCGGGCCTTCGTCGCCTCAGACAACCCCTCGACAAATCTGCCCAGACGGCAGAACTCTCCTGCATACCCCTCCACGGACTGGCTGCCCTGGACTAAGGCCTCGAACTGAGTCTCGAGGGATCCTAGCGCTGCATCTAGGAAAAACTTCTTATTGAATAGCTTCTTGAATGCTGCCTAAGTTTGCACTGGAGTACCAACCCTCGGGTCGGTCTGGTACCAAGTGCGGGCCAGATCCTGCATCATGCTGGCCGCCGCCTTGATCTGAATCCTTACTAGAATCTCAGCCAATCTGAATAACTCCTCTATATGCTCTATCCACTCATCGGCGTACAGAATGCCCTCTGTACCCCAAAAATCCCTCGGGTGCATCTTCTGGAAGTCTTGAATGCCCTTTTACCTCGGCGGATACGACTGCTGAACTGCCACTGGCTGTGCTGCTGCCCTCTCCACTGTTGTAGTCAGGGCCAGATCAATGCTCCGGCTAAACTCTGCAGTCTGTCTCTGCTGTTGGGCCTCCATGAACTGCTGAAAGAACGAGAATAGCTGAACTCCATCAACTGTCCCCGAAGGTAGCTGCTGCTGCTGGTGTAAACCCCCTAAATTTCTACTACAATTTTTATTTATTTTGTATTTATTTTGTACTTCGTATACGAGTTCGCATTGTGGTATTGTGTAGCGTGCGAGATTTGCGTTTCGAAATTTCTCGACGAGTGCGAATATGTGCGAGTTACATATTTTTGTAAAACATTTTATTAGAGATTTTATATATAAAAGAATTTAATTTTCAAAATAATATGTGGTAAATATTTTAATTTCTAAAAATGAGCTATTTTGTTCGTCATTTAAAAATGAGTGGTGATTTGAAAATTTGTAATTTATATGAAATATTTCCAAAAGATTTGCAAAAATGTGATAATTGCTTATTAATATATTTTGTTATTCATAAATGCTAGTTCATGAATTAATATTTAAGTAATTATCTTGATTTTTGAAATTAATTAATACAATATTTTAATATTTATGAAAAAGATATTTAAACGTTCGTTTTAATTAATATTTGAGTAAATATGGAAATTTATATTGGAAAAGATTTTGTTGACTTTATTTAAAATATTTTAAATTAGGTATAAAATATATTTAGATTGGATTTACTTTGGATTAAATTATTTTAAATCAATTTGAATTAACTGATGTGTATCGTGCCCGTGCCACTTCCCATCCACTATAGTTTATTTACAAATATAATATTTTTCCGTATCCGACAATCCTGGATACCCCGTCCGTGTCTCGCAGGACACGACAGTTCTGCCGTCACGATCCCCGTCTCCCCAAATCCAGCATCCCGACGACCGCCGAAATCCTCCCATCTCCGCCATCATTCACCGCTGCGAACACCATCGCCTCCCCGAAACCCCTGCTCACCCTGCTCACCCAATTGTCGACCACCCCAAACTAGTAGCCTCCCATCATCACCACCGTCGCCAAGACTCCACCGCCATCATCACCACCGGCTACTCGTCGGAAATTTCTAACCCTACCATGGGCACAACTGCCACCGTCACTACGACGAACAAAACCGGAAAAAGAAAGGAAAAATTACCCAAACCTCACCTGAGCCTTTACGAACTCGCGGTCGTCCCGATCCGACGCCGCCTCCGCTGATTTCCCCCCTCCGCCCTCCGAAGCATGCCGAAAACCCCCATCGCCGTGCCTGAATCGGCGCCCACCCGCCGGAGTCACCGCGCTCACTCCCGATCCAGCCGCCCCTTTCGCGCGCCACCGCGCATGGGGCCACCACCGGCGACCGCCTTCTTCCGCCCAATCCTGCGTCCCTCCGCCTCCACCAGGTCGCCGCCCTCTCTTTCCCGTGCTCCGCTCCTTCCTCCGTCCGCCGATGATGAAGCGCGCCACCCCAGCGCCGCCTCGGTTCCCCCGTCCGCCACCGCCGGTCCGGTCCCGCCGGCGCCATCTCCACTGTAAGCCCCGACCCTCTTTTTCCCTATTTCCCCGCTCTCTCTCTCTTTCTACGATTTGGGAGGAAGGATTGCGGTAAGGTTTTTTTAGGATTTGTTTATTAATATTATTATTATTAAAATTTTACATTATTTTTATTAGTATTATTTAATGTTATTAGTATTATTATTATAGTTATGATTACTGATAATGTATTTGTTAATATTATAAGTAATTATTATTATTGATATTGTTATTATTATTATTATTATCTTTATAATTATTTAGATGATTACTGTTACTAGTATTATTATCATTATTATTATTATCATTATTATTATTATCCTCATTAATATTATTAGTATTAATTTTTTGCAAAATTAGGGTATTACTAAAATTACCTTAATTACTAGGGTTTGTCATTTAATTTATTATTATTATTTGTTAAAAATTATTAATTACATTATTATTATTACTATTATCTAATTGAACAAATATTTTCTAGCAAATTTTAAGTTCGTTTTTAAATACTAAAATATTATTTCAATTGACCAGTTATATTTTTTGTCTAAAATGATTTGGAAGTATTTTTCTAAAATAGATATTTTAAATTAGGAAATTTAGTTTCCACCTTAATCATATTTTCCAACTTAGAGTATTTTGATTAAGAAGATATAAATTTTCAAAATTATTATATATACATATTTTCAAAGTATTTTCGTAAACAAATTTTACAAGTAAACATGTTTTTTAAAGGTAAAATAATTATTTTCTAAGAAATTGTATATTTATCTATTTCTCAAATTCTTCCAATTATCCTCATTATCTCATGACTAATGAAACGTTCATATTTTCTTGTGACTCTTGGACCATTAAACATCGAACATGGCTACTGGACAAACATAACTTGTCAGATTATCGCACCACACCAGGCGACACACCAGGCAAGATACCTTGCCATAATTTACTGTTTATAAATTAGTTGCATTTTATTTATTACATATCACTGTTCATTTATTTCTAGTTCATGATTACTGCCTGCTCAGTGATATTAGTTGTACCTTGTTATTTACCCTTTGATTGCATATGGACTTAGAGTTAAGAGACTACCACTAGTTTAGTGCATTGCATAAAACTTTGACACTGTTGTGCCACGAGATGTGTGAGTTATGAGTAGCATATAGCCTACGGACTTGCGTGTTGGCTGATCACTGATACGTACAGGACGTGCGTTAGGTCTAACTATCGATAGTTGTATGTTAGAAGACTTGACGGTTAGTAGTGTTACATGGTCGTAGATACGACATGATAGGTATATTGGGTGGGAAGAACATTTTCTTATCGTATGTGCTTCTATTGCACTTTCCTTGTAACCCGGAAGCTCCGCTGGAGATACGGGTATCAGCCTCTCAGGTTGGCCACTTCGTTTTTGAACGTCATGCTCTCGGTCACTGGTGCCCAAATGGGGACTATACCAGATACCATTTACAGCCAGGGCTCATGCGACGAAAGGTTTGTTCTCAACTGCTTGTTCACTTTAGTTGGTTAGTTTACCTTATTTGTGTCTTGTCACTTTCTTTTGATTGTGGCATATTTTATATTCAGTATTATATGGCATGTTGATGTATCTTGTTACGTCCCTCTGAGGACCTGGTTATCTCGCCAGGTGTGTGTTCTTGTCTTTCTTAGGTGTTCTAGCTGTGGCCATGATTGTCACTATTTCTTCGAGGATGATTGCGCTTCGATCGTCTTCGCTTCGCTCGCCAAACTCGTTTTATTTTTCATGTACTTTTCCTTACTTGTTGGTAGTAGATTTGTCTCCGCCCAACAATTGTATACATGACAAATTCAAAGTTGCTTTTATATCATATTTATCTTTGTGGATGAGATTTAGTACCTTAGTTACTGTATTTTACAGCTTATGTATATATACGAGGGTCCATATACTTCGTATGTATACAGCTGGCATGATTACGTTCTAGTCCTACGTATTTTGGGACTGGGGCGTTACATGTTTTTGTGGTGGTCCATGCAGGTCCAGTTTGCCGTTTCGGTTACATAAATGTACCGAACAGGCCTGTAATATAGGATTAGAGTTAGAATCTCATCCACCAACTTGACTTCCTTCCTTGACTTCAAAATTTTGAACTCTCGTTCGACCTCCTTGAATTGCATCTTGCTTGACTCCTTCTACCGTAAATTCTTAGTTTCGTGTTTAGTAAGATGACTACACTAGTATATGTCCATAGGTTAAACACATGGCTAGATGGATTACATTGACAATTAATATGCATGGAGATTTTATTTGAGTTGTAGAGGCATTTATTTTCCTAGAAATATGATTCTTAAGGATTAGTTAATTTCAAGTTGGGTAGTAGCGTATTACCGCCTCCACAGGATAGTTAGAATTTTATTTTGCTATTACAAGGTGGTATACACAAGAGGACAGCTAGATCACGAAAACAAATTTTTGATTTATGATTTTTAGAAATTGTGAAATAGTTTATGATTTATTGGGATATGAAACCGATTTGGAAAACATCTTTAAATTGTGACACATGATTTACGATTAAGTTCAAGTTTGGATTGAATATGTTAAAGTCTATCTCGAATTTATTAAAGTGTTTTAAATTATAAGTTACGATTTTGTAACGACTAGAGAATATGAAGGGTTTATGATTTACAGTTTATTAGAGGGCTTGAGGATTTAAAATTGATTCTACGATTTACGAATTATAAGTATTTAATTTTGAGCTTGAAGAGATAATGGTAAAAATTTTGTTTGAAATATTTTTGGAAGATATGAAATCGACTTGAAGAAAAAAAATATTTGAAATTTGCTTATATGATCTATGATAGATAAGTTATTTAGATTTCGAGTTTAAAGCCTTGATTATGGATATTTAAGTTTTGGTGGAAAAAAAAAATTTGAAGAGTAGTTGTGACTTATTGGAGGCTAGATTTGAAGGATATATAATTGAATTCATGAGTTATTTAAATATTCTACTTTGTGGTATGAATTTTGGCGGATAAACTTATTAAATGTTGAGTTTAAGATTTTGGAAAAAAGAAGAAGTAATTAATATTCAATTTGTGATATACAAGGGTTATTTTGAGATTGATTAGAAATTTAAATTTGGACTAAACTTGACAGCCTAAGGTGATTAGGAAATTTGGTGGAATATCTTGGAAATTTTATTGAGGAATTTCGAGGAACTTGAAATTTTAGAATAGATCATATATTGGTGAAGGACTAAGAAACAAGTAAGGTCACCCTAGTGAGATAGAAGTATTCCACATTAGATTGTCATGCCACCTATGACTATGATATTGCATATACACAAGTATAGTTAGTCATCGACCAAACCGATGAACATATCTTTGACTTACTCGACATTCCCTCAAATCTAGATCATTATTCATGACAATCTAATTGTTTGAAACTAGAAATGATTAGAACCAACCCCTTGACCATACCCTTATCTATGAACGTTTTCTAAAAATTGTCTCTCTAGCTTATTTAGCCTTGACCTACGAGATTTCCTAATTATCCTTATTTGTGCTTTAACCTTCATTTTGTGCCTTAATTAGTACGTTATGAAAAATCCACTTTCTATTATGATCCTTTGGCGTTCCCTATCGTGACTTTAATATTTGAAGCACAACACTAGAATTTTCCTTCCAACCAATTACACATGCAAGACCTAGACGAGCTCACCTTCGTGTAGGTATATCATGTCCCACTAAAACACGTCCCTTTGTACTCTATTTTTATGATACGACTTTCGGGCCATAAAGACTAACTATAACCTATACCATGGTGCCAGTATACTTTTGACTATATATTTTGGAGGTCAAATCTTGACTCAAGTCTTTCGACCCGATATTGATTGTGATCTACTAAATCCGTTAAATGCTTAACCTTGTGTTTTTTTATCTTGACCGCTTAACCCTTGTCATTTTATTTTCTTGTATTATCTTGATTTACTTAGACTCATAACACCTTTTACTCTTCATGCAATATTACCAACACTTACTTTTCTTCCTTCCAATTAAATTGCTTTCTCATACTTCACTATGATTTCTCCATTGTTTACGCCACCTTGTTCCTTGTATGATTCCCTTATGCGAAATAAAATTCGATCATGACAATCTTTGGTTAGAAGAGGTTAGATTGGAGAACCCTACAGCATGGATAAATAATGTAGTTGATTGAGATAATTACAAGATTACGAGGTATAGATGGGAAATAAATAAGTGTGCGATAAATCCGAATCAATGAAGTAAGGGAGGATATATTATGTTATGATGAAACACTCGAGGATAAATAGACTTCGCAAATTTCAAATTTTGTTTTAAGGTAACTATATAGTCGAGTGGAAAATCTTCTAAAGTGTTGGTGGTTTAAGAACCAAATATATATATATAGAATTTATGGATGCAATTTTTGATAAAGACAATGTTGACGTTATGATGATATTATTTTTCAAGGATAACCAATTGTTGAAGAAAGAAACCTTTATATTTTGACTAAAGTTCTAAGATAATCATGAATAAGAAGTTAAGATGAGTTTCATTCCTACCATCAAGAAACTGAGATTGTTGAATTCAAATTTTGTGAGAGACTATTAGGTATTTTAGAAAATTTTCAATTATGATGATAGAAGATTGAGTTAAGAAGGTATACTGTTAGTTTTCAAGATTTATCATTGAAGACGGACTTTTTGATACCTATAGATGCATCATACATTGGCCAATAATACAAATTGTAAAAAGAAGATTTTAACTTTTACTTCGGCCAAATTGGTTGAAAGTTTTAGAATTTTAATTTTAGAGGAAAATTTTTAAATTGGGAAGATATATATATATAAATGAGCTATGAAGATTATGGAAGTCAAAATTTGAGACTATCGAAAATTCTATGACAAAATAGAGGAAATTAGAAAACATTTATAATCATATTGGTTTTGTTTAAAGGGACGTGGAACGGAAGTAATTTTTGGGAAGAACGATTATGATAAGTGAATATTGATGATATCAAAGGATTAAGGAGTTATTGCCTACTTGTGAGGATGCTTTTTTTTTTAAAAAAAAAATTAGTGTTAGAGTTGATCGAGCTTAGTCATTGATTGATTGTCATATGCATGAACGTATCAAATTTTTTTCGGTCTAATCGATCAAAGGACATATTGCCATTGAAATGTCGTTTGCCTCCTCGTCGAATATTTGTTTGCATTCCCGTCCCAAGAAGATTTCGTAAATCTATTCGAACAAACTCTTGTCATCCCCTTCGCCCTACCTACCCAAGTTTTTCCTAAATTTCGAGGACAAAATTCTTTTAAGTTGGGTAGGATGTAAACCCCCTAAATTTCTACTACGATTTTTTTTTTATTTTGTATTTATTTTGTACTTCGCATACGAGTTCGCATTGTGTATTGTGTAGCGTGCGAGATTTGCGTTTTGAAATTTCTCGACGAGTGCGAATATGTGCGAGTTACATATTTTTGTAAAATATTTTATTAGAGATTTTATATATAAAAGAATTTAATTTTAAAAATAATATGTGGTAAATATTTTTATTTCTAAAAAAGAGCTATTTTGTTCGTCATTTAAAAATGAGTGGTGATTTGAAAATTTGTGATTTATATGAAATATTTCCAGAAGATTTGCAAAATGTGATAATTGCTTATTAATATATTTTGTTATTCATAAAAGCTAGTTCATGAATTAATATTTAAGTAATTATCTTGATTTTCGAAATTAATTAATACAATATTTTAATATTTATGAAAAAGATATTTAAACGTTCGTTTTAATTAATATTTGAGTAAATATGGCAATTTATATTGGAAAAGATTTTGTTGACTTTATTTAAAATATTTTAAATTAGGTATAAAATCTATTTAGATTGGATTTACTTTGGATTAAATTATTTTAAATCAATTTGAATTAACTGATGATTTATCTAGGGAGAATTTAAATTCTCCCAATCCCTATCCAACTGGGAATTTCCACCTCCTATAAAAGGAGAGGTACTCCTCCAGCAATTTTCCATCCACAACCCAGATGTGCATCGTGTCCGTGCCACTTCCCATCCACTATAGTTTATTTACAAGTACAATATTTTTCCGTATCCGATAATCCCGGATACCATGTCCGTGTCTCGCAGGACACGACGGTTCTGCCGTCACCATCCCCGTCTCCCCAAATCCATCATCCCGACGACCACCAAAATCCTTCCATCTCCGACATCATTCACCGCTGCGATCACCATCGCCTCCCCGAACCCCCTGCTCAGCCTGCTCACCCAATTGTCGACCACCCCAAACTAGTAGCCTTCCATCATCACCACCGTCACCAAGACTCCACCGCCATCATCACCACCGGCTACTCGCCAGAAATTCCTAACCCTACCATGGGCACAACCGCCACCGTCACCACGACGAACACAACCGAAAAAAGAAAGGAAAAATTACCCAAACCTCACCTGAGCCTTTGCGAACTCGCGGTCGTCCCGATCCGTTGACGCCTCTGCTGATTTCCCCCTCCGCCCTCCGAAGCACGCCGAAAACCGCCATCGCCGTGCCTGAACCGGCGCCCACCTGCCGGAGTCACCGCGCTCACTCTCGATCCAGCCGTCCCTTCCGTGCGCCACCGCGCGTGGGGCCACCACCGGCGACCGCCGCCTTCCGCCCAAGCCTGCGTCCCTCCGCCTCCACCAGGTCGCCGCCCTCTCTTTCCCGTGCTCCGCTCCTTCCTCCGTCCGCCGATGATGAAGCGCGCCACCCCAGCGCCGCCTCGGTTCCCCCGACCGCCACCGCCGGTGCCATCTCCACTGTAAGCCCCGACCCTCTTTTTTCCTATTTCCCCGCACTCTCTCTCTTTCTACGATTTGGGGGGGAGGATTGCTGTAAGGTTTTTTTTTAGGATTTGTTTATTAATATTATTATTATTAAAATTTTACATTACTTTTATTAGTATTATTTAATGTTATTAGTATTATTATTATAGTTATGATAACTGATAATGTATTTGTTAATATTATAAGTAATTATTATTATTAATATTGTTATTATTATTATTATCTTTATAATTATTTAGATGATTACTGTTACTAGTATTATTATCATTATCATTATCATTATTATTATTATCCTCATTAATATTATTAGTATTAATTATTTGCAAAATTAGGGTATTACTAAAATTACCTTAATTACTAGGGTTTGTCATTTAATTTATTATTATTTGTTAAAAATTATTAATTACATTATTATTATTACTATTATCTAATTGAACAAATATTTTCTAGCAAATTTTAAGTTCGTTTTTAAATACTAAAATATTATTTCAATTGACCAGTTATATTTTTTGTCTAAAATGATTTGGAAGTATTTTTCTAAAATAGATATTTTAAAATAGGAAATTTAGTTTCCACCTTAATCATATTTTTCAACTTAGAGTATTTTGACTAAGAAGATATAAATTTTCAAAATTATTATATATACATATTTTCAAAGTATTTTCCTAAACAAATTTTACAAGTAAACATGTTTTTAAAGGCAAAACAATTATTTTCTAAGGAATTGTATATTTATCTATTTCTCAAATTCTTCCAATTATCCTCATTATCTCATGACTAATGAAACGTTCATATTTTCTCGTGACTCTTGGACCATTACACATCGAACATGGCTACTAGACAAACATAACTTGTCGGATTATCGCACGACACCTGGCAACACACCAGGCATGATACCTTGCCACAATTTACTGTTTATGAATTAGTTGCATTTTATTTATTACATATCACTGTTCATTTATTTCTAGTTCATGATTACTGCCTGCTCAGTGATATTCACTACAAGAAAAAAATCCCTTTTACAACGTTGAAAAATTGTTGTAAAATGTCTTTTACAACGTTTAGTAGAAGGTTGTTATATCCAGGGTTGTAAAAGGGGAGGTATCTTCAACAATATTTGTTTAAACGTTGTAAAAACGTTGTTGAAGTTCTTCCCACAACAGTTTACAAACATTGTTAAAATTTATAAAATATGACAAAAACTTTTCTACAATATTTTTCGAGATTGTAAAAAATACTTTTTAAAACGTACTACAAGTGTTGTAAATATAATTTCAACAACGTTCTACAACTGTAGTAAAAAATATTATCTACCACGTTCAATAAACATTGTACATAGATTTTGTACAACAGTGTACAAACATTGTAAAAAAAATTATACTACTTTTGAAAAATATTATATATTTTATTCAATCATGTATTCTGGATGTTTTAAATAATATTTGTATGTTATAATTATAATATCAACAATGATTTATAAGTATTGTAAGTGAAGTTTACAATGTTTAGAAAAGTTGTTAAATTGTTATCGTACAACATTTTTGAAACGTTATTGATTATGTGTTCATTTTTAAAAAAATATAAAATTTATAAATAAAAATATATTAATCGCAATACAAATACAAATATAAATACAAATACAAATACAAATACAAAAACAAAACAAAAACAAATACATTCTTCTAATTTTTGCTCCCGCTCTTGTTGTTATTGTTGTTGTTGTACCGCTGCTGTTGTTGCTATCATTGCTGAAATGGGGATCTTGCATACACTTGCCTCATTTCGTGACCCAGTGTTGCGCTTTTCCTCAATTGAAGCTTGGTGACTGACTACAGTTACAGGCGAAACCTGAGAAAGAAGAATTGATAGCATAAATCTTTGAAAAATATAAGAATGGTATCATGTATTACGATATACTATATATCAATATGTATATCACTAAGCTACATATGCCAAGTATATCCCATATATACATACTATATGGCAAGGTACTTCCTACACTCCAATGAGAAATAAAATGGAACCCCTGAGATCCAAGGTGGGATTGTTCTGTCAGATGGGATTGTTCTGTCAGAAGTGTGATTTCAAGGTCTATATTACCAGGATTTTGACCTCAATATGTATATACCTACATGACATACTAACGAAGATCAATTATAAAGAAAATCTCGGAAGTCAACTATTTTGAAGTCAAGTGCTTTTAGAGGTTTAATGTAATGATGCCACCTCAAGAGAACTAATATTGTCATTTTAATGGTTATAGTCTTTGGTTCCACTTCAGGAGGCTATTGTTATTTAAATATCTTGTGCATATGTCAGTTTGCTTGAACAAACAACAAAAGATAAAAGAATAACCTGTAAAACACTGCTCAAGTTTCATATGAGTCATGCCTAGCCAAAAGAGGGGATAATGAGAAAATCAATTATACTCGTGCTGACATAGATGAGTTACCAACACAAAATATGATTTTACAGTTGGAAGAAAAAAAAAGGATAAACTGCTGAGTTACCTGTGGTAGGACTTTCTTTAGGGCCTTAATAAATGACAGCTACTGATCTTTTGCATCCTCTTTTGCATCAAAGTTCATGGCTACAACGATCGCTTCCTAGATCAAACTTTCATACCCATCGTTGACATTATGTATCCCTGTCAACATATATACGAATACTTAGCACCCCTATATATTAATCTTCCGAAGAAAAAGAGAAAATGTGTTTGGTTTGTTGGTGCCATGCATGCCACAACAGATTATGAAATAAATATCTATATATGTGTTGTTGGAGCTACGAACATGTTGTCAGTTCAAACATGTGCCAAAATAGGCAAAAATAGTTCAAACACTAGCTACTACAATTCAACATGATTTTAAGTTTTCTTGCAGAAGAACAGATTCAAATTCTAGTCTACATGGTATGGTTGTGGAATAAACCCAAATTTAAGGAGCTTTGCTATAAGCCGACCATTATTTTTCTTGATGTCTAAATTAATGCATCAATTATTGTTGGCAATACCAGATGATTTTGATGAGCCCTTTACCTACGGCGCAGGTTGCACTTGGGGCATTTGGTTTTGGCTTCTTCACCTTTTTGAATGTTTTTTATGGATGAACTTCTGGAAGGTGAAACATTTTATTGCTTAGAAACCTGTAATTCTTCTCATCATAACCAAGAATATTTATTTTCTAATGAACAACCAAACAGAGCCATGGCTATTGCTCCTTAACTCATGATACAGACAACAATGAGGAAAACCAAAAATAAAATAACAATCTCAGTTTAAGAAGAAATTCTAGAAGATAAAGAAATCCAGAAATAAAAATACCTTGGAGGTGCAGTAGTGGGTTTCTCTGGAGGCCCTGTTAAATCAAAAATAAAAATAACTCACTATAAAACCCTAAATAATTTATCACAAATTGGGAATCACTATAAAATCCTAAATAAAAAGACATAATTAAGAAGACATGAGTTACCATCGAGAAAGATACTTGTAATTGAATGAGAGAGAAGAAAAGAGGAAGGCCCGTGAGAGAGAAATAGAGACGTGTCATCTTCTATTTATTGGAGCGGGATAAAAATGGCGGGGGATGAAAAATTTTAAGGTGGAGGGTGGGGGAAAATGTGGGGGAAATTTTTTGGGAGGGGATCTGGGAGGAGCTCGCGCGGGATTTGGAGGGAGGATAAATTTTAGGGGGAAGAGACGGGAAGAAATCGAAGAAGGATTTTTGCTGGGTTTGCTGAGATTTGGAAGATATTATATAGCTTTTTGCAATTTCCTTTTATGTACCAAAAAAGATTTGCAAGGGCCTTATAGATATAACTATGAATTCCTTTCCATGTAAAATATTCTTTTTATATCATTAAAAATATATTTAAATATTTAAATATATTTGAATTAAAATTTATTACCTATATATTTATATTTTTAATGATAAGCTGAACTAATAATTTAAATATAGTTGAATATTTAAATATTTATAAATATTTAAATATATTTATAATATGAATATTTAGATATTTTATTCTCGAAACAGATCTTTTGATGGAAAATGCATCTCGAACTCTTATTTCCAGAGAGGCAAAAAATTGGTTCTCCTAAGAGAGATGAATACTCGTTCTCAACCGAAGTTGATGCAACGAGAAGAATGGTCGCTCTCAACCGGAGTTGATGCAACGATATGAATAATCGCTGTCAACCGGAGTTGATATATTTGAATTAAGATTTATTACATATATAGTTATATTTAAATAAATGGAATTTTCTGACATTTCTACTTGGATTGATGTTTTAATCAAAATTTCCTGTATAGCATCATAGGCCTATTATATCACGTCGAGAGCAAACTTTCCACTCGGTAGTATTTTTTCCACAAGCAATATATCAATACAGACTCAAGCAAACACAATATTCTTAAAAGAAAACATGTTGGAACAATTTGTATAGTTTACATCATGCAATGAAAATTTCGTGGATTTAAAAACTAAATCTACATAATATGGCTAGTGCACTTACGAGTTTGATATAACTCCCTCCCTCTCAAGTGCTTCCTCACAAACTGCTAAAGATGCTAATGCAACACCAACATCGTTGACATCCTTAGGCATTGTGTATGGAGCGTGTGAGCATCCTATGATTATTGAGAAAGTTAGTCCGCTTTTTGCGATTCAGCAACAGATCAAATATTAAAATGGCAATACATCCTGCAAAAGTTCATAAAAGTTCACAAAAGATCAAATGGAAAGACAGCCTGCAACAGATAAAATGGCAATATTATCATTCTACACCATAAAAGTTCACAAAAGTTTATAATCTGCAATTGTCTAATTAACCAAAAAATGTAGCTTGTTTTGATTCCCATGAGGCTAGACATGGTACATAAAAACTAATGCATAGTTTTTGAGGCATTTTGCCAAACATATTATGTGCTTCTTAAAACAAAGCAAAAATTGTAACACTTTCACAACCAAAATCATCACTATGCCTATATACAACTTCAAATGAAATGCAACAGTTACTAGTTAATATATATAACTTCAAATTCATTGCTATGCCTATAAACATAACTACTAGTTAATATCACAACCAAAGTTTTTTTCGTTCTCAAAAAAAAAAAAAAAAAAAACCGCATCAATCTATTTCTGTTCACAATTACTAGTCAATATCAAACCAAAGGGTTTTCAAAATCATAAAAAAAATATTTCTATTCATAACTTCAAAATCATTGTACCCAACAATCTATGATAAATTCTGATGCATCAGTATATAGAAGAAAAATAGCAACAACGAAAAAAGCAATGCAAAAATAGAAGAATAAAATAGAAACAATTAAACTAGAAGAAAAAAAGAAGGAAAAATACCTGGCTTGCGTGCGTCTTTTATCTTCTCTAGGGTTTGAAGGATGGAGGCGGCTCCAGGTCTGGGAGGGGGGTGCTGGAAAAGAAAAGAAAAAAGGTTTGGGAAGATTTTTTTTTTTTTTTTTTGTATTTGATCTTTGTTGGGGTGTTGGCGGGTGGCACGGTTTAAGCGGGATGTAAAAAAATTTGGTGTCGTGTGTGCGTGAATGTGGGAGGGGGGTTACTTGTATACATTATTTTTCTATTGTTACCTAATATATCTTTGGAGATTTTTATTTTATTTTATTATTTTTCTTTCTTTTTATAGTATAATACATGTTGTTAACATATATATAGATTATTATTTGATTATAATGTTTTATTATTTGAATATTTTTTTCAACATATATAGATTATTATTAAATTTTTATTATTTGATCATTCTCCTTATATATATATATATATATATATATATATATATATATATATATATATATATATATATTATAGGGATTAAAAAATATATATATTTATATATAGGGATTAACTTTACGAAAAAACTTACTGGAGCACTACACATACACGTTCTCTTCCAAATTTTTATTCTTTAAAAAATTTAAATCTCACCTTTTTTTAAATGAACTCTATCTTTATTTTAAATACACAAATTCTATTCATCGGTATAATTTTTAAAATAGAGATGATATTTTTTAAATATACAGAGATAGATTTATTTTTTATTTTAAATAGATAGATTTGTTTGAAAAAATAAATCTAAAAAATAATCTATCTTTCAAATTACCTAACATGGGGGAGGGGAGGGGAGGGGAGGGGCGGGATATGGTCTTCCAAAATTTTGAGTCCATAAAATATTTTTGATATCTTTTTGAAAAAAAGGAAGATTATATTTATGGTATTTTCCAATTATAATATATCTATATTCCTTCTTCCTGTAATTTCAAATACAAGATAGGTAATAATTTGTTAACATAGATTTATTGTTAATTACTCGATTATTTGGAGAAATATTTTAAGTTATTTGATTATTTGGAGATTTTTTTAATTTATTTGGTGAAATAGAGAAATCTTATTAATTTATTGGTGCATTATTTGATTATTTGGAGAAATCTTTTTAATTTATTTGGTGAGCTGAAGGAATCTTATTGATTTATTTGATTATTTGGAGAAATCATTCTTATTTATTTGGTGAATGTGAGAAATCTTCTTTAATTATTTGGTGAATTATTTGATTATCTGGAGAAATCTTTTTAATTTATTTGGATAAATCTTTTTAACATAGATTTTTTTGACAACATATATTCAACGTTACAATTTGAGGAGTTATTATAATTTTTCTATTATTAATTTGAATCTTATCTAAATACTACTTTGTCTGTGTCGAATAGGATGTTCTTAGACACATTCAAAATATTTAGAATCATGAGGACCTCTGGTCCAAATGGAAAGTTAGTTTCTGAATTTTTTTACAAAGTACAAAACAAAAAAAATATTATACTTTTGATTATTTGGAGAATTCATTTTTCATTTATGTGTGAAATATTTGATTGTTTGAAAAAAATATTTATTGGGAAAATCTCTACTATTATAATGCGTTAGAACCAGCTCCAAATTAAGTCGTCTATGCCGTATGTTGATATATGCTAATTCATTACCTCATCATTTAACTTTAGAGGAGCAATGCATAATGCATAACAATGTATGAGGAAGTCAAAAGAGAAGCTAAGCAGCTCGGATCCCCAATCTTGCCCATCTTCATTGCAACCTATCAATATCTACTAACTCATCGACTTACTAGCTCAGACAAATATGCTAGCTCATCTCCAATTGAATTAACTGCCAAGAGTATCAGGGAGCCATATATCTGAATCTATAGATAAGAGCTACGAAGTGAATGTAATCATATTAGAAAATGTACTTAGCTTGTGTTTTTATTTTCTTGTCTTTCTTTTTCTTCAATTTGTAACCGACTTCTTCTCCATTCAATAAACCCTAATTCGTTCTTCTCCAAATTGTGTGAATATTCTTCTTATATGCCATTAAAATGACAAGAATTGCTAAGTCTTCACCACTCCCAATTCAATTTGGAACAAGACCTAAAATGTATACCATCAACCAATTAATTTAAAACTTAAATATTTTTAAGTAACGTAACTGTACACGTAGTTGAAAAAAATTAAAAACATAAAATTCTCCTAACTACTTGACATATGTAAATCCTAAAATATTTTAAAATTTAAATTAAATTTAAACTAAGTAAATGATATTATCTAACTATCATTTAAAATATTCTAACATAATTTTAATTTCTATTTTTATATTTCAATAATATCGTAAATCACTATATTTAAATTTATTTTACGTACAACGTATGTGCATTTACTAGTATTTTTAATTTATTTGGTGAATTTGATTATTTGGATAAATATTTTTGATTTATTTGGATAAAACATTTTAATGAGTAGCTTAATTTAGAAAACACTTTTAAAATGTAATACTCTTGACTATTCCATTTGAAGAAAACAATTTTATAGAAGGAAATATAAACACAATACAGACACATTTACACAGTAATAATTAATTAATTATGGTTTTTGCATATAAGTACATAAAATCTCATATTTTTTAAATAAGTTACCAAAATTGTGAATTGTTTAAAAATTCTTATAGTAAATAGAGTTATGAGTCCCTTAAACCAGATATAAAATAGAATATTTGCCATTTTATGAATTGCTTAAAAGTTTTTCTAGTAGTTTGTCATTTGTTTGTGTTAATAGGGTGTTCTTAGACATTCAAAAATTTAGAATGTTTTTTATTATTTGATTATTATTTCCGACAATGTTTACTTTGTATCGGAAAAGTCAACTACTTCCGATGACATAAAAAAATCTTGAAAGAAACCTATACTTTCACCGACAATATTTATGTTCCCTCGTAAATACAAATTCACTTCCGACAATATCTAGTGTTTCTCATAAAGAAAGAATTTTTTTCATGAATAAAACATAATTTATAAACAACTGTAATTGCCCTCGCAGTTAGGCCAGTTTTTAAGACGTGGCATGTTTGTCCTCAGAAATTATAATTCTCTTTTTTGAGAAAAAAATATTCTGGTCGAAAATAGTTTTGGCGCCAACAACTCCCTCTAATTACTGAGTAATTTTATGACATTGTCTACTTAATAAAGGAAATAGTCAACCACTTCCGATGACATCAAAAAATCCTTGGAAAAATCTATACCTTCACCGACACAAAAAATCCTTGGAAATATTCAACTCCCTCCGATACAAATTTATTTTTGACAATATCTGGTGTTTCTCATAAATAAAGCATTGTTTTTGAACAACTGTGATTGTCTTCGCAATTAGGCCACTATTTACGACAAAACTTATTTGTCCTCAGAAATAATAATGCGCTTTTCCAAAAAAAAATATTATAGTCGGAATTAGTTTTGGCGCCAACAACTCCCTCCAAATATTGAGTAATTCTGACAAAAAATAGCTCATTTCTGAGTGCGCATTATGCATCGAAAATAATATGGACTTTTACGAGATACTTCCGACGGAACAATTATTTTTGTGACAAATGCGACTTTTTTTCGAGAAATATTTCAACAGAACAAAACGAATAAACTGATTCGGTTATTCGGTTCGGTCTGGTTTGGTTTCGATTTTAGCTACTTTCGGTTCGGTTTTCATTTTAGAACTTTAGAAATATCTTATTCTGTTTTGAGTATTTGGGTCGGTTGAAACCGAATAAACCGAAAGCTCACCCCTAGTAACTACCACCTTGTGTAATGAACAATATATTGTATCATGTTGGATCGGCTAGGAATAGAACAATCAATCTATTACAAAAATAAAAGATATATCATATCTACTAAAATTCCAAAGTCGTTTTAGAACAAATTCCTGAGTTATTTTTTAACAAATTCATGATATAATTCAGTTGATTTACTTAGAAGATATTAAAAGGAACTCAAAAAGGAAATTGAACAAACTGATAGGACTAAAATCTCCAGTCCTTTAATTCATCAATTAAATATATGGCATAGCCTAAGTTAAAGCAGCATTTTGGAGTAAAATAGAGGTGGAGTGGTCATGATTTTTACAAGAACGAAAATTAGGATGAGCAGGAAGCCGTGGAAGGGATTTGTGCAAGAAATGGATACAATAAACTTGTCTTTCGAAATCATAGAAGGGATGGGTTTCATCGTGTGACATATTCATTTAATCAAAGGATGCTATGAAGTGAGATGTCGACCTAATAAGACCAATATTTCAAATATTATCATTCTAACAATATTTTAAAGATAAATTTACAACATTGTCTAAACATTGTAAAATACACATCTTTTACAATATTTTATAAATGTTGTTCAATACCTTTTTGCAATGTTTCTTAAACATTGTAAAATGATATTACATACACAACGTTTATATAAAGTGGTAAAATAAAATTATTTTTACAACATCGAACAAATATCGTGAAGCATAAAAAATTTATAACAGTTGACAAACGTTGTTGAAAAAATTTATAACAGTTGACAAACATTTAAAAAAATGTTGTTGAAGACAGTAATACACAACTTTTGTGAATGACCATTGTAGAAGCCTTAACGTTTGAATATAAAATGTTGTTTGTACCTGTATTTCATAACGTTTTTACAATAAAGGTTGTAGAAGACCCTCCATATTTACAATGTTTTTATGAAGTGTTGTAGATGGAACATTGTAAAAGGGTTTTTTTTTTCTTGTAGTGATTAGTTGTACCTTGTTATTTACCCTTTGATTGCAGAGACTACCACTAGTTTAGTGCATTGCATAAAACTTTGACACTGTTGTGCCACGAGATGTGTGAGTTATGAGTAGCATATAGCCTACGGACTTGCGTGTTGGCTGATCACTGATACGTACAGGACGTGCATTAGGTCTAACTGTCGATAGTTGTATGTTAGAAGACTTGATGGTTAGTAGTGTTACATGGTCGTGGATACGACATGATAGGTACATTGGGTGGGGAGAACATTTCCTTATCGTATGGGCTTCTATTGCACTTTCCTTGTAACCCGGAAGCTCCACTGAAGATACGGGTATGAGCCTCTCAGGTTGGCCACTGTCATTTTTGAACGTCATGCTCTCGGTCACTGATGCCCAAGTGGGGACTATACCAGATCCTATTTGTAGCCAGGGCTCATGCGATGAAAGGTTTGTTCTCAACTGCATGTTCACTTTAGTTGGTTAGTTTACCTTATTTGTGTCTTGTCACTTTCTTTTGATTGTGGCATATTTTATATTCAGTATTATATGGCATGTTGATGTATCTTGTTACGTCCCTCTGAGGACCTGGTTATCTCGCCAAGTGTGTGTTCTTGTCTTTCAGAGGTGTTCTAGCCGTGGCCATGATTGTCAATATTTCTTCGAGGATGATTGCGCTTCGATCGTCTTCGCTTCGCCTGCCAAACTCGTTTTATTTTTCATGTACTTTTCCTTACTTGTTGGTAGTAGATTTGTCTCCGCCCAACAATTGTATACATGACAAATTCAAAGTTGCTTTTATATCATATTTATCTTTGTGGATGAGATTTAGTACCTTGGTTACTGCATTTTACAGCTTATGTATATACGAGGGTCCATATACTTCGTATGTATACAGCTGGCATGATTACGTTCTAGTCCTACGTATTTTGGGACTGGGGCGTTACAACTGGAGTACCTCCGGAATCACCAGACTCGGCCTGTGCACTGCTGGTGGAGGGGCTCCTCCGAACGCAACGAAAACACCCACCCCAGCTGGTATGACTGGGGCTGCGGTACCGGGGGCTGGCTGCTGAGGACGAGAGGTGGCAGACCTCTCATCGGTGTCCTTCTGACCCGGGCGATGTGATCTCGTCTCAACCATCATGGAGACACAGATCAAACAAGAAACAATTACTGAGGATGAGTCAAAATAGCAAGGGAGGACAATTTATATTCAAAGGAAGACAATAAGCAGCAAAATGTAGATATACGGAATCTTATAAAGGGTTTTTCCGAATGTGATTGAGTACCTTCAAAATATCCTAATCCTACTGTAGGCTGCAGTGATGCTCTAGTTCGAATACCACTACATTTCTAAACTAAATTCTGCATGGGCAACCACTAAAAACGTGTCACGACCCGCACCCTAGAGTAAGGGCACGAGACGTGGGTACGTCCAGCCTACGCCACAGTGTCTGCTGTAGAACGTTGTCCTAGGTCAATCATCTAACAGTTATAAGGTACCTATATACTATATACACTCCGAATGGTGGTGACATGATAAAGTACAACTCAATACAACTAAGGAAAAAAATACAATAAGATAGAATAGATGAACCATAGAATCCACAGATGATAATACAGATGAAAGAGATAGCTATAAGTCTAAGATAAACATCTCCATAAACCCAGAATACAATCTCCAAATAAATACAAGTGTATCTGACAAGACATGAAGATAATATAAATTAGTCTAGCCAACTAGCCTAGTCTACTGGGGTAGTATCATCAGCAAGTGCTGGGTCATCTTGAGGGTCCAGCTCGCTTGTGTCGTCTAGGCCTGCTCCATAATAGGTGGGACACAGCTCCTCAAAATCATCTGTAATATTTCAACAGGTCCAGTCAGGACTGGAGCAAGCACAGTACATCTCACGCAGTTCATATCATGACATGAATATAATACAGACAATAGAGTAAGATACATGAAACGCTGAAGAGTATACATGAGTAAAAGTGAAGATTATAATAAAATATCTACTATAAGTAAAGAGATACAGTGAACTAGTGATTTAGAGTACAAGCTAGACATGTGAAAGGCTTGATAATAAACATGTGAGGTTGTACATGGCTACACTACTTTGAAAATTGTCCACAAGACTATTTATACTCTCCCGTACCCCAATCAATACACAATGATCCGTTCAAGTTATGTTATTGTACATGATTTCACATGGGGGCCCATAAATGGGTGCACATGAATATAAACCTGGGGGCTCCGTGAACATGAGAGTACATGTATCACGAGAGTACACATAAATGGTAAAAGCACAAGAATACATGATGAAAGTGAAACGCACATGACATGATGTATCTGATGCTCCCGAGGGGGATAATATTGTATAAAAAGATCCATATAGTACTAATCCGTGTTTCCATCGTGTCAGCATCAAGTAAGATAATCTAGAGAAAGAAAATACTGCTAGCAAGTATGAAACGGTCAGAAAATGTACTCACCTGATATCATGAATGTCTGAATGAAATACTGCCTGAGGAGTGGTGTCTGGCTCCTAATTAGAACAGTATAAGTCACAACATATCCAAACTAATAAAATAAGCTACTATGATGCATTCTACATGATGTTGGGTCAATTCTAGACTAAAGTCAACCCTGGTCAACTTTAGTCAACTAACTAGTCAATGCTAGATCAACTAGGTCAACCTAGACCCAATCAAGTCTCACTAAGTCTAACCAGTCTATCCTAGCAAGCACACACCAACCAAAGCTATATATGCCAAACACATCAAGCCACACATCAAGGGTACATTCACATTGAGCTATAATCAACATTATATAATAAGAGAGAAAGGATTGCATGTATAGCTATGTGTGTGTGTGAACATGGAGGTGCACAACAAGGGAAAATCAAACACTAGTTATAGATTACACTAGAACATGGCACAAGTTAACAAGGTTACATCTATTTACATTTTAGAAGTAGACTAGTTATGATATATGTAACATGCATCTATACTCTACAATTATCTATATACATCATGGCAATCATTAGAGGAGTGTTACATGGCATGGTAGTTTACATATGAAATCTGAAATTAACTAGCATTTCAATTTAAGGGGTTAAGGGTTGCATTACATACAGGCATTCAATTATATACAAATGAACTTGGCTTGGTAATTGGAAAAAAGAAAAGTGGGCATACTTGCACATATAGATAGTGTTAACATGTGAACTTAATGTACTAACATCAATTCTCAATATAGCTATGCATACAGCTTGGTAACAATGACAAAAATGTGGTATTTAAACCTAGCATTATCTCTAGCATGTGTCAAGGTGTATACAACTCTATGCATACAAAGCTGAAGGCTAACTCACTTAGTTAACTACTACATATGAAGGTTCATCCCAACAATGTAAATATGTTAGCATTATACAAAAACTGGCATAAGGAATAGGGTTCACATCCACAGTTTCAGAAAACTAAAATACCAATTAAAGCACTTCCCAAACAAGCCTAATCATGCAAAGTTAACTTAGCATACACTAGCATCTACCTACATCTATATAGAGCTCAACATGCATATATATAAAATCTGTAGTTATCAATCACTGGAACAATGAAGAATAGCTAGTACAATCTCTGTTTAGGAATCTGGAAACTGGGCACACTCCTAAATCAACATCACAATGTAACCCTTGCATAACAATATGGATCCTAGCAGGGTTCTAAACATGCAGCAGTGTAAATCCTGAACCCACATCAACATCAAGTAATTGATAGCTCAACATAAATAAACTCAAATAACATAACAATGAAGAACACTGAAATTGAACTCGGTATGCAGAGAAAATGTGGATTCGAATTACCAACACATAAATTAACATCACAATTCGAACCATGGCACAACAGTTATGATTAGGATGGATAACAGCATGTTAACATAGAAAGCAACATGAATTTAACATTTTAAACATGGATTAAGTTCGGAAAAACAGGGAAGAACACCCATACACTGCTTGTATCGGTCAGTAAATAGGATACAGAGATTAGATTGATAAATGCATGATAAAATCACAAACTAATGGTTGGTAATTAAGTACCAAGTGTGAACGTGTCCAACAAGTCGTCTCATATCCAAAATCTGGACACAACGTGTCCCAAAACTCAATAAACCGAACGACAAAACTTGACACAGTGAAATAGTGCACCCCGTGACCAGTACAACTCGAGTTTATCACTCGATACAAATCTATTAGACACGAGGCTTTAGGGGTGTCATGTCAGACACTGCCCCTACCTTCGTGTCCAAGGACACGTGTCCAAGTGTCCTAAACATGATGTACGAGTACACGAGCAGCAGGGCAGCCTGGCTGCACGCACGTGGGGCGTGTCCACGACCCCAAAGCGACACAAACTGGACAAAATTCGTGCTCAGTCAAAAAGAAAGTGATAAGCCACCTCAAAACACGAATTTCTATTCAAATACATTTTGAAAACAGTGATGAAAATCCCTCAGTGGCATTTCATCGAACACATCAAAACATAGACAGATACGAGTCCGATACGGACACAAAATGGACACGACTCAATACGAAACCAATACCTACAGCTAGGGGACACCTAGGCCTTGCAAATATGCAAAGAAATCAAAAATCTAATGGGTTAATAGAGTGTTACCTATAAGCTGTTCTTCCTCAAGAAAACACCTAAAATGAGGATCCCTCCTTGCTAGCACAATGCTCCAAATGGAAGCCAAAACCGAGATTCACCTCCACCAACAGTAAGTGGACAATATTCAGATTGCAATGCAAAAGATTTGAATAAAAGGATGAAAAATGATCAAAATAGGAAGGGTTGAGGGAAGAACCAAACCTTTGCTCTTTGAAAATGGAAAGATATGCAAAAGAGGCAAGAAATTTTTGAGAGACATTAAATAGGGGGGATCCCTATGTGGCCGGCCCAAAAATCTAGGGCTAGGGTTTTGGGGATCATCAATGGTCTCTCCTATCATCAAGTCAAATCAAGGGTCCAAATACATTCTAGGTTTACACACTAGTCTAACTTATGCATCCTAGTTAGCTCTAACTAACCATGGCTAGCTAAGACTAACCATGACTAACTAAGACTAATCTGGGCTAGGTCCAGTCTAGGTTAGGTCTACCACAACACAAGGCAATACTTTAATAATAAAATCACATAATTCTCATAATCCCAATAATTCCTAATAAATCATAAGTTCAAATAAACCCCAAAATGACCAAAAAGCCCTGAAGCTAGAATTGTGGTAGTGACACACATACCATGTATACACTTACCATATATATAGTCTCTACTTAGGCATAATCTACCAACTTAGTTTCTATCAAAATATAGTCATATAATATTATACTTGCATGACAAAAATATTATTCTATAATTTGAAAATAATTACTTTAAATTATAAAATAAATGAATCTAAATATATTTCTGAAAAATATATAAATTTTATACATCTAACATATATGTACATATGAACTTACTAATTTCTATGTATGGCTATATATCTTATAGTATCATGAAAACACATAAAAATAATATTTTATAATATAAAGTATTCATTTTAAATTCTACAATAATTCTAAATAATATGAATTGATGTCAAAATTACACAATAAGGATTACATACTATATATAGTTGTAATTAGTCAACAACCATAAATAACACTTAACCATGTATACCATCAATGCTACTATATATGGCACCATGTTATGTTAGAAAAATAAAATTTATATTACATAAATATGAACATTTATTTATAGAAAATATAATAAATAAATTCTGAATATATTATATATATAAATATTTTAGGAAAAAATAAGTCCAACACAAACTACTTCATAAATCACACAACTATGCCATACGAGATTCCAATTGAAAAGCGAATCAACATAAAAATATAGAAAATATTTATTACAAAGATAATCAGAAAATTCAGAGAAAATATTATTTTCTTATCAAATTAAATCATATTTATATCATATTAAACTTCTACAAAGATTTGGAATTAAATAAATGAATTCGGTAGGTGTTTCGATGTCTGGAAAACTTGTAGAATAAAAATGATGTCATAAGCGCACGAAATACTATCAAATATGAACAAATAATGATACTATATGATAAATAGAGAAGTTAGAGACATTACCAAGGATTTGTTCAAGATCAAACAGGTTCGAAAGTCGTTAGAAAGATCCTCGCACCGAAATTGATCAAAACTGGACCAACTTTAGTGCAACGGATGCCACGGCCAAACCGAGTGGAATGGCGTGAGTTAGCAATTAGACATAAAAATAGACACATAGGGATATTTATTACTTTTAGTTTTAGGCAAAATAGATGAGAAAAATATTTAAAACCTATTTTAGAGTTCACCAACCTGCTGCTAAATTCAGACTAAAAGTAATGCATTTTCGACGCTTTGGATGGATTGTACACCTCTATTATGCTCATAAGATGATCCCAACAGATGCTAGGATGGAAGAAAAAGTCGAGGGAGTCACAGGAGTGGTGGTGGAGTGCTCAAAAGTCGAAGAAACGAGTGGTTGAAGGGGTCAACCTAGGGTTTCATGCCATCGGCCTTGGGCAGATTTGTGGCATCGTGTTTGGGTAATTGGGGGGAGGGTGTTGGCGGAAGGAAAGAGAAAGAAATATATAGGGTTATGGTCTCTTATATGTTAGGGTCGATATGGAGGAGGTTTGGATTAATTTTGTTAAGGGTTTGTCTACTTATTCAAAGATTTAGATAGGTGTATCAATGAGGTTTTCTAATTTGGAAAGGTGGAAGATTGAGTCAAAGATGGATGGGTTCAATGTATGTAGGCTACTATCAAATGTAACGCCCCAGAAGGATGATAGCACGAATATATAGAAGATATAAAATGATGAAATAGAGTAGTAGCATAAGTCAAATACAAATAGAGTCTAGAAGTCTATATCAAATAGGTACATATCCAAAATAATATAACATGTTCCAAAATGAATATAACTGGAGACAAATCTAGCAATCATAGCTACCAGCTAAGGCTTTACTGGTGGTGCATCCTTAATGAGCACCGGCTCCATATGGTTCTCTTGAGCAAAGTCATCATCTACCCCTAGTCTGTATTAGGTCAAACATAAGTCCCCTAAGTTCTCTAAAAAATGTTATCCAATTAGGATTTGAGGAAGTACAAATACTAATAGCAGTTTAATTAAATTAACAAGTGCTATAAAGAACAGTAAGTAAATGAGATACATGATGGATAGCAATACTGAACAGTAAGAAATACATGATAAACATAAATCATATCATAGTAAATGTGAACATGTAAGTAATCAGGAGTATGGTACAATCAGCAAATAAATAGAATATATCATGTAATACTAAACAATGCCTTGAGATATTAGAGTATTACGTGATCGGCTTGGGACATGATCAAGCTATTCCATATGACCGGTTATGCACAAGTATAGTAATGGATCAGGGAGGCTGTCATGCCCCGCTCCCGTAGAAGCGATCGTCCTCGCTAAGGTATGATGCCGCACGAGCCTAGATTACGCTCGCGTAAGACAGTTTCATAACGGCCGATTACAGCGGCTATGACGGGGTCGTCGCACAGAAGTCCCAAGCAGAAATATTGAACATTCAGCAGAATTTAGAAGCAAAACACAAGTTATTCAAAAGTTCTCTTTTATTGATATTGAACAATAAAATTACTATAGGGCGCAAGGCCATGATTATAAGTCTCTCAAGCTCACTTTTCTCTTATTTTATAAGTCACTCTGCTCTCTCTCACCTCTCGATACAATGCTTGAGCCAGCGGAAGCTTCGGAAGGCAATGTCTATACATTATGTCTCGTATAAGTCTTGACTTCACGCAGCCGCACGCTTCGAATCGCCAAGGAACTCCATGCCTCGACGCATCCAAGCGAGCACTGTGCTATAAGCTTCTACCTGTGCCTGCACATGAAAACTATATGGGTGTCAGTACTCAACTGTACTAGTGGAGTGAGCTCCTCGCCCACCCATACAAAACTGACACGTTTATTTACTTTGTGCAGCTTAATCCCTTTTGATTATCTATCTAGTCTTGCCTTAGGATCAATTTTAGGACCAGGACGTATTAGCCTATACTCGGCAACACAATGATTGGGTCATGAGATACTTTATTTGTGACTTCTTTATATTCCATGGAGTGCCTCGCCGAGGAGCAACTTATGCCAACTCGACCGTGCCAAGACTTTTACTTATTTTACGTGCCTCAAGACCATTCTTGTGCCAACGATGCCAAGGGAACGACTGGTGCAGGTCATGCCGGTAGACATGATCGTGCCTTAAGACCGAGGTCGTGCCTCCCAAGTATCAACCAGACTTAACCATTTTGCCTTACGACCCTTCCTGATTTAACTCGAGACGAGGACACATTCATACCGAAGCACGCTACCTTGCTATAGCCAACTCTTAGGCTCTAGAACGGTGATGCAACCGTGTACACATAACCCATGCCGACTCAAGGTTAGCGCCTACTATAAGCATAACTTTTTAACCTAACTCGTAACTTGCTAGTATTCGACGCAATCCAAAGGCATATATGCGGATAGCCGCTCTTGCCGACACATCTATATAAGTGGTTACTAGCAATATCAAGCTATCCTGAATCTTTTGCATACGATGACCATTCGCGTGGCGAGGTACGAGCTCCCACCGAATGACCCGTAGCCTATATTGTAACGGTTCACTTCAACGAGTCGTACCGTCGATGAAGGCCGTACAATATATACAAATCCTCCTAGGCCGACACGAACCCGGTGCCCCGGGATCGCTCGAGGAATTTTGCTCTTACGCGCAAGTTGTCTAATGGCCATGCAAGACTCAACTCGATTTATCAAATCCTTCCTTATTCATGACCATGCTTTTCATCTTTCTATCGAGACTCCCAAGTAGTAGGACTGATCTCACGTGATTCCTTATCGAGACTCCCAAGTAGTGGGACCGATCTCGTGTGCTTCCTTATCGAGACTTAGCTAGACTCCCAAGTAGCGGGACCGATCTTGTGTAAGAGACTTATCGAGACTCCCAAGTAGTGGAACCGATCTCGTGTGCGAGCCTTATCGAGACTCCCAAGTAGCAGGACCGATCTCGTGTGCGAGACTTATCAAGACTCCCAAGTAGCGGGACCGATCTCGTCAACAAAGACTTATCGAGACTTAGCGAGACTCCCAAGTAGCGGGACCGATCTCGTGTGCGAGACTTATCGAGACTCCCAAGTAGCGGGACCAATCTCGGCGACAACCAGTCGCGTGGACTTCCTTTGTCCGTGGCATGCTTTTCACTAAACCTACCATAGCTCGTGCCTTAGATAGACCTTGTTCTCTGGGCAATACGATCGCTCAAGTCATATACTTTATATGACGAGTCTTGTTCTTGAGGGACTACGCGACTTGACAATCGCAGATAGAGCAGGACAGTGCTAGAAATGACTTAGATCGACCGACATAACTTTGCCTAACTTATTTGTGCAATGACTTGACGAGCAAAGGCTACGCCAAGCTTAGCATCGAGGGAACGTGCCGTGCACGCATTCGACTTGAACAACCAAGTTCTCAGGTGCCTAGACTTAAGCCACAAGCCGTACAATATGAATTAACCCACGGGGCATGCGAAGGCTATACCAAGCCTTGGACGACGGGACCGTGCATGCTTTATCAAGCATTCGTGTGGGCGACGCCTATGACTTAGGCTAATTCGAGTATTGTGGAAAATTAGCAACTTAGGCCAACTCCCTTCTCCCAAGGCACGGGACGAAGGGCCGAGTGATATTTTGAAAGCACATTGAGCAGACTTCTAGCAGACCGTTGGACCATTTTCCATGTTCTAACACATTTCGACCCGTCGAGATTATTCTCTTAGCTATGTGGGTGCGTCTATTTTATTATCAACCCAAACTTGTGTAAGTTGAAAACATGCGAGTTATTATGTGAAGGCTATGATGAGGCAAATTCATCGAAACTACCCCATTTGAGCGAGAAGTCGTCTCGACCGAACGAGTCTTCAAGCAGCCGTTGCAAGGCTAGGTCCGAATGCCATCGGAGTTTTGCTTCTTCCGATTGACTGAGCGGGACGGGGCACTACATCATAAACCACTCAGAAAAAGTTTTGTCCTCGAAACTAACTGAGTACTTACTTTTGGACCACTTTGATCCAAGGACTCTCGTACACTCTCCGCCTACACATTTCTTCGATTCCGAGCCACGCTCGTACGACTATCAATCTTTTTCTTTAACACGATCTCAAATCCTTGACACTTTTCCATTCCTCAAGTCTCACTTGAATTCATGTATCACTTGGCTGGATCGTGCACGCATTCCAGGCGTCCCCAAAATACATACATTTCAGCCAAGTTGTATGATAGAGAATTCGACATTCTCACTCAAGTCGCATCGTAAACATATTCAGGCGTCCCAAAAATATATGTATGTCAGTCAAATCTCGTGAGGGGCATTCCTATATTATTGATTCACTCTATCCATCCATATCAATCCTCAAGATCAATCTTTCGATTGCTAACTCTTGAAACTGGGCGTCTCGCCTAACCGCTAGGCCATTTCTCAGGGCTAAGTCAATGTCAGGATTGGAATCATAGTTTCCCAACAATAATGCCAATACTGACCCCAATCCTAGGGGCAAACCAAAGTTGATAGTACGGGATTTTCTACCCAAGCTCGCGTCACTCAGATTTCTAAACATCGAGCATGATCACCTAATTCGTATCAAGACATACGTTATGCAGATTCAAACCCATCCAAATCACCAATTCTAACCAATTTATGTATTCGATCACGAGGTCGTCCAACGCAACAATTTGTTGCGCCCCAATCTCATGCCAGTTCAATTATCTACGGTGGACATGAATCACCATGCGCACTTCCCGCAGAATAATCATCCTCATCGGAATGTTACTCTAGTTCGAGTTTAGACTAATTTATTCTCGATACGCGGATTGGACCTACTCAATCCTCAAGTTCAAATGTCCAGTACACCGAGTCATTCTCGAGTTCACCTTCGCGTCAAACCATAAGTCAAAGCAATCATATTACCATGCCATGCAAGTTCGATCACCCCTACTGTATGAATCACCATACCAGCGCTCAGGTAGAGTTATTGCCCTAATCGACGTGACGCATGTGTGAGGCTGGAGTTGCGCTCGCATAAGACAAGAACGTCAATATTATGGTTATCGTCGAAGCAATCCAAATATTTCATTTTCATCCAAGCCAAGATCTCAGTTTGATAGTCTGATCGCCTTTCGATCAACTAAAAAATCCTCGAGCCAAGTATCTTTTCCTTGACACATTTCAACATCCCGAGTATAGTATCCATCGGAACAATAACATTTTACACGATCATCGTTCCTCGAATCAGAGTACCCCCGAGTTATCGCACATTGATCTTTGATACGCCTCAATACCATCGATGATGTACGTAAACTGACGATCTTCCTTTGCAATGAACTCCGAGTCATGCAACTGATGCTATTGTCCGAATTGGATATACCACAATTCCATTCGATTAAATTCGAAATCATAAGGCGATCCTCTAGGCTTCTTCGATCTAGACATTCACTTTTATTCATCGTTCCGAATAGTTTTTCTAACTCGCGTTGCCCATTCACAAGTTGTCCGAACGATATCTCGTTCGGGACATTCAAAGTCACGACCAACTAAGCATGACGCGTTCTAAGGCTTTGTGCGATCGCATCGCCTCGCCGACATACTCGTTGTTACTCCTAATCCTCAATTTTTGCTCGAATGATTTCTAAGACAAACCATACACCACTCAGGATTCGAGCCATCCTATTTACTCTATGATTACATTCGTATTATTCGCTAAAACATCTTTCAGATTCGTTCGACGAATATATAGCATAATCGATCATGTCGTCTCGATGTACTAAGTCGTTTCACGCTATCCTTCAAAATCCAAAAAAATCTTCCGTGTATGCCTAAGCGTTAGTCCGATAGCGTTCTATCGATATATACTCTAAGTGTATCTCCGTTCCCGACCGAGCGATACTTGATATTGCTCGTAATTCATTTGCACCATAAAGTCTAGGTGCACGACACGCGGCACAACTTAGCCAAAAGGTCGTGTGCTTGGCCATCCGTACGGACTATACTCTGAGTTTGCACGCAGACAATTTAGGCACGCACGTGACTTGCTAACTTTAGCATATGTTTTCTATCAACTCAAGTTTGACACCGTTCAGCACAAAGGCCATCGCCTACCGATGCGTTCGATTGAACACTTGTACGAGATTTTGAAAATATTTAGACTTATTGTATGGACATACCGTGGGACATTTGAGAGAGAGCATACACTTCTTTTCCATGAACGAGCTTTCAAAACTGAGAGATTTGACGTGAAGTCCAAGGATGTAAAGCCGTGCTCTGATACCATTATGTCACGCCCCGCTCCCATAGGAGCGATCGTCCTCGCTAAGGCGTGATACCACATGAGCCTAGATTGCGCTCGTACAAGGCAGTTTCATTAAGGCCATTTACAGTGGCTACGACGGAGTCGTCGCACAGAAGTCCCAAGCAGAAACATTAAACATGCAGCAGAATTTAGAAGCAAAACACAAGTTATTCAAAAGTTCACTTTTATTGATATTGAATAATAAGATTACAATAGGGCGCAAGGCCATGATTACAAGTCTCTCAAGCTCACTTTTCTCTCATTTTATAAGTCATTCTGCTCTCTCTTACCTCTCGATACAATATTTGAGCCAGCGGAAGCTTCGAAAGGCAATGTCCATACATTATGTCCCGTATAAGTCTTGACTTCACATGGCCGCACGCTTCGAATCGCCAAGGAACTCCATGCCTCGACGCATCCAAGTGAGCTCCGCACCACAAGCTTCTACCTGTGCCTGCACGTGAAAACTATGTGGATGTCAGTACTCAACTGTACTGGTGGAGTGAGCTTATAGCACCCAATTTCTAAAATGAGAGTAATTTTGAAATTTTGTAATTATAATTATTTAATAATGATGTTTAAACCATGTTATGATTTTTGGTGATTTATAATTATTTTAAAACTATTTAAAATGTTGAATTATGATTTTGATGGTTAACTAGTGTAACCTTAGAGACTGCATGACCTAGAGACTAACTATGACCATGGGGACCTAAACATGTGATTAGGCTGACTAATTGTGACTTTTTAGCCTAGTCATTTTTGACTTATTAATGAAAATGAATTTTGATTAATTAATATTGTGCTAATTGAATTGTTAGAGACTAACCTAGTTTTGACTAAATGTTAATGATGCTCATGGAGGTTTAGTTAGAAGGTTAAAAGACTTAATGGTTAAGTTAGATTAACAATATCTAGATATTTCATAGTAGGATATTTACCTATTGGGATATTTGTGAAGAAGAAAGCCTTATGACTAATTGAACCAATAGAAAGGCTTGGAATTGGGTGGACAAGCTCTAGCCACTCATCTATATGTAAAACTAACCCTAATTCATCTAATGACTAGCCATCAAGTGTTCCCCCTTCCTATAAAGAATCCTTAAGAAAATCCTTGCCTCTTTTTACCTCTACATAGAACCCTAATTTGTTCTTCCCCAAACTTGAGAGCTTTCCTTTTGATTTTGATCTCCAAATCCCTCCATTCTTCTTCCAATCTTCCATTATTTCTTCTCATTCAACCAAGGAGGAGGTGCTAGCAAGGATTGGAAGCAAGGAGCAAGGAAGGGTGTCCATTTTGGAGGAGCTTTCGTGTCGGAACCGTGTCCTTTGAGTGTATCATTAGGATCCCACTTCTAATAGGTATAACCATCTCTCTATTTCAATTTTCTTTGCATTTTTGGTAGATTTGAATCAATAGGATCCACCCCCATGCATGTACAACCATTAGATTTTAATTTGAGGCCATTTGGAGCTCTCTTGAGGATTTTAGATATGTGTCTTGTGTCCTACTTGATAGATCCCAAATTAGGACACCCCATGTGTATGTATGTATGATAATCGTTTAAATAGATATTTAAATTTATTTTTAGAATGGTTAGAGAGTGGATTGATCTTAGTTAGGATGGTTAGAATGAGTTTCATTTGGATACCTATGTTGGTATCCAAATATTTTGGCCTACATGTGTTTCTTTTGTCCAAAATAACTCAAATTCGTCATAATATTCATCTACGTTTTTATTAACCAAAGCAACTTAGAAATGTCATAACATTTAGCTTAGAACCCCAATTAATCTCCTATTTTTTTAAAAGAACCGTATCGAAGTTAGCTTTCCAAATATATATTTTAACAAGCCAAATTCGTTGTGGAACTTTCTGTAAAATTATTTGAGTGTCAGCTATCCGAAAGACAAACGCGTTTCGGTGTTTCCGCGATTTCGGAAGCTTCCGGACACGAAAATGCAATCTGTTTAAAGTTTCGAAAAGCTAACACAAAGGGCTACGAGATACTTTAATCCTAAAATTTAGTGAAGGCCCAATTGGTACAGTATTGGTTTTAAGTAGAAGAGTGACTATGCGATATAGGCATTTTGTGTAACCTATGAGCCTATGTAGTATGGATATCATGTGAATGTAGGTATCATAGGTTGTCAAGAATATGTATGATATAGTACATATATGTATATATATATATATATTTATTAATTATTATTATGTAATATATGTTAGTATAGTATGTGTGTTTGAATGAGATAAGGATGTGTGTGGTTAGTGGAGAGAAGTGAGATTGATAGAGGATATGTGCTAGTGTGTGATTGATATTGTATAGATGTTAGTATAGTGTGTATGTTGTGAAGGTGAGAGAGTTGGATGGATCATGCCATCCTATTTAACTTGAGGCTAGTGTGGTTTGTTGAGTGATTTGTGTTTTGGTTGAGTGGTAGTGTGTTTGTATATAGATGTGTGTGGGTGTCTTAGAAGAGAGGGGGTGGATTTGGTATATGTATTTGTGTGTTAGTATTGGAGTGGAGAGGAATTTAGATGTTGTATGTATGGATATGTTAGTATGTTAGTGGTTATGTTATAATCTATGTAGAGGTTAGAGGTATCTTAGAAGTTAGATGGTGATATCTTATATAAGTTAGATAGTTAGTTGTGTTAGTCTATGTTATTGTTAGTTAGAGATGACATATGTTAGTTGGTTAGAGTTAGAGATGGATATATATACATATATGTTATGGTTAGATATTAGTTAGTGGATGTTAGTTGTGTTAGGTTTCTAAGTTATAATAGATGGTTAGAAGTTATATGTTAGAATGTTGTTAGTTGATGTATTGATTAGATTTTTGATATGTTAGATACCTATGATATGTTAGTTTTAACTTGTCTAGATGTTGGAAACCTATAGATAGTTAGTATCCTATCTTAGTATCTTAGGATACTAAGAGTGGGGTCTTAGATTGGCTAGTTGACCTAGACTTGGTTAGACTAGATTGACTGTTTTGACTAGACTTAGACTTGACTTGACCTAGTTGACTTTGCGTGACCTAATTTGACATGGCATGACCTTCTTTGACTTAGAGTTGACTTTGTTCTAGATTGACTTAGAAATCACATAGATTGCATCATACACTTCAATTACCTTATTTCTGAATACATCATAACCTATTTTACTCTAAATAGGATTCTGTGACATCAGTTCGGACATCTATTCATCTCAGTCATCCAGGATGACAGGTGAGTACATTCTCTGATCGTTTCATATTTGTCAGGACTTATATTCTTGCTCTAGATTACTTTACTTGATACTGGCACGATTGTTATCACGGATTGGTACTATATGGATCTTCTCTTACGATGTTATCTCCATTGTGTTCAACAGATACATATTATGATGTGCGTTTCATGAACATATTGTATTTATTGTACACCTCTATTCATGTATACTCATTGTGTATCTTGTACTCTCATGATCACATGAGCTTCATGGAGAAACTATTGTACAATGTAGCGTAACTGGATTGGATCCTTGTGTATTGATTGGGGAGGGTGAGTAGGAAATGGTTATGTAATCAAATCCCATCTTGTACAACTATTGTATATGTCCATTGTACACTCATGTATGATGGAGTTACCTATTGTTATTGTATAACCTAACCCGTTTACATAACCGTATTGTGCTCTAAATCACTAGTACTTGCAGTTTTACTTATCCTATATATATTTTTAGTTATAAATTCTCTCTCATTTTCATGTACATCTTCTTACAGTTCATGTATCTTACTCTTTTGCTTGCTTTATATTTCCTAACATGTTATGAACAGCGTAAGATGTATTGTTCTCGCTCCTGTCCTGACTGGACCTGTTGAAAATATTACAGGTAACCTGAAGATTCACAGCTAGCCTAGAGGACCACTAGAGCTTGGAGTAGATTACTAGTTTATGGTTTACTTTCAATTTTAGAACTTGTTTGTAATAAGTGGAAATTGAGTTGTATTTGAGATTGTTTGAGATGTTGTTTAGAAGTTTATTTAAGTTGCTTGAGTTTCATGTAGTTGTTAGACTCATGTGTTATCTTATCGTGCTTAGATTGTGATTGAGTATTATTGTATCTTATATTTGTCCTCCATTCGGAGTTGAGATTGTGACAGGTATATTATCTAATTGCGTGAGTTGTTGATTAGATAGTGACCTAGAACAACGTTCTACCGTCGACACTGCGGCGTATGCTGGACGTACCCACTTCTCGTGCCCCTATACTGGGTGCGGGTCGTGATAGAGCTCCTCGCCCACCCATACAAAACCGATACGTTTATTCACTTTGTGCAGCTTAATCCCTTTTAATTGTCTTTCTAGTCTTGCCTTAGGATCAATTTTAGGACTAGGACGTCTTGGCCTATACTCGGCAACACAATTACTGGGTCGTGAGATACTACTCTATTTGCGACTTCCTTTTATTCGAGGCAATGCCTCGTCGAGGAGCAACTTATGCCAACTCGGCCGTGCCAAGACTTTCACTTATTGTACGTGCCTCAAGACCATTCTCGTTCCAATGACGCCAAGGGAACGACTTGTGCAGGTCGTGCCAGTAGACATGATCGTGACTTAAGACCGAGGCCGCGCCTCCTAAGTATCAACCAGACTTAACCATCTTGCCTTACGGCCCTTCCTGACTTAACTCGAGACGAGGACACATTCATGCCGAAGCACGCTACTTTGCTATAGCCAACTCTTAGGCTCTATAACGGTGATGCAACCGTGCACACCTAACCCGTGCCGACTCAAGGTTAGCGCTTGCTATAAGCATAACTTATTAACACAACTCGTAACTTGCTAGTACTCGACGCAATCCAAAGGCATACACGCGGATAGCCGCTCTTGTCGACACATCTATATGAGTGGTCACTAGCAATGTCAAGCTATCCTGGATCTTTTATATACGGTGATCATTCGCGTGGCGAGGTACGAGCTCCCACCGAATGATCCACAACCTATATTGTAACGGTTCACTTCAATGAGTCATACCGTCGATGAAGGCCGTACAATATCTGCAATTTCTCCTAGGCCGACACGAACCCGGCGCCCCGGGTTCGCTCGAGGAATTTTGCCCTTGCGTGCAAGTTGTCCAATGACCATACAAGACTCAACTTGATCTATCAAATCCTTTCTTATTCATGACCATACTTTCCATCTTTCTATCGAGACTCCCAAGTAGCGGGACCGATATCGCGAGATTCCTTATCGAGACTTCCAAGTAGAGGGACCGATTTCGTGTGCTTCCTTATCGAGACTTAGCGAGACTCCCAAGTAACGGGACCGATCTCGTGTGCGAGACTTATCGAAACTCCCAAGTAGCGGGACCAAACTCGTGTGCAAGACTTATCGAGACTCCAAAGTAGCGGGACCGATCTCGTGAACAAGACTTATCGAGACTTAGCGAGACTCCCAAGTAGCGGGACTGATCTCGTGTACGAGACTTATTGAGACTCCCAAGTAGAGGGACCAATCTCGGCGACAACCAGTCGCGTGGACTTCCTTTGTCCGTGGCATGCTTTTTACTAAACCCACCGTGGCTCGTGCCTTAGACAGACCTTGTTCTCGAGGCAACGCTATCGCTCAAGTCATATACTTTATATGATGAGCCTTGTTCTCTAGGGACTACGTGACTTGATAACCGCAGATAGAGCGTGACAGTGCTAGAAAAGACTTAGATCGACCGGCATAACTTTACCTAACTTATTTGCGCAATGACTTGACGAACAAAGGCTACGCCAAGCTTCACATCGAAGGAACGTGCCGTACACGCATTCGACTTGAACAACCAAGTTCTCGGGTGCCTAGACTTAAGCCACAAGCCGTGCAATATGACTTAACCCACGGGACATGCGAAGGCTATGCCTAGCCTTGGACGACGGGACCGTGCATGCTTTATCAAGCATTCGTGCGGGCGACGCCTATGACTTAGGCTAATTTGAGAGTTGTGGCAACTTAGCAGCTTAGGCCAACTCCCTTCTCCCAAGCCACGGGACGAAGGGCCGAGTGACATTTTGAAAGCACACTGAGCAGACTTCTAGCAGACCGTGGAACCATTTTCCATGTTCTAACATATTCCGACCCATCGGGATTATTCCCTTAGCTATGTGGGCGTGTCTCTTTTATTATCAAGCCTAACTTGTGCAAGTTGAAAACATGCGAGTTATTATGTGAAGGCTAAGATGAGACAAGTTCATCGAAACTATCCCACCTGAGCGAGAAGTCGCCTCGGCCGAACGAGTCTTCAAGCAGCCGTTGCAAGGCTACGTCTGAATGCCATCGGCATTTTGCTTCCTCTGATTGACTGAGCGGGACGGGGCACTACATTGGCCATACATGGAAAGCAATGCACAAGTAATACAAGATCAGGCTACATCCTTCGTGATGTGAGGGTGAGCTATACACAAGTAGTTTTGGGTATGATCACATAAACTGCTAATAGCAGTATAATGGATCCAACCATATCATGTTACGACACGGGATTCATGAAGCAGGTGGCCAGCCCACTCCTGAATTGGTGTTTATATATGAACAAGAAATACAAGACATGTACAGGGTCCTCCAGGAAAATAACATCTTATGACGGGATCCAAAGTATACTAATCCGTGTATCCTCGTGTCAAGAATCGAGTATAACACAACAAACTGAATATTATTAAAATTATCAAGGTAATAAAAACTATCAGAGAATATACTCGCATATGGTCTTAAGCAACAAGTGTGAATCGAAGCCCAAAATAGAATCATAAAGACCTAAATATGAATATTAATGTTAATTAGTGTTTCTATGTGTCAAACATGGATAACTAAGATGCTATATAAATTCTAGGTCAATTCTAGATCAAGACTTGGTCTCTGTGGTCAAACTAGGTCAATTTGACTTAAAGGTCGACTTTTAGGGTCAAACTAGTCAACCTAGGTCAAATTAGGTCAAACTTAGGTTTATAGGTCAATACCTTGTCATACCAAGGTAAACTATCCGACACTAGGCTATACTATGCTCTTTCTAGGTAATTACCTATTTAGGATACCGATAGGGTATCTTACTATACCCTATCCTTAGGTAACCTATTTACCCTATTACTTGTTACCTAACTTATAGGTAATACCCTATAATATATGCTACATAAAATATAGGTAACTAACTCATTACCTTATTACACATATCAATTTCCTTTTACCTTACCTATTTTACCTACACATTACCCTCTTTCACATTACCTACATAGGTAAACCCCTATACCTATGTTACTTTCCCCTAGGTAATTATCATATTACCCTACACAACATATTACCCTAACTCCCATTACCTAGGCACATGTTACATTGCCTATTTCTCATTACCTACCTATACACACATTACCTAGTGTACATCTACATTACATACTATCACACATATGTGTACACATGTGTTTAACACACACACACACACACACACAAACACACACACACACACACACACAAACACACACACACACACACACACACACACACTACACACTCTTTCTCACACAGCACAAACACACACATGTACTGCACTATTGTACAGGCCTGTGCAAACCCAAGGCCTACTGCTAGGAAGGCCCTCTCCCTGCCTATGTGGGCACATGCTACACAAAGCTCCTGTCTAGACAGGACTTGCTGCCTACAGGTTGCCCCAAAACCTGCGTAAATAGGGTCAATCCCCTGTACTTGACACATTGTCACTCTCCCCTAACTATTACTCACTTCCACATTTACACAACCTATACTACATTGACACTAACTCTTAGGTACCCTCATCACTCATTTGACACACTAAAACACACACATGTGCTACCCATAGAAGGGCCCATAGCCTTCACCAGTGTACTAGCCTGTCCACTGCATATAGGCCAACACCCTGTCTTGTAGAAGGGATCAAGCCCCTGTCTACTGTAGGCTTGCTCTCTCTTTTTCCTGTGCCACAGAGCTAATGTAGGGCCTGTGCACTCCATCTAATTGCCTGTATGTGCACTCCATCTAACTGCCTGTGTGTGCAGACAGGTTTGCCAAGGCAAACCAAGCTAAGCTAAGGGCTTACACTTGCTGCCACACTCTTCCCCCTACCTGTGGAGGGCTAAAACTCCCTACCCCAAGCCAGCCTGTGCAGGCACAAGCCCACTCCTAGACACTAATGTACAGGCTGCACAGTCCAGTGCAAGCCTCCCTCTGTCAAATACTGCTACATATGTAAACATGCACTTTCTAGGATCTATTGCCAAGCCAACCAAGGCCAAGGCCAAGTGCATCCACTTCCCACTGCTACAGGCCCTACCTAGGTCCCTACCTGGCTTGCAGGAAGCCTCCAGCACATGTCCACTCCTGTGCACACTTGTGCACAGGTAGTTGCAGCACTACTCTCCCTATCCACTATACTAGTTTGTGTGCAAGCACACTCCCTACTGCGTGTGTGCACAACACACTACACTCCTCTCTCATTCACTCAGTAATGTGAACACTCTAACATATATGTACACTCCTCTAGACACACACATGACGTTTCTTTTATACACAAACATGTACACTACAACCACACTGTCACATGATCACTCACTCCCTACATAATACGCTATCACTCAACCTTACATGTGTTTGTGTACACACACACACATGCATACACTTAGTTATCACACACATGTCCCTACACATGTGGCACACCCAATGCACCCAATAACATGCCACTACGTACACACACCAACACATATAGATATACACACTCTCATGTAGGTAATACACACATGTGTATGTATACCACACACACACATACACATACACACACACACACACACACACACACACATACACACACACACACACGTACAACCTACACACATATACACACATCCAAGTATATGCATGCACAAGCAATTTCGCAAGCACTTGGTATGCACTATGCTAGTATCGTACTAAAATTCCGATACTATCATGATACCTAGAACAACCTGTCCTATTCATTCCACAACACATGAGCATGTCTAAAATAACAATTAGAAGCTAATTAGTGTGGTATCTAGCTAGTACAATGTGTCATGTGAAATATGACATGTTGTGGCAAGTGTAGGAGAAGTAAAACCCCCAAATTTACTCTGTGTCCTAGTGTAATATGACACAACTTATTAGTATCCATTTGTGGACACATTTCTAGCCACACACATCATTCACATGTCCATTTAGTCTATCAAACAAAATGACAAACACTTGGTGTGTCATTCTCGGATTTTTCTAAAAATGGCACAAAAGCCTATGTAACTTCTACCAACATGGTCATTAGAGCCATGTTCTTCCTCCTATGGGTACCTCTAGTCCATGGGTGAGTTTCCTAATGATGCCATGCATGAAATAGTATCTAAACTAGGGGAAAAGACAAGTAATATACCTATTGGGAGATGGATTCCCAATGTAGCACCAAAGTGGAAACAAATGAGAAGTATGACACAATCTCTCAAGCTAGTGGCCTCCTCTTCTCGTGCTCCATGGCCTCCGAGCTCCTAGTCTACTTGGATGAAGAATAGGTGAAGATTGAGAGGAGTTTGGAGTGGTTTTGGTGGAGAAATAAATGGAAAAAGAAGAGGCTTTTTGGAGAACACCAAACTAGCTAGGGTTTTAGAGCTTCAAATGAAGAAGAGAATAATGAACCACCTCTCCCTCCTATGTTCTGCCAAATAAGGTGCCCTAGAGGCCTATTGGGAATGTCCAAAATGCCCTTAAGTTGTTATGAAGTCTTTTCTTAGTTTATGAGAGTTTCTAGCATAAGTGGTTGATTAGTTCTAACCTATTCATGACCTACTATGACTTAAATGAGTCTAATTGTGTCCAACCTAAAATGTAGGTCTAAGTGTCATGACAAGTCCAAATAGGTTCACTAATCAAGGGTCTAATAAATAGGCTAGTCTACTGATAAATGTAACCACCAAAAATAAATAAATGTACTATATAATAAATATAAAATGACAAAAAAAAATCCTATCTAGGATTGTAGTCACTACAACAAATATGGCCTACAATAGCATGCGCAGAACGCTATCGAAAGCCTTCTATAGCATATTTTGTCTGCTATAATTTCCCACGCTATAGTATATCCAGACATGTGAACGCTATAACATTATAGCGTTCATGAATGCTGTAGAAGGTTTATAGCGTTCGTGTATGCTGTTGATGGTTTATAGCGTTTATGAATGCTGTAAATACTTTATAGCATTCTAGAACGCTGTAGATGGTTTATAGCATTCGTGAATGCTGTGGATTACTTATAACATTTATGAATGCTGTGGATTATTTATAGCATTTGTGAATACTGTGGATGATTTATAGCGTTTGATGAATTGATTGTCATGAACGCTATAGATGGTTTGATTTATTATAGCATTCATCATATGCTATCGTGGTAGCAGCAATTTAGACGTTTTGAGTGCTATAAACCTGCTACAGAATTTCATATTATTTCATATCTGCTACAGAATTTCATATTTCATAACCTATTTTGTATCACATATAAATAACCATAATCGCACACAATTTCAATCGCAACTTGCATTTCGATCAATCAAGATATAGGAAAGATTTGCCAAAATATGAAATGTTTCATTAGAACATTCAAGATGTACAAAAAGTAGTTGTCATTAAAACATTCAAGATGTAGAAAAAGTAGTTGTATGCCAAAATAAATCATTCCATTTACAAAGTATCTATAGTCCAAAATAAACCATTCCATTTACAAATATCTGTAGGCCAAAAAATAGCTCGATCGCCTCTTTCCTTCTAGCAGCTATCCACAACCATCAAAAACATATACGCCAACCTACACAAAATTGAGAAAAAACACATTATGATATAAAAAATAAGATAGAAATATTTGACACCATGAAATGAACTAAGAGATATCTAGCAGATACCTAGCAGTTTTTATAATAGAGTACTTAGATTTCATACTTCAAGTATCCTAAGGATCTTTTTCAGTGAGATTATCGTTTGTTGTCGCATGACTATTCAAGTAGGCTCCCTCTTAAGGATCCTTTTTCTTAGATTCCTGGCACAAAAACTATGATGCAACAGAAGCTCTTTTGCTTCAACTCTATGAAATGCGTGGGGACAAGTGATCACAATGTTCACCATGTAGCTCTGCTCTAGACTAAAAAAATATACCCCTGTAGATGATCAGGAGTATATACAACTAGCAACAGGCTCCTAGAAGCAGACATCATCCTAGAAGCAATCATGACACTACAAACATCATCCTAGAAGCAGCAAATTAATAACAAAATCTATATCAAGAAGAACAAGAAGAAATAAGTCGACAATTGAGCTCTACTTGGACCACCAGAAGGTGACTCATGTAAAGCATGATGACTGTTATTCATTAGAAATTACATGTCTTTATATTTTTCCAAGGAGAGACAATTGCTTCTATAGATATATGCAGACAGCTTCATTACTCCAATTTCAATCAGTAGACAATTATATATTCTAAAGTTCCTGGATAGCTAGTTAGCACAACTACTTCAGAAATTTCTTTCATTTTTTAGACTTACTATCACTAGAATTAAAGGGTTTATAGTGTCATCATCATCTATCATCCAAGACTTCTCCCATTAGAATGGGTTCTGCAACGGGTTAATATTATATACTCAACTACTCACTTAGGATATTTTAAACCTCTTCAAGAAAGTTCATTTATTTATAAAATGAAGATGCAATATCCTATGTTTGAAGTTTACATCATAAAAAGATTTTTGAAGTGAAGCTTAACTAAATTAAGCAACATTAGCTATACAAAAGTCAATGATTAGTACTCTTGCTACGTATTATTATAAGCATGTATATGTTCTGGGACTAACAGTTTCAAAATGAAGTCGGTCTGAATGTAGGTCGGGTATTGAAGAAAGTAGCAAAAGAAAGAACTAACAATTTTAGAATTTAGAAGTTAATTAACCAACAATCTAAACTATTTCAGAACGTATATAGAAACATAGAAAATGTGCATAATGCACTCACCAGTAAGATAAATATATGAAGTAAACTATCACTAATTTTATGGCATCAATAAGAACGATGGTACAATGGAAAATGATATCAAGGATACGTGTAGGTAGTAAGGTCAGAACACATCCACTGCCACCAGCCCCCGGTAACTTGGAAGCTAATTTATACTTAGTGTTGTTCGAAGCATGGCTTCTATGGACACATCACTGACTCCCATGCACTGAAGTAGACCCTGGTTCATTTCCATCAGCTCTTCTATCTTCTCATCTTTTGCTGTAACAGAGATGTCATCAGAAGCAGGCAACTCAATTACTGTTGACATCTCTTTGCCTAAATTCCGCTTACTCTAGACGAAGACCAAAATTTTCATAGCTATCTTCTCCTAGTAGTCTACAACACAAAGTAGATTGAAATGAAGATCCAAAATTATGAATGGCTTTAGAAGGTTCTATAGACTTCATGAGCTATTATGTAATAATTGATCAAGAGTTCAAAAGGTTCAACAAATTTCTATCGACTTAAACATGCTAGAATAATCTACACTAAACCCTCAATGGGGCTTTTTGTAATTTAGCCCATAAAATAATCATAATAAAGATGAAACACTAATAGAGGATCCTAGTATTAGGTGAACTTCGAAAAATTGATATGCATGCACAAAGGAAAATCAAAAAAGTCAAGTTACAAGAACCATCTTCTCGGTGAGAAAGAATATGACAAGTACAAATTTCATCGAGGACCATATCTTTTATAGGGTATTCATTTATCACACTTGAAGACCATATCTTTTATAGGGTATTCATGTATCACACTTGTTCACGAGGACTCCAGGTCAAAGGAGAGGGTGAGGGAGAAGGAGTTGGAACTAGTTCAGCTAACATTATTCATCAATGATTAAAGATTTTAATAAGGTGTGCCGAACGTTTAACATGGGGCAATCAAGACTTCAGAAAAGTTCATTGGGATTCTCTGATCCAAAAAAGTGATGAAATCCAAATTGTGTATCACATTCATAATGCTATGGTGGCTTTGAGTGAGAGGTTGGAGGGTATGCCACTATCAAAGATTAGGGAGAGAATTTTATTTTCATTAATCTGTCTACAAGCTCCATTTTCCTTGTCAGAGGGTAATTACAGACTTACAGTATAAAATTTAACAGCGCCATAAGGATAAACGAGTTCCTTTTAACAGGTATAATTCTTGTGGTTCCTACATATTACAAGCAACATGTGACCTATTGTTTATATAATGCAGAGACGAACATGGAGAAATGGAAGTGTTGAAACAGGAGGAGGCTACATTGTGGCTACAATCGCACCAAATTTTATTAGGACCATCACAAATCTCTATGAAACTATATCGCATGATGTGAAAGACATCACTAACCCTAATAAGAAATAGAAATACATAAAGTAATAAATGCAAAAAATAAGATATAACTAATTTACTCTTCGATACCCGCAAGCTGGAAGTCGGTGAAAGAAAGTCCATCTTGGAGAGAGTGATAAAGAGAGAAGCTAGAAAATATCTTTAAAACGATAGGGGCTCCGAGACTGAAGAAATTTATGAAGAAACCGAAAAACTCATTGAAACAGAAAAAATCCTAGAAATAATGCATAGAAAAGCAGAGCTGCACAAACGAATAAATCCCAGAAGTAGTCAAAAGAAAGTTGGGGCTTCACAATAGAAGAAATTCTGAAATAAATCATCCAAAGTAGTCGGGACTTCAAAACGAGAAATTCCAAAAGAAATATCCAAAGTATGTCAAGCCTCCGAAATATGATAAATTTTAGAATAAATATTTGAAATATGTCGGGGTTCGAAAGACTGAGAAATTTTGAAAGGAATTATCCTACAAAGAACCGAACCGTTACATGTACAGAAATCCCAGAAACAAACTATAACAAGTCTGGGCATTGCAACGAAAGAAATCCCAAAAGAAAGATTGAAATAACCAAAAAAAATTGTGTCTGAAGTAGCCGTCGACGATGCGTCCGCGAGCATGAAATCTGGAAATCGTGCACAAGAGCATCCGAACACCGCAATTTCAACACGAGAGATAGGACACACTTCGAAAGCCTAAGCGATGAACAATGCAGAAGACGTCAAGCGAAAGAAGATAAAAGAGACCCCTGAAAGAGAACATAGGGATCTGATACAATTTTGAAAGTTGAGACTACATTGTGACTAGAATTGGATCACATTTTATTTGGACTCTAAACCAATATTTATAAGACTACAAAGTACATGGAAAAACATCAGTAACCCTAGCTAGAAATGAAAAATACATAAAGGAATAAATACATAAAATTAAGATAACTAACCTACTCTCAACAGGAAGAAAGTATCACTGAAATCAATGGAGAAATTATTTGTGCTAAAAGATGAAAATACATTATTGGCTCCAAAATGGTGACCATAATATGGATCCAACATTTCCATCTGATGAAATTGTTCATCAGAAAATGTGTACTACAACAAATGCGAAAAGTTTGAGCAAAAAAAATGATGAAACTGTTTGCCTGCATCTACATACAGATTACTGAAATTTCTTCTATGTTAAAGGTAAACTTCTATAATTCAGTATTCATAATTTTTCAAGTATACTTCGAAAGTTGGACATGTAAATATTGTATTGCAAAGCATGATGAAAAACACATGAACATATTTAAAAATGCATACAAACCTGCCAGATGTGTATTGGACCAAGAAATCCTGTCCACTCTCTTTCAACTGGACTAAACATGGATTTGAGCCACAGGAAAACACCTCCGTCGTTCTTCTTCTGCACCTGAAGGTCAGCCAGATTGAAACCCCAATTTGATACTTGTAGTACAGCCTCCTCTAGAAATGGTTTAACATCCCTTTGCCGAACAGATTCCTCCACATCCCTTACCCAATATTCAATAAAAGCTTCCTCTCCCACTAAAGTTTTATCCTAGAACCATAAAATTCAATGTTAAAAATAATTTTAGAGTTTGAGCATCTACTGATCAGGGAAAGGAGATAAGGTATGCCACTTTTTCGTGAGACATGGAAGATAACAGAGACACATAAAACATGTGGGAAACACCTAGGAATCTGCAGTCAAATGATTTGGAACCTAAACAAACTGTTATCTTGAATAACTATCTATATTTCAAACCAATGACACAAGTTAATCATGTTAAGGACAAGAGAGTACAAGTTAGGTCTTTCGGTATACATAATGTACCATAGTTATAAAGATCCCATGTTATGAAACCCTTGCCTTCCAATTAGAAGTTAGCTACTCTCAAACTTTGAGGACTTTAACATTTACAATACTATACCCGCTTCCAGTTTCAGGAACAAATTACACATTGTGAGAAATTTTGGAGAACTTCAATAGCTTGGTAATGAGTTATGAGGCACGGCGTAATGAGTTATGAGGCACGACTCTATCCTTCAACTAATATTCACTCTTTACTGCAACACAACTGGGTTACCACGATTTGCTTGTGCGATGCAACCACCACCATCGTAGTTCAATTTGCTCGATTTCAATTGTATAAACAGAACCCTCCATAGCATGAAAGAGGAAATAGAGAACTTCAAAGACATGAGAAAGGAGGAGAAAGTAAATTCATCACCATTACAGAGAATCCCTCCTCAGTAGATTTTCAAAAAACCTTTACCATGTATGCCGAGGAAAGTGGAGACGAAGTGACAGTACAGGACTATAGGACCATTAAGAGTGCATTCAATATGGTGTATATGTGTATTGCACCGAAAATGAAAAGGGCAGCAACTGTATAAGCTATCATTATCTACAACGATGCAAGATGATTATCACAATGCAACAAAATAGAATTAAATTATAAATAATAAGCAAATTATATACCAAAGATGCAAATTTCAGCACTAAATTAATCCACCAATATGTCTAGAAGTAGTATATGTGAGACTATTCAGAGAACACGATTCAGGGTGAATGAGATCCCAGAACAATTACATGTTGAGAAAACCAGCAACCGATATGTAGAAGAACTCGAGAATTATAAAAAATAATCAAGAAAACTTACCCGTACATATTTGAGTGCAAAGATTACAAATCCAACCTGAATGAAATAAGTCTCAAACTCGCGCAAGGATTTGGATTCTGAACCAAGAGATGAGCTCGTGCCGAATTAGGATAGTGTCTCAAGGTTAAAAGGTATATGGTGTAGATAAAGAACTAGGGTTAGAGGATTCAATTGATCTCTCCTTGAAGAGCCAAATAATTGGGGGCCAATTTGAAGGATTTGAAAGATCTAGGATGGGTTTTAGGACAGTTATCAACACTATAACAGTATATAAAGTTAGTAGGTAGAAGTGCCGCAGGCAGGAAATTCGGTGGGATAAGGATTCACTTGATGAAAGAATGAGAGCTGGACCTTGGAATTAAGGAAGTGTAGCAAACATGCAAGAGAAGTGAGGGCTGTTCTACATGCTTGGCAGAAAATATGGAAGAGGAATGACTGTCAGGCTGAACAAGAGAGATTAGAGGGTGTTCAAGTTTTATATATCTTCTGGTCAGGCTCTTAAAGGGAGTCGAAGGTTTCATTTACTGGTCGTCTTTAATTGGAAAGATAAATAGGTGCTGCCAGGCAAGTAAATAAAGGGAAGGTTATGTTTGGATGGAAGAAAGAGAGGAAAGAGGAAGGCTAAGGAAAATGGCTTCATACCTTTTCGGGCACTTCACGACCAAAGCAAGTTGCACCGCACAACCAATCTCTCAATTTAAGAAACTATGAAGTTTTCCTTTATGTATTATTCTCAACCAAGAAAGTCCTGAATCCAACAATAATCGTAATCCCAATCTAGATAGATTTTCAACAAATTGAACTACATAGACTTTCAAATCAAAACAAAACTCCCTACTAATAACCAACTTGTCCAAAAAAACTCTTACTAGCATCTCTCCCAGAAGAGGCAAATAATTGGGGGCCAATTGGATGTCTTAGATACAGAAGTAAACTATACACACAAGAACTTATGTCATTATGAGTTACTAAGGTCTGACCTACACAATCATTCTACTGAAACGACTAAGTTCTGGAATGATCTAAAAACTGCATGTGTATGTATATGTTCAATGAGGTGTACAACACAGAACCATCATGGGAATATGGAATATCATATACTTTCGGATACGCCTCGTAATACTATTAGTATCTTTCATAAATCTGAAGCCAGTTTACTCATATGATGTACTTTGCTACATCAAAACTGGGTCAGAACAAAACTCTTCTGAGTGATTCAGAAAAAAAAACTACATGCTTTATTAAACTTCACGTACCGAATAAACCCGACGTGTAAATATGACATATCATATACCGTCAGAAACGTCTTGAAGTCTACTTTTTTTTTTAATTCTGAAAGTAGTTTATTATTTGATGTGATTTACTTCATGAAAACTGAAGTTTAACATATTTGCGTAAACTTAACAAACTAGCATTGAATAATTGGTACAAGAAATTGCAAGAATGAATTTATGAGCAAAGTACTCTTGCATAAATCAACGAGGAGGAAGAGCAGGATACAGTTGCATAGATAGTGTACTTAGAGGTGGCAAGTAACACTTGCCTCTAGGTTTCGGTTGTAGGCCAGAGAGGGACAGTTCTTGGAAGAACTATGCCATGACGGTTCAAATACCACTTTTAGATGCTAATGAATCAACAAGTAATTAGGAATTGAGATTTTTACTCTGTTGTTGATCGACGACGTTGACGATGACGACGAGCTTCCCGAAGTCCTTTCCATAGTTGACGAGGGCAACCCTCCCGATGTCCACGTACCTCTTGAACGGCTACATCGAACCATAGAAAACAAGGAAGAAAAAACCCTAATTAGAACGAATTAAAAAAATAGTAAGAGAGATCGATGGAATAGAGTCAAGGAGTGGGGATTTTCTTCTCCTTCGAGAGCAACTAGTTTCTGGGATAGCCCAAGATCTTGAGAGAGAAGGAAAATTCTACCGAGAAAGAAAGTGAGAGAGATCTGGGAATAAGGGATGGGGTTAGGGCTCAAGAAAGTTTTTAGAAGAAGAAAATTAACTTAGGGTTCCAGCGAGAGCATGAGCGGTAGTAGGAGGGGAAGGGGGCAGAGGTAAAAGGAGGGGGAAGAACGAGAGCGGGAGCGGGTGGGGACAGGGGTTTGAGCCGGAGCTAGACGTCGGCTCCATCGATCCGAGCCAAACTGGAGGAAATGTGCCGAGAAAACCTAAATTTTGAGCTCAAAAAACTCTAGCTTTCCTTAGCTTTAGAGAGTTTGAGGCACAGACTTAATTTTGTGTGAGAAGTGAGAGAGAGAGAGAGAGAGAGAGAGAGAGAGTTTTATGTTTGTGTAAGAAGTGAGGGAGGAAGAGAGATTGGGGGAAACATTTTAATCGGGCTGGGGGGCTGGGCGCCAAAATGAAAATTTTGGGGGAAAGAAATAATTTTGTGATGATACTGTAAAGATGAATGTTATACATTCTACGGCATTCAGGAAACGTTATAGATAGATATTTTTTATAGCACTGCATAAAAACGCTATTGTTGATAACATTCTATAGCGGGGACACTTGAACGCTATAGAAAAACTGCTATTGTAGGTCCTATTTGTTGTAGTGAGTAGTGACAAATCTACCCTCCTAAAAAGAATTTTATCCTCAAAACTAAAGACAAAAACTAGCACAAGAATACAAGGAAGAACAAGAACAACAGTACCTTAAGGCTCGAAAAGATAAAGATATCGCTCATGCATGTTGTTCTTGTTGGCACATTGATTATGATACTTACAATTAACGCCTCTACTGTTTTAGATTTATCTACTTCTCAGGCTCAAAGTAAAGCCTCAACCAAATGAAAGATTCCTACTTCCATCAAGCTATTACTAAGACTCATTCAAAGGATCACAATTAAGGAACGCAGAAGCATTAAAGGATCACAATCAAGAAATGATGAAGCTTCACAGAAGTCAAAGATCCAGTTCTCAAGAGTGTAATTCATAGAAAACCAGTGTAAACTCTATCATATAGATGACCTATTAAAAGCTTAAAAGAGTAACTATGAAGAAGGTGGATCATCCTTCAAATTTTCACAAAAATCTGTCAGACTATCCATTTTAGAACAATAAGTATCTGTGAGTCCAAACGGATGATCCAGTAGTTCATCGTAGATCGCTGTCGGATGATCCATTTAAAACAACGAGTTTTTGTTGGTTCTAACAGATCATCCGTCGAATTTCTACGAAAATCTGTTAGACGATCCGTTTTGGAACATCAAGTATTTGTGGGTCTAAATGGATGATCCGGTGGATCACCGTCGTATGATCCGTTCTTGCTGAGGTGGCTATTTGAATTTCAAATCCAACGATCCTCATTAATGAGCATTTAATGCATCAAATAGCTAGTTTTCTAACCGTTACTATTTAAGCAGATGATCCGTCGGACGTCCGTGGACAGCCATCAGATCATTCGTTCGGCTATAGTAAATGCTTTATCTGCTTGGATTTGTATAAATAGACTTTACCTCTCTTCATAAAGAGCCATCCATTTGAGCCTTAAAATTTTCAACTACCTACAAGCTTTAATTTGTTATCTAATCAAAAGTGCTAGAGTATTCAATAGTTGTAGATCTTCAAAGTGTTCAAGAAGATCAAAAGCCTTTCTTTTTTTTAAAGTTGAAGTTGACGAGCCTTCGGAGGAAAACCCGTGTGTAAGAAGTTGACGATCCTTCGGAGGAAAACTCGTGTGTAAGAAGTTAACGAGCTTTTCGGATCCAAACTCGTGTTAAAAGTTGACGAGTTCTTCGGATCCAAACTCGTATTGTAACTATTTACTCAATTAGTAGATTAAAGCTGAAGAGAGTTCCGGGACTGGAGTGCCCCTTGGAAGGATACCATGATATATTGAGTGTTTAATTCTCTCTTTATTTATTATCCTTTAAATTGCTTATTATTAGTGTTAATCATTTTATTACCTTATTTACTCCCTAGGGTTCTATAATTGGTATCAGAGCCTAGTCTCCTGATTTGGACTTAAATCCTTAGAGTGATGCATGGCCACTAACCCTAGTACCAACTCATTCCATAATGAGAGACACTCCACAAATAGACCTCCTTTATTTGATGGTACCAACTATAACTATTGGAAAATTAGGAAGGATATTTACTTGAAATCCCTATGTAACTCCACCTTTCCCAATTTTGGTAAAATTTAAATTTTTTTAATAATAAATACTTCATTTCTTTTACTATAAATATATAGTGATGAGTATTTTTGGAGGGAAGGAATTTGAAGCAGGAATATATTATATTTTTTATTATTTCGAAGTTGTAACAAACTTTGGGACCCACAATTTGATTTTCTAACTGATTTTCAACCAGATCCTGCAAATATAGAAAGGAAAGGGGGTTTTGTGTAAATATTCTAGAGCGGGGGGATCTTTGTGTAATATTCTGTAGCGGGGAGGGGGGGGGCTAACTGCAAAAAGGGTGCAGTGATAGTTAATTTTGGGCTGGAGTGAGAATCCTCACTCAGCCATTCGTTCTTTTCGAAGAACTTTCCCTCTTGATCCTCAAAACTCGGTTGGCCACCAAACCCTAACCCTAGATTAGAGGCCGACCATGGCCGGCGACCACCACTCCAGCCACCTCTTCGGATCGACAACTGACGGTGGCGTTCAACACTTCTCCTCGACGAACCCTCCTTAGCGACGACGACTCCGATGCCTCGACGACGACGGCGATGGTGGTGGCCGACACCTCACCGGCATGATTTCTCGGCGATGGTGATGGCGAGGGCCGTCTCCTCACCAGTGGCGGTCAGATCAACTCCCGGCGGCGGCGCACACAACTTTCCCGACGACTGCGAGGGCGATGCCGAGATAACAACGACGTGATCTCCTCTCCAGCGACGTCGAGAGACGGATCGAGGTGACGAATCCTCTCAGCGAGCTTCACAGAAATTCTGGTGAGTTGTTCTTCGACTCTTGATCTCCTCCCCCTGCAACTTCTTGATCTGTTAGAAACTAGGTTTTGTTTCTTGTTTGATTTAGGTTTTAAATTCGAGTCTGCTGATTGAGTAATCGGTTGATCTGTTGGTTTGAGCCTTTTCCGTTTGTTTCGTATCAGAGACGAGTGATCTCGGATCAAGCGAAACACCAGGAAACGTGTCTGCTTCTTGGATCGTATCTGGAACAATTTGAATCATCCTCAGGATTGAGTCTCTATGTTCTGGGATGTGTCTGGACACCTGTGGGATCGATTAGGACACGGATCAGATCGATTTAATCTCAGGTATCAATCTCCATTCTTGATAAATTAGAATTTGTTGCCGTAAAATTTTGAATGAGTGAATTGTGACCAGGGTGTGGAGAGTATGGGTTAGCTGTGTCTTGTGTGCGTATTCTTGATGCCGTTCGAGTCCGGGTACTGTTGTGTCTGCGCGTGCCAGCGCCGTTCCTGTTGTGTCCGTTGCAGTAGGCTGTCAGGAACCAGTGAAGCAGATGGCCGAGTTGGAGAGTTTAATTGACTATAGGATTTTTCTATTCGATTGTATATTTGAGATTTGTATCTAGTTTCTGTATAATTCATTTTGTCAACTTTGTTAGATTTAACTGTGTTTGAACAAATATTAGTATGGCTAGACTTTGCTTGCAGGTTGTTGAAACATTAGATTATGTTGACTTGTTAGGTTCGGTTTGAAAGCCGGGGTTGTATTCATATCTGAATATTTTCTTATTTTTCTGAGTTACAACAGGAATAATTCCTATTGGGTTGCTTATTTTAATGATAAGGACCAAATCATAGTGGTGTTCTGACTTGGGCGGGAGCATGTAGTTTGGTTTGTTGAACTTAGTGTATTATGAGATTTTGATCAAGTTTTCATCTTGTAGGTAGTGTTGCTATAATTCGAATTTTTGCAAGGTTGTGTTTAAACAAGTACCTGGGCTATACAGTACTGGTAAATGCTAGAGTTCAGTTGTGGTTAGGTGCTGGATTGTGTAGGAATTCAGTTGGTAGGGAGCATGGACTGCATATTTGTGTTTATTTTGAGTTCTTAAGTTTAGGTGTTATGAGCCAGTCCAGAGAGTTGGGCTTAATATTGTTCTATATGAATTAATATCAGCTCATATACATGTTGATTTGGACTGAGCTTAACAGGCTTAGAGCATTAAAGAAAATTTAATAAATTTTGATAAGTATATTTTGAGTAAGCTTTGATGGATTTGACCTACTAGAGGGGGAGTGTTGTGGACTGGAACAAGTCTGGAGCTATTTGGCAAGCTTTCAACTAAACCAAGTTGGAGTGGTTGCTTTATTATTTAGTATGTTATGTTACTGATTGACTTTTTATTAAATGTTTTAGCAGAGGTTCATAATCACATTATATTTTCTGAATAGAACCTTGCAGGAATTTCTAAAATGAAAGAATTTATAACTCAAATGGTCATCTTACCCATGAAAATAAATACAATGTTTATCTAAGATATTTTTAGCTATAAATAATATTTACAAAAGACTATGTTGGTAAGATTTTACTAAATCTATTTTGCTACGATGCCAATATATATATATAGTATCTTGCCAATAGGAAATATTCTTTCTAAATATTGATTTATCAAACCTAATTATTTTCAAGTTTTATAATATTAATTTCTTGCTAGTATTATCGATATTTGGATTAATAATATTGCTAGTCATTACGAATAGTTAGTGGTGTAAATAGCTAGTCTAAGGATAGTTAGCTACTAATAGATAGATAATGCCATTGTTTAGATCCTAACCAAACTTGTACCAAATAACAGGAGGATATCCAGCTTTACTACCCACACTCGATTACCCTGAGCAAGGCAAGTACTTTTCTACGGTTTTGTGCATTTACATTCTTGTACGCTTTCTTGTGACACGTCATGGCACGATATCATGTACTCCTGTACTCCTGTATTCCTGTACCCTTGCTCTTGTACTTATTAGTGTCGGGTGGGGAAATACACTAGCCATGTGACCAATCCCGGTTACTATATATTCCTGTACCTAGCTTAGGCCTCGCGCTGTGCACGCGGGTCCTAAGTCGTACCATATTCATGTACTCCTGTATATGCTCCTGTACTCACCCCAGCCGGTCACATGGACTAGATGTATTTCGATATTGTGCACTTGTCATGTCTGGTACTTCAGGATTATAGTTTCATTCCTGTACTTTACATGTTCCTGTACTTTACATTCATGTACTATAGTTCCTGTACTTATTCTATGTACTACTTTCCTGTACTTTCATGTTCATTCCTATATTTTATTTCCTGTACTCCTGTACCCTGTTCATATCATGTTCATGTTTCATTACCTAGAACTGTACTTTGCTCCGCTCCTGAATAGGATATGTTGCAGGTATGCTTGCAGGACATTTCTATGGGCCAAAGCCCAGGATTTAGGTGAGCAGGATGAGGCTTAGCTTGAGGCTTCAGGTTTAGACTACTTAGCTTTACTTTGAGATATTGACTTTAGAGTTCATAGCACTTTTCATTCCTGTTGATTCTGGTACATTATGATATCTGGATTTGTGGATTATGGTGATCATTCTGGGATACGTTTTAGATGCTGTGATTGTATACTTTCATGTTTAGCTGTTAGATTTCCCTAGTTGGTACAGCTTACTTCGTCGTGTCTAACGACGAAGGCTGGGCATGTCCGACTCGTGTCCGATTATTCGGGAGCGGGTCGTGACATATTTTTAGTGGTGTCCCATGCAGGTCTATCCTAATAGTACCTAGGTATTAGCGTACTATTGGGGGACTTGATTTAAACTAGGGAAACTTGATCACAGCATAGGAAAAATCGGGAAATAAGGGTATATCAGGTATATCAGGTGTATCAGGTATTTTAATATTCTATAAACACTTGTTGTATGTAGGTCTAGGTTATTTTAACAGTTTTCTGTTTTACAGATAGTTCAAAAGCATGCGACACCAGAACTGTCAATTCACCTGCACTTGACGGTTCTGAGCTTCCACTACGTTCTATCACTCTACTATCGCCATGGGTAGTACGTAGTTGACGGAGATGTCTGAAGAGTTCTTTGACGACCAGAGGAAGCAGGCCACCCTTTCCAAGTCAGATTTGTGGATACACTCTCCGAGCCAGAAAGGACTTCTAATTTCCAGACTCTCAGACACTTGGATTTTTTTCGACACCGAGCGCATATCTTACACCAAGGAGCAGATTGAGAACCTGGAGTTACCACTGAAGATCACCCAAGTTTCTGAGGACCCGACTTCTCTGAAGATTTGAGCCACCTGCCAGGAGATCCAGAACGTAGCACAGACAATAGGACACCACGGGAAACTGAAGCTCAGAAGGAACATGAAGATTTATGACAAAGACAATAACTACCCTGGACCCACAAAGCGTCACAACACTCAGTCAGCGTTTCTTCGGTCACATCACCAGTCGCATCATCAGGAGCAGATCTCAGCAGCCAGCACGCCAGCAGCCATATATTCCTGCCAGAGCCCTGCACTTCAGCCCCAACGGGAGATCCAGATTCAGATCCAGCCGACGATCATTTACAATTTCTGCCACCTCTCAGGATGCCACTATGAAGAGTGCCGCAAAAGACGGAGGCTATACGGTACTACGGATCGCCTGTCCACCAAGTCAAGGACTGCTGGAGAACGTTGATCACACTGTCCGAGAATAAGCGCGAGGAGCATCAGACTACAGTGAACGAGAACCACCTTTTCAGAACCAGCAACCACATGGAGCACTACCGCAAGGACCAGCCTATGATAGGACAATTGAAGAAATTGAAGTTATTCTAGTTCCCGAGGAATATTGAAGACAAACTGAAGACAGAAGACTCTTTTGCATGGTTGGAGAAAACCATGGATCATGATTCATAATCTAGTTTTTCTTAGATTTCTCTTGCACCTAGATTGTTTCTTAAAAACCTCCTTGTTTCCTATTTAAGGATTATTAGATTTTATTTCCTCTTCTGAAATCGTGGTTGCTATTCGAGATGTATTTGGGAAGTTGTTTCCATTCTTGTTCGTAACTCTGCTCTTATTTAAGGTTTTCTTCCTGCTCGATAACTTGTTTTCTATGGCGTCGTTTCCTAATTCAAGATTTGATTCTACTTGAATTTTATTTCCCATTCAGACCCTGTTGATATTTAAGACTTACTTCGGAATTACATTCCTATTCAAACTTATGCCATTCAAAACCTTGTTTGAATCTTGCTTTTATTCGAGATTTCATTTGCAGATTTCGTTTTATATCTTGAAATTTTAACTCGTTCCCTATGAAGATTTTATTTCTCATTCGTGAATTGTTTTTCGTTCTACTCACGATCTTGTTTGATCTTGTCTCGTATTTTGAGATTTTACTTGTTTCATATCCGCTATTAATACCATGTTTTCATATTCATTTTTTATGACTTTGGTTCGATCTTGTTTCCTATTTGGGGTATCACTTGTTTCATGAATATTGTTTTCTATTCACCTATTGATTCTCTTTTCCTATTCGTAACTTGATTCCATTCGCGATTTTAAGGTCATGTTTCCTATTTTCGAGACTTTGTTTTGTTCGTAATTTTGTCTTATATATCCAAGATTTTTTCAGACTTTGAAAATTCAGTTCCTACTCGTGACTCGATGAGCCCTTGTTCCCTATTTGATATCTTGTTTCCTCGTCAAGATTTTCTATTCGAGATTTTATTTCCTTATTCACGACTTTGTTGATACTTGTTTTTCTATTCTTCTTTCACTGTGTACCTTATCAGAGAATTCATTTTCAATTCAAGTTTTGCTCGAGATTTCATTGTTATTCGAGATTTTATTAAAACTTGTTTCCAGTACGGAATTTTATTTCTTATTTTAAAACTTGTCTCCTATCTAATACCTTGCTGAGATCATCCTTCGAGACTCTGTTATCCATTCGGGATAATGTCCCATATATGGAATATTGTTACCATTCCAGATATCAGTTGATGCTCCGTCATAAATTGAAACTTCGTCCTGTCTGAAATTTTAAATCTCCCTGGTTGCCCTTTTGTACTCACCGATGGGATCCCTTGTCGTCTCTTAGTACCTAATAAATCCTTGTATTCTAACAGTCAGGTAACTTCACTATTTCTGTGACTTGGACTATTGAAACTCATTTTGAATTTCTTGGAACTCTTTTGAAATTCCTAGCGATAAAGTCGAGAGGCTATTTGATGACCTACTATGGCATGACAGTTGCGCGCTGCAGCCATTAGCTGGATTATGGAGACTGAGGGTTCACTGCAGCCAGTAGCGCACTGGCGAGGCAGGAACTCTAAGTTGAAGTGATTTCAGACACCCATAGGTTTTCGAGTACTGTCTAGACTTGTCATATTCTTCATACCTTGACCTCTTGGGTTGTTTTGTCAATGATTGTTGGAAAATGGATAAGGTTGATAGAGTATTCGGAGACATATTGTTATTTGAGGCACGGAGTCGAAAGTCCACTGCAGTCAGATATATACTGGCGGGGTAGGGATTCTAGGTAAAGTGATTTTAAATAGCTATATGTTCCCGGACACCATGGAACTATATCCCTTTTATATGATTATTGGTTCTCGAGAATCACAGATCCTTGCACATTCATCTTGATTTGATACTGTATCTCCTGAGTATTGCGTACGTCTCTTAAATCAACCCTTGCTAAATTTTCTAACATTCCTTAAATTGTATATTACCAGATTGTGATTCCGTACTTCGTTTGTGACTTGTCTAAACTTTGATCTTAAGTCATGTCTATATGACCATGATTTTCCATCTTGTTCTAGTCTACCTGTGTTAAACTATCTATTTTTGATCGTACTTAATAATTGTGTCTTCATGATTTTGCTCCTCTAAGATGTAATTGAACTTCATTCCATTCGTGCCTATTTAATCCTTGATCATTGTTAGATCGTATTATTTTTCTTGTGTGTAAGTATCGTATTTGATCTCAAAGGCTCAGGGCGTCTCGGAGTTGCACATGATCGGCAGAAGTACTGGGCGGACAGCAGCAGACGGTCACCAGAGTTCGCAGTTAGAAGCAGAGTGTTCCTGAAGAATCTCGCCGACCAGAGGCACCATTCGTTTTGGCAGAGGCAGAAAGCTCAGTCCGAGATTCATCAGGCCTTTCGACGTGACGGCACAAATTAGCGAGGTGGCATATCGACTAGCGTTTCCAGCCAGCTTGGAGGGAGTGCACGACGTTTTCCACGTGTTCCAGCTTCGATGTCACATTCTGGACCCGAGCCATGTGGTGGACTTTCGGAGCTAGAGGTGGGTCCGAGATTGACCTACGAGGAGTGGCCAGTAGAGATCCTTGATCGGAGGGAGAAACGCTTGCGGAACCAGGCTATTTCTCTTGTTCGCGTCATGTGGAGACACCACTCTCTGGGAGAGTTCACATGGGAGCGCGAGGACGAGATGCGGGAGCGCTATCCCAATCTGTTTGATTGATTGATTGTACTCGGTTTCCTTTTAAAAAAAAATTATTTCAATAAATGACTTGTGTTCGAACCCCTTTAATGAATTGTGAGAATTATCCTTGTTGTTCTTCTAATTTCGAGGACAAAATTTTTCAAGGGGGAGAGATTTGTAACTCCACCTTTCCCAATTTTGGTAAAATTTAAAATTTTTTAATAATAAATACTTCATTTCTTTTACTATAAATATATAGTTATGAGTATTTTTGGAGGGAAGGAATTTGAAGCAGGAATATATTATATTTTTTATTATTTCGAAGTTGTAACAAACTTTGGGACCCACAATTTGATTTTCTAACTGATTTTCAACCAGATCCTGCAAATATAGAAAGGAAAGGGGGTTTTGTGTAAATATTCTAGAGCGGGGGGATCTTTGTGTAATATTCTGTAGCGGGGGGGGGGGGGGGGCTAATTGCAAAAAGGGTGCAGTGATAGTTAATTTTGGGCTGGAGTGAGAATCCTCACTCAGCCATTCGTTCTTTTCGAAGAACTTTCCCTTTTTCTCCTCAAAACTCGGCTGGCCACCAAACCCTAACCCTAGATTAGAGGCCGACCATGGCCGGCGACCACCACTCCAGCCACCTCTTCGGATCGACAACCGACGGTGGCGCTCAGCACTTCTCCTCGACGAACCCTCCTTGGCGACGACGACTCCGATGCCTCGACGACGACGGCGATGGTGGTGGCCGACACCTCACCGGCATGATTTCTCGGCGATGATGATGGCGAGGGCCGTCTCCTCACCAGTGGCGGTCAGATCGACTCCCGGCGGCGGCGCACACAACTTTCCCGACGACTGCGAGGGCGATGCCGAGATAACAACGACGTGATCTCCTCTCCAGCGACGTCGAGCGACGGATCGAGGTGACAAATCCTCTCAGCGAGCTTCACAAAAATTCTGGTGAGTTGTTCTTCGACTCTTGATCTCCTCCCCCTGCAACTTCTTGATCTGTTAGAAACTAGGTTTTGTTTCTTGTTTGATTTAGGTTTCAAATTTGAGTCTGCTGATTGAGTAATCGGTTGATCTGTTGGTTTGAGCCTTTTCCGTTTGTTTCGTGTCAAAGACGAGTGATCTCGGATCAAGCGAAACACCAGGGAACGTGTCTGCTTCTTGGATCGTATCTGGAACAATTTGAATCATCCTCAGGATTGAGTCTCTATGTTCTGGGATGTGTCTGGACACCTGTGGGATCGATTAGGACACGGATCAGATCGATTTAATCTCAGGTATCAATCTCCATTCTTGATAAATTAGAATTTGTTGCCGTAAAATTTTGAATGAGTGAATTGTGACCAGGGTGTGGAGAGTATGGGTTAGCTGTGTCTTGTGTGCGTATTCTTGATGCCGTTCGAGTCCGGGTACTGTTGTGTCTGCGCGTGCCAACGCCGTTCCTGTTGTGTCCGTTGCAGTAGGCTGTCAGGAATCAGTGAAGCAGATGGCCGAGTTGGAGAGTTTAATTGACTATAGGATTTTTCTATTCGATTGTATATTTGAGATTTGTATCTAGTTTCTGTATAATTCATTTTGTCAACTTTGTTAGATTTAACTGTGTTTGAACAAATATTAGTATGGCTAGACTTTGCTTGCAGGTTGTTGAAACATTAGATTATGTTGACTTGTTAGGTTCGGTTTGGAAGCCAGGGTTGTGTTCATATCTGAATATTTTCTTATTTTTCTGAGTTACAACAGGAATAATTCCTATTGGGTTGCTTATTTTAATGATAAGGACCAAAGCATAGTGGTGTTCTGACTTGGGCGGGAGCATGTAGTTTGGTTTGTTGAACTTAGTGTATTATGAGATTTTGATCAAGTTTTCATCTTGTAGGTAGTGTTGCTATAATTCGAATTTTTGCAAGGTTGTGTTTAAACAAGTACCTGGGCTATACAGTACTGGTAAATGCTAGAGTTCAGTTGTGGTTAGGTGCTGGATTGTGTAGGAATTCAGTTGGTAGGGAGCATGGACTGCACATTTGTGTTTATTTTGAGTTCTTAAGTTTAGGTGTTATGAGCCAGTCCAGAGAGTTGGGCTTAATATTGTTCTATATGAATTAATATCAGCTCATATACATGTTGATTTGGACTGAGCTTAACAGGCTCAGAGCATTAAAGAAAATTTAATAAATTTGATAAGTATATTTTGAGTAAGCTTTGATGGATTTGACCTACTAGAGGGGGTGTGTTGTGGACTGAAACAAGTCTGGAGCTATTTGGCAAGCTTTCAACTAAACCAAGTTGGAGTGGTTGCTTTATTATTTAGTATGTTATGTTACTGATTGACTTTTTATTAAATGTTTTAGCAGAGGTTCATAATCACATTATATTTTCTGAATAGAACCTTGCAGGAATTTCTAAAATGAAAGAATTTATAACTCAAATGGTCATCTTACCCACGAAAATAAATACAATGTTTATCTAAGATATTTTTAGCTATAAATAATATTTACAAAAGACTATGTTGGTAAGATTTTACTAAATCTATTTTGCTACGATGCCAATATATATATAGTATCTTGCCAATAGAAAATATTCTTTCTAAATATTGATTTATCAAACCTAATTATTTTCAAGTTTTATAATATTAATTTCTTGCTAGTATTATCGATATTTGGATTAATAATATTACTAGTCATTACGAATAGTTAGTGGTGTAAATAGCTAGTCTAAGGATAGTTAGCTACTAATAGATAGATAATGCCATTGTTTAGATCCTAACCAAACTTGTACCAAATAACCGGAGGATATCCAGCTTTACTACCCACACTCGATCACCCTGAGCAAGGCAAGTACTTTTCTACGGTTTTGTGCATTTACATTCTTGTACGCTTTCTTGTGACACGTCATGGCACGATATCATGTACTCCTGTACCCCTGTATTCCTGTACCCTTGCTCTTGTACTTATTAGTGTCGGGTGGGGAAATACACTAGCCATGTGACCAATCCCGGTTACTATATATTCCTGTACCTAGCTTAGGCCTCGCACTGTGCACGCGGGTCCTAAGTCGTACCATATTCATGTACTCCTGTACATGCTCCTGTACTCACCCCAGCCGGTCACATGGACTAGATGTATTTCGATATTGTGCACTTGTTATGTCTGGTACTTCAGGATTATAGTTTCATTCCTGTACTTTACATGTTCCTGTACTTTACATTCATGTACTATAGTTCCTGTACTTATTCCATGTACTACTTTCCTGTACTTTCATGTTCATTCCTATATTTCATTTCCTGTACTCCTGTACCCTGTTCATATCATGTTCATGTTTCATCACCTAGAACTGTACTTTGCTCTGCTCCTGAATAGGATATGTTGCAGGTATGCTTGCAGGACATTTCTATGGGCCAGAGCCCAGGATTTAGCTGAGCAGGATGAGGCTTAGCTTGAGGCTTCAGGTTTAGACTACTTAGCTTTACTTTGAGATATTGACTTTAGAGTTCATAGCACTTTTTATTCCTGTTGATTCTGGTACATTATGATATCTGGATTTGTGGATTATGGTGATCATTCTGGGATACGTTTTAGATGCTGTGATTGTATACTTTCATGTTTAGCTGTTAGATTTCCCTAGTTGGTACAGCTTACTTTGTCGTGTCTAACGACGAAGGCTGGGCGTGTCCGACTCGTGTCCGATTATTCGGGAGCGGGTCGTGACACCCTAGACTTCAATCTATGGGATTGTGTTGTAAATGGCATCCCTAAATCTTCTATAGTTATTGAAGAAGTAGTTTCGAAAACTCTTAAAGAGAAACTTCCCGAAAATGACAAGAAGATTGCTAGTCGGGATGCAAACTCTATGAACGCTCTCTATTGTGCTCTCGATATCAATAAATTTAATAGGATATCTACTTGCAAAACTTCTAATGAAATTTGAAAACTTTTGGAAGTCACTTACGAGGGAACACACAAGTGAAGGAATCAAAGATTAGTAGACTCACACAAGAATATGAATATTTTAAAATAAAACAAGATGAGTCTATTACTCTCATTTTCCCTCGATTCTTTGATATCATTAACCCTCTCTCTTCTCTTGGCAAGGAATATCCCACTCATGAAAAGATTTGGAAAATTCTCAGGGGATTGACGAATTGATGGAATCCTAAAGCTACCGCCATCATTGAGGGGAACGATCTAACAACTATGAACCTTGTGACCCTCATAGAAAAGCTAATGACGCACGAGCTAGATATAAAGGACTAAGAGGAATCCTCCATATAAGAAAAAGAGAAGGAGAAGATGAAGGAAAAAAGAAAAGTCTCTTGCTCTCAAGGACACCAAGTTCTTCTCAAAAGATAGCTCCGATGACGATGATTTGGATGATGAAGAGATTGCTCTCATCGCCAAACACTTTTGAAAGTTCCTCAAGTTCAACAAAGCAAACAGTACAAGACGGGACAACGACGAAGAACCCGCTTGCTACAACTTGTCACGATCCGCACCCACTGTTAGGGTACGAGAACGTAACAACGCCCAGCCTACGCCGCAGTGTCGGCGGTAGAACACTGTCCTAGGTCACATCATCTAACAATATAATGCTAAGCAGATATAGTCTAAATCACATTTAAGGTAGAGCATGATAAGGTTAGATAAAACATAAAATCCAAAGAGATACGGGAGATAGAAGTCTAAGTGTCTAAGATACAAAAACCCAGAAATACATTTCAAAACTCAAATACAGTAATCTACAAAGTAAATACAACTCCAGACAAATGAAATAACTATCTAAACAACCTCTAAGGTGTCTCCTCTAGGCTAGCAGGCAACCTCCAAGCTATCTGTAAAATATATCAACAGGTCCAGTCAGGACAGGAATGAGCACATCTCATCTAGAAAACCCAAGTAAATGACAGAGAACTATAAAGCAGTTATAGACAGTTGTATTGATGAAAATGGCAGTTTATATTCAGGTGATGGTAAGAAAGACAGATAAAGTGCAAGGAAAGTAAATAACTAAACAAGAGAAGAATCATAGCAATGAAGTCTGTAAAAATAGAACTAGCTGAACCAGGATAATATGATATAAAGTCCAGACAACAATGTAGACCAGTGTAACTCTAATGTAAGTCCAGTACAAGATGAATCTAATACAAGATAAATCCAGTAAGGGACGATTCCAGTTATAGTGATCAATAATACCAGGGTGAGTCCAGCCTATACTCTAGCAGTGTGTTTTAAAATACCGAGATCGACATATAAACGGCTGTGGGTAATTCGGCACACCTCTCACTGATCCGGCGAGAGATGGCTATCATTCCAGTAGATTCCAGTAGGGGTGATTCCAGTAATGGGGTATGTCTACATGTCTTACTCTAGTATTTCTCCTCCCAGCAAGTGAATCCAGAATTCTGACACAATGATTCAAGATGAGTCCAGCCAAAATATAATAATACCAGTAAATGATTCCAGTAAATGATTCTAGTAAATGATTCCAGTAATAGAAGCCGAAAATGATGATACCAGTAATAGAGGCCAGAAAATAAATATGTGTCGTATACATGAATCCAGTAATATCCACACATGTTGTAACAGAGAATCGCATACAACTAACTAGAACTGAAATACAGTAATTGACAAATAAATGAGAGAACTATCAGAGAATGTACTCGCCTGATAACCTGAACAGCTGATAAGTATAGGGGGTCCAATTGAAGCCACAGAGTCCTATTTAAAGCAACACAGGTTACAAGGTGTCTGGCTCCTAATTAGAACAGCACAAGTCACAACATGCCCAAAAGGGTAATATAAAGCACTATAATGCATTCTACATGAATCTAGGTCAAACTAGGCCAAAGTCAACCCTTGGTCAACTCTGGTCAACTGCACTAGTCAAACTAGGTCAAACTAGGTCATGTCCTAACCCAGCAAGTCTTACTAGGCCTAACCAAGACTATCCTAGCAAGCACACATCAATACAAGGCTATACAAGCCAACATACACCCAACTCTATATAGCATGCAATTATTCAATACTCAAATAGACAAGAATTCACATTGGATATACACTAGGTAATCTATTACTTTAAGCTATACATGTCTACACATATATACACATGCATATATTGGTATTCAACATTAGGTCTATAATCATGGCATTTCAATGGCTATATAAACTTATATATTACAATACAATATGCTACCATATATATAATATACATACATAACTAAGTTAACTATATTCATAAATACTTATTTAAGAGGCTATGTGTGTGTATGTGAACATGGCAAAGGGGCAAGTGAGGGTTAAATAGGCATACATAGTGTATACATATCAAAGAGTGTCAAAGTGTAAGTGAACAATGTGTCAAGTGTGATAGTGTCAACATAGTGTAAGGGGGTACATGAGGTAATATAGGATTTGTGTTAACATAGAACATTACATCTCATTAACTTGTGTATTACATACATTACATCTATTATTACATTACATTCATGCTTGCATTCATTCATCATTCATTATTCTCTTGCACCACTATATGCACCATACATTACATACTATGGAACCTACATATTCATTACAAGCCATACTTATACATGCTTACATTAGATAGGATACTTACACCTCATACATCATTTATTTAACCATTTACTCATGCTTGTATTCTCTATTTAATTACATAATATATATACATTAACATGGGTTAAAATCAAATAGAACATAATATTACACACAAGGGTGCACAAAATGCATATGCCGAATAGTAACTCCTACTAATAATCAATACTGTACCATATCAGCATGAACTAAAATTTAAGATTAAATTATATTATAGATCTATGTGTTAGCTTTCCGAAACTTTAAACGGATCGCGTTTTCGTTTCCGAAAACTCCTGGAATCGCAAAAACACCGAGAACGCGTTTGTCTTTCGTACAGCTGACACTCAAATAATTCTCTAGAAAGTTACAGAAAGAATTAGGCCTATTAATACATGTTTTTAGAAAGCTAACTTCAATACGCTTCTTTTAAAAAAAATGAAAGATTAAACCGAGCTTTGAGCTAGAAGTTATGACATTTCTAAGTTAGGGCTGAAATTAAAAACGTGGATAAAAATCATGACGGATTTAGATAGTTTGAGCCAAAAGAATACACAATATATATCCTAATTATCCACAACAATAATAGCAATAATAATATGAGGAACCACACTCACAAACTTGATTATATAATCATCATGAACCATTTATTACATATATAAATATAGATACACTCTCATTACAATATATATATATAAATCTATATATGTAACATGAACACATCCACAACACAAAGGACACTCCTATGACCTCCAAATGGACACAAAATGGACACAAATGGAGATACAACCGTGGGGATCATTCCTATGGGTTTAAAATAGACCTATATGCATGAGGAAATGAAAATGAGAAGGGATTTATACCTCCCGGTAGATCGAATCGAAGAAAAGCCTTCCCGGAGCGACACCGACACGTAGAGATTCCAAAAGGACACGAACGAGCTCCGAATCCTCCCAAACTTGGGTAGCTTCCTCCTTGGCTAGAATGGAGAAGGAAAGAAGAAGATTTGGTGGTGAAATGGAATGATTTGGTGGAGAAATTGCTAGGGATTGCTCTCTAGAAATTTGGGGAAGAACAAGAGAGAGAGAGTGTGGATGAGAATAATAAAATGAACTTGAGCCTATCCTCTCCCAAAGTGGCTGGCCATATGTGGCTATTTGTCCTATTATGGTAAGGTCCAAAATGTCCCCACTAACCTATTCTATGAGTATTAGGAAAGGGCTAATTGGTTGGGGCTAAATTAGTCATTCTAAAGTCTCTAATCACACTAACCTTATCCATAATAATTAGTCTAACCTCTAACTAAAATATTTCTATCATGTGGACTAAAATTAATATCATGTGGGCCATGCCTAACTAGTGTGTGGGTCCCACTAGAGTCAAACTACCCCCGGGTCCCCGTTTCAAGTCGGATTGAGTTGAAATTCGAACCCGACTGAAATAACCCCAAAACAATATCATAAATAATAAAATAATATCAAAATAATTCAAAGAGGTCAAATGCAAAAATATCCTTATGCCAAAAGTGACATTAAAATATGATAATCACATGGTTAGGCTCTAGGTCAAACAGTCTCTAGGGTTTCACTAGCAAAACGTCAAAACCACAAGTCATTGATTTAAATAATTTTAAAATGATTTAAAATCACCAAAAATTATATCATGAATTAAATATTATTATTAAAATAATTATAAACACGAAATTTCAAAATTATCCTCATTTGGGAAGCTGGGTGCTACAACTCTACCCACCTTAGAAAAATTTCGTCCTCGAAATTAAAATGTCCATACTCCCTCTAGGTCAAACCCCCACAATCAAAGTCCCAGATTAAAACAAATCATGTGATCAAAAGGACGACATACAGGGTCATGGCATACGGTGGTAGTGAAAGTCTCATCTAGGTATACTAGTCATGCTAACCGAAACGGTCATAGGGTATCAAAACATACAAGCAATTTAGGGTGCTAAACTAGAGAAGTTACAGAAACAACAAACCATCAAAACTGTAAGGCGGTTTACCAACCTATATGAAACTGGTACTTATCAATATAAAATAAAGGCAACTACCAATTATCTGAAAAAGGGTACAGAAAATCAAATTCAAAAATTAAGGAATTGAAAATCACTTGCATTGAAATCCAAATCACAATATATATATATACAGAGAGAGCGTTAGAGAGGAAAAACTAGCATTATGTAATGTTATGTGGTTTGTGTGTGTATGGGTGTATGTAAAATATACATGAAATTGTATATGAGCTATCCTGTTACATTACTCATGGCATATGGGTTAACAACCTACAATACACAACCTATTTAATCATAACATGCATGGCTAACCATAAACATCTATAAGAGGTAGAGATTTAGTTATGTATATACATATATTATAACATGTATGCCTAAGCTCTATATATATCTACACAAGTATGTGATCATAACATAGAGAGGAAATGTTAGGTTACATGACAGCGTATACTAAGTTAGGGTGTGTGTGTGTCCTTGTACAGGATTATAGCTTAGCATTGAAAGGTTAAACCAGTTTTAGTTCAGCATTTACATGCAAAGCCTGAAAATAAGCTAACATTTAAACAAGTGTAATATTAACATGATGCAGTGATGTAAACATAACTAATAACATGAAATTTATATTTAAATCACGAGTTAAGCCAGAAAAAGCAGAGAACCAAAAATATTGGGGTTTTGAGAATTTTAACATTAACAACATATTAATATATATTTAGATAGGTGGAAAATCAAGTGTAGCATGCATACGTATCAGGCAAGTGTCCACTATGTAAATATACTCATATATTCTCATGTCCCAAAAAAATTAATTCTACGTTAAGACCAATATTTAGATTCCTACCAAGATCGCAAAATAGGTGATTGACGAAATTAAGGCAGTTTTATTATTATTATTCAATACTAGAATAATAGCAAGAAGGAAATAACGATAAAAGCTGTTTGCTTATTTTCCTAAAAGAAGGAACCATTTTGAAACCAGAGCTAAATATCAATTCCAAGATAAAGTCTAGCAAAATTATTGGTTTATTGTATTAAGAAGAAATAAATTTTTGTAAAAAGTTACACAAGGTTTATAAAAATAGCTAAAGCTACATCCTAAGTAAACAATGAGAAACAAAACAATAATAATTCCTTCTCTTTTTTTTTGAATGACTGAAACAAAAGTAGCAAAAACATGTTCGAAAACATTTAAGGTACAATCTGATAATCATATGCGTCTATCCAAAATCATGGTACTCTAAATCCTCGTCATATTAGTGAGCAAGGCTACGATAATCACAGAGTCCTTGACTTATGCACATACCTCTAGAATCATGATATTTAACATTTTCGCGATGCCGCTAGCTTGGCTGCGAAAACCTTAAATTTCCACACCCGAGAAATATATCCAAAATCAGACTATATGTCCTCACCATGCTGGCTAATGTGACTATAGAAGACTAGATTCTAAAACTCAGATGACCTAGCCCATATAATTTTATCTTGTCAAAAATTAAATTAAATCAACAATGAATTCCCAAAATCAAATCAAATTTATCAACGAACTTCAAAATTCAAAAATGAACAAAAATCTATCAAAATACAAACTCGGATGCAACAGCTATCATCAAGATTCAAAATTCGACAATCATCCATCAAAATCAATAAATACAAACTCAATTCAACAATAATCCATCAAAATTAAATTCAACAATAGAAAGTAAAGATAAATCAAATCAAGGAAAAAAAGAGTTTTCAAATCGAATTTAAAATAAGATTCTCAAGGGTTGTCCCAGGAATCTCTCAAGGGATCCTAATTGTGATTGAGTACCTTTAAAAATATATCCTATTCCTACTGCAGGCTGTAGTGGTACTCTAGTTCGAATACCACTACATAAACTCGACCTGCATGGGCCACCACTAAAAACGTGTCACGACCCGCACTCACTGTTAGGGTACGAGAACGTAACAACGCCCAGCCTACGCCGCAGTGTCGGCGGTAGAACGCTGTCCTAGGTCACATCATCTAACAATATAATGCTAAGCAGATACAGTCTCAATCACATTTAAGGTAGAGCATGATAAGGTTAGATAAAACATAAAATCCAAAGAGATACGGGAGATAGAAGTCTAAGTGTCTAAGATACAAAAACCCAGAAATACATCTCAAAACTCAAATACAGTAATCTACAAAGTAAATACAACTCCGGACAAATAAAATAACTATCTAAACAACCTCTAAGGTGTCTCCTCTAGGCTAGCAGACAACCTCCAAGCTATCTGTAAAATTTATCAACAGGTCCAGTCAGGACAGGAACGAGCACATCTCATCTAGAAAACCTAAGTAAATGACAGAGAACTATAAAGCAGTTATAGACAGTTGTATTGATGAAAATGGCAGTTTATATTCAGGTGATGGTAAGAAAGACAAGTAAAGTGCAAGGAAAGTAAATAACTAAACAAGAGAAGAATCATAGCAATGAAGTCTGTAAAAAAAGAACTAGCTGAACCAGGGTAATATGATATAAAGTTCAGACAACAATGTAGACCAGTGTAACTCCAATGTAAGTCCCGTACAAGATGAATCTAATACAAGATGAATCCAGTAAGGGACGTTCCAGTTATAGTGATTAATGATTCTAGGGTGAGTCCAGCCTATACTCTAGCAGTGTGTTTTAAAATACCGAGATCGACATGTAAACGGCTGTGGGTAATCCGGCACATCTCTCACTGATCAGGCGAGAGATGGCTATCATTCCAGTAGATTCCAGTAGGGGTGATTCCAGTAATGGGGTATGTCTACATGTCTTACTCTAGTATTTCCCCTCCCAGCAAGTGAATCTAGAATTCCGACACAATGATTCAAGATGAGTCCAGCCAAAATATAATGATACCAGTAAATGATTCCAGTAAATGATTCCAGTAATAGAAGCCGAAAATGATGATACCAGTAATAGAGGCCAGAAAATAAATATGTTTCATATACATGAATCCAGTAATATCTACACGTGTTGTAACAGAGAATCGCATACAACTAACTAAAACTGAAATACAGTAATTGACAAATAAATGAGAGAACTATCAGAGAATGTATTCGCCTGATAACCTGAACAGCTGATAAGTATAGGGGGTCCAATTGAAGCCACAGAGTCCTATTTAAAGCAACACAGGTTACAAGGTGTCTGGCTCCTAATTAGAACAGCACATGTCATAACATGTCCAAAAGGGTAATATAAAGCACTACAATGCATTCTACATGAATCTAGGTCAAACTAGGCCAAAGTCAACCCTTGGTCAACTCTGGTCAACTGTACTAGTCAAACTAGGTCATGTCCTAACCCAGCAAGTCTTACTAGGCCTAACCAAGACTATCCTAGCAAGCACATATCAATACAAGGCTATACAAGCTAACATACACCCAACTCTATATAGCATACAATTATTCAATACTCAAATAGGCAAGAATTCACATTGGATATACACTAGGTAATCTATTACTTTAAGCTATACATGTCTACACATATATACACATGCATATATTGGTATTCAACATTAGGTCTATAATTATGGCATTTCAATGGCTATAAAAACTTATATATTACAATACAATATGCTACCATATATATAATATACATACATAGCTAAGTTAACTATATTCATAAATACTTATTTAAGAGGCTATGTGTATGTATGTGAACATGGCAAAGGGGCAAGTGAGGGTTAAATGGGCATACATAGTGTATATATATCAAAGAGTGTCAAAGTGTAAGTGAACAATGTGTCAAGTGTGATAGTGTCAACATAGTGTAAGGGGGTACATGAGGTAATATAGGATTTGTGTTAACATTGAACATTATATCTCATTAACTTGTATATTGCATACATTACATCTATTATTACATTACATTCATGCTTGCATTCATTCATCATTCATTATTCTCTTGCACCACTATATGCACCATACATTACATACTATGGAACCTACATATTCATTACAAGCCATACTTATACATGCTTACATTAGATAGGATACTTACACCTCATACATCATTTATTTAACCATTTACTCATGCTTGTATTCTCTATTTAATTACATAATGTATATACATTAACATGGGTTAAAATCAAATAGAACATTATATTACACACAAGGGTGCACAAAATGGATATACCGAATAGTAACTCCTACTAATAATCAATACTGTACCATCTCAGCATTAATTAAAATTTAGGATTAAATTATGTTATAGATCTATGTGTTAGCTTTCCGAAACTTTAAACGGATTGCGTTTTCGTTTCCGAAAACTCCCGGAATCGCGAAAACACCGAGAACGCATTTGTCTTTCGTACAGCTGACACTCAAATAATTCTCCAGAAAGTTATATAAAGAATTCGGCCTATTAATATATGTTTTTGGAAAGCTAACTTCAATACGCTTCTTTTAAAAAAAAATGGGAGATTAAACCGAGCTTTGAGCTAGAAGTGATGACGTTTCTAAGTTAGGGCTGAAATTAAAAACGTGGATAAAAATCATGACGGATTTAGATAGTTTGAGCCAAAAGAATACACAATATATATCCTAATTATCCACAACAATAATAGCAATAATAATATGAGGAACCACACTCACAAACTTGATTATATAATCATCATGAACCATTTATTACATATAAAAATATAGATACACTCTCATTACAATATATATATAAATCTATATATGTAACATGAACACATCCACAACACAAAGGACACTCCTATGACCTCTAAATGGACACAAAATGGACACAAATGGAGATACAACCGTGGGGATCATTCCTATGGGTTTAAAATAGACCTATTTGTATGAGGAAATGAAAAGGAGAAGGGATTTATACCTCTCGGTAGATCGAATCGAAGAAAAGCCTTCCCGGAGCGACACCGACACGTAGAGATTCCAAAAGGCACGAACGAGCTCCGAATCCTCCCAAACTTGGGTAGCTTCCTCCTTGGCTAGAATGGAGAAGAAAAGAAGAAGATTTGGTGGTGAAATGGAATGATTTGGTGGAGAAATTGCTAGGAATTGCTCTCTAGGAATTTGGGGAAGAACAAGAGAGAGAGTGTGGATGAGAATAATAAAATGAACTTGAGCCTATCCTCTCCCAAAGTGGCTGGCCATATGGGGCTATTTGTCCTATTATGGTAAGGTCCAAAATGCCCCCACTAACCTATTCTATGAGTATTAGGAAAGGGCTAATTGGTTGGGGCTAAATTAGTCATTCTAAAGTCTCTAATCACACTAACCTTATCCATAATAATTAGTCTAACCTCTAACTAAAATATTTCTATCATGTGGACTAAAATTAATATCATATGGGCCTTGCCTAACTAGTGTGTGGGTCCCACTAGAGTCAAACTACCCCTGGGTCCCCGTTTCAAGTCGGATTGAGTTGAAATTCGAACCCGACTGAAATAACCCCAAAACAATATCATAAATAATAAAATAATATCAAAATAATTTAAAGAGGTCAAGTGCAAAAATATCCTTATGCCAAAAATGACATTAAAATATGATAATCACATGGTTAGGCTCTAGGTCAAACAGTCTCTAGGGTTTCACTAGCAAAACGTCAAAACCACAAGTCATTGATTTAAATAATTTTAAAATAATTTAAAATCACCAAAAATTATATCATGAATTAAATATTATTATTAAAATAATTATAAACACGAAATTTCAAAATTATCCTCATTTGGGAAACTGGGTGCTACACAACTGCAAGAGAACCGGACACATCAAAAGAGACTGTCCAATGGAAAGAAAAGAATCTGACAAGTATGAAAATTCTAGCAAAGGAAGCTCATCTTCTAGGAAGTACGCTAACACTAGCATCTGGTACGAAAGTGATGCTAGTGACTCAGACAACGACAATAAATGCAAACATAATGCAAATATTTTTCTTATGGCGACATAGTCAAACCAGGTACTCGATGACTTCTCTACGAATGCTCTCTCTTACACTGAATTAGAAAATGCTATTCTTGAACTACATGATGAACACAAGGTTATAAGAAGTAAGTATAGAAAATCTCTTAAAGAGATTGACACTCACAAACAAGAACTAGATAGACTCTCCAATATCATTCTTGATATAAAAGGGAAGTCTCTTGCTTCTGACATGGATGAGATTGAGTCACTTCGACCTAAGCTCCAAGAATTCCAAGACGTCATCAAGAAAAATGACGTTGAATTTCAATCCCGCAAAGAAGGATATGAACTTGCTATGCACAAGACACTTGCGGCTAACTAAAGAGAATATGCAACCTCTATCAAATATAATGACCTTCTTACAAATAGTAAGAAACAAGTTGAAGGAGACATGGCTCACACAAACGTACAACACCAAAATCAAAGGTACACCAACACGCATCACAACACTAGCCACAAGAACACAACACATAGGTCCTACCCTAAACATATGCACACACAAAGAGGACCCTTTGAAAAGAAAAATACATCTCATCATGCTTTCTACTATCATTACCACAACACTTATACTAGGACTCCTCATTCTACTAGAACGTCTCATACACATAACACTCACTCACCTTCCTCTAGACCTTTCACACCCATGATGTGCCACTATTGTGGTTTACTTGGACACACTTCTCATTATTGTCAAATGAGAAAGCATGTTGACATAAAAATATTTAAATGGATTCCTAAAACTAACCGTCAAGAACCCAAACATTTCTAGGTACCAAACTATTTATCTTCAACTTGTGTTGTAGGTGAACCCTCCATCGCATGCAAGAAGCAAATGGATTCTTGATAGCGGTTGCTCACAGCACATGACCGATGATGCTTCACTCTTTGTAACGCTATCGATGAAGAAGAAATAACACATATCCTTCGACAAAAATATAAAAGGGTATATTATTGGACATGGTAACACCGGCTCCCCTCCTTATCCTTGTATTAAAAATGTTTGTCTTGTTACAACTCTTAAGCGCAACCTTCTTAGCATTAGCCATCTCACGGATAATGGCTATGATGTTAACTTTGTTAAACACAAGTGTTTCATCTCTGATAGCATAAGTGGTTCTACTGTGTATGAAGGTATTAGAGAAAATAACATTTATGTTCTTTACCTTGTTGAAAGCACTAACAATGACAGATGCTTAGTAGCAAAGAATGATGAGAGCTGGCTTTGGCATATGAGACTTGGACACGCCAACATGGACACAATCTCCCGACTGGCCACCAAGAAGCTTGTTAGAGGACTTTCAAGCATTCCATTCAAGAAAAACATGGTATGTGAAGAATGCGAGAATAGTAAGTTGACAAAATCTTCTTTCAAGTCCATCAACTCGGTGAGCACTACAAGACCACTCCAACTTATTCATATGGATTTATTCGGTCCTAGTAGAATAGCTAGTCTTGGTGGGAAATTCTATGCTTTTTTTTAGTTGATAATTTTTTGAGATTTACTTAGTTTCTTTTTGCAAACAAAAGTGATACTTTTCTTGAATTTGTTGCGTTTTGTAAATGTGTTTAAAATGTGAAAGGTATTATGATCAACAAAATTAGAAGTGATCATGGAGGAGAATTTGACAATGCCGATTTAAAAAGATTTTATGATAAAATGGTTTTCGTCATGATTTTGCTTGCCCTAGAACTCCACAACAAAATGGTATTGTAGAAAGAAAGAATAGAACCCTTGGCGATATGGCAAGGGCCATGTTAAACCAATACAAGCTTCCCCAATACTTTTGGGTGGAAGCCGTTAACACAGCATGTTATGTTATAAATAGAGTCTTCATTAGACCTATTTCTAAAAAAACTCCATATGAGCTTTGGTTTGACAAAATTCTCTCTGTTGAATATTTCAAAGTTTTTGGATACAAATGTTTTAACTAAAGATAGCCTAGGAAAATTTGACGAAAAAGCCTATGAAGGTATCTTCCTTGGTTATTCTATGCATAGCAAAGGTTTTTGTTTTTTAACAAAAGAAGTCATTTAGTCGAAGAGTCAATCAATGTCTCCTTTGATGAACTTAACACTTCCACATCTAACTCCTCGAATGATGTTGATGACGTCTCTTTTGGTTTGGAGAACTCTTCTCTTGGAGATACTAGTACTCCTCCATCTAGCAATGAAGTAGAGACTACTCCACCCGAAGATTCTCTACCATTAGAGCCTCCTCAAGAGGATCTCCCCAAAGAATGGAGATTTGTTCTACTTCATTCCAAGGAACTTATCATTGGTGACCCTTCCTTATGGGTTAGTACTAGATCCTCTATACGAGATCACTGTACAAATGTGGCTTTTATTTCACAAATAGAGCCTAAAAATATAGATGATGCTTTTAATGATAAATTTTGGATGATTGTAATGCAAGAAGAGTGTAACACCCCAGTCCCAAAATACGTAGGACTAGGATACATATACAAGCTAGCTACGTATCAAGTGGACTCCAGCCCAGCTCGAATATGTATAAGCCATCTATATTGGGTATAAAATGGCATGTTAACTATATCTCAATCCACATATAACAATCTTAAGCAGAAACCAGTGCATTAATGATGATCAAACAATAATACACTGATGTTACTTGAATATAAATACAAGAATAGATTTGTAGTAAGGTTGGCCAGACCTTAATACAATCACCTGAACAAGCTCATAACAGAAAGTAAGCTTGTAAAACTAGGCTATACAGCTGAAGATGTCATCATGAAATGTAAAAGAGGAAATAATAATAAAATATCACTATTGATACCTGAATATGGGAGATATCATCATCCACAAACCTATCCTTCTATTTTAGCAATCTTAATAAATACCTGGAAGAAAACCAACAATAACCTGGAGAGATCACCAGGTCCTCAGGGGTCTAGCAAGACACATAATATACAAGTCTACTTTGACAGTTTAAACATGCAATAAAAATAGGAAACAACTACTAGAAATAGGATAAAGATCACAAGGAAGAACTCTATAGAACATGACATGTCATATGAAAAGTAATACCGAGAATGACTAAAAATAAATCGAATGACCGTAGCCCTGCCGTGGTACTCCCTAACTATAGTGAGTCTCTATCGTAGCCCTGTCGTGGGTCTCCCGAGTCGAGAGTGGTCAAGTAGTCGATCCTAGTATTGGTAGAGGGTCAAGTCAAGGTAACATGAATACGAGATCAAGTCAAGTCAAGACGCTCAAGTAAATAGCGCTATCAAAGTCCTGTGTGAAGATATAACTAAGGGTCACAATAAGTGATAACAAACCAGAGATCGAAAAATAAATCATGGCAAGATATCAAATATAGAAAAGTAAAGGAGACATGAACAAGAAAGAATAATAAGAGCATGCATGTAAATAACTGTACAAAGTTTGGCAAGGTGTACTTGCTTGGAGTTTTGTCCAATCTGTGTTGAGACTGCAGTACCAAAGTCTAACAGAACTATCCATGAACCAATGAATCATATTCCATGCAATATCTATCAGCCCCAAATCACAAACAAATATATATTATTTACAAAATACAAGTATGACTAACCACGCCTACTTAGAAAGGTTGGATCATTCTAAGTCGTCTAATACCTATGTCACCTAGACCATTTATTAATTATACCATCTAGAACTAGGTTACACTCATCCCAATGATCATTATTCGTTAGTAATATAGATTACAAACTCCAGGTTCAAATATTAAGTGTGTATATCATAATTCGTACAACAAAACCTATAATACTCGAATCAAGACAAGATAATCAACCACAAGGTTAACAATCTTATCTTAGTGATCCATACAGTCACTTAGTCAATTTCAGCAATATAAGATCACTGGAATTGACTGGCCTCAGTTTCGACGTATGGATTCCGAAATACAAATATAATATACATTAATAATCTACTATATATGGACTTACCATATATAGACCTTAATAATATTATTTAAACCAAAATTAGTCATAGTGACTACTCTACTTAATATAACATATATAGTATTAAATCTATATATAAATGTTATACAATATTAACATAAAAATATTATTTTAATTCTGAAAAATATTTATAAATATTCTATAATAATAAACAATATATTTTATACACAAAAAATATGTATATAGTTCTTGAATTGATTCTACAATATTATTCCTAGACTTGGTATAGGATTTGAGGCCCGAAACAATAAGTAATTAAAAATATTAAATTCTGGAAAAATTATATAAATTTGTTAAAATAAGGGTTTCAACACTAAACCTTACACAACAAATATTTTAATAGAGTTTTATGAAGTTTTGATACTTTTGCACACAAGGAAAGCAGAATTTTTCGTAGTTCGGTGACACAACAAATGTCATAAATTTTTAAAAATAGCAAACGAATGCGAAACCTAACTTTCAGATATGCGTCAAAAAGGTCTCGACGTCTAGATTATGAATAAAAATATAAGAATGTTAGGAAATGATCTTAAATAGGTGAAAAATGGCTCACAACAGAATTCATCGGTTCTGGACACCTTGTCGTAGATTCGACGCCACGGACAAACCGCTTAGAACTAGGGGATCCGACGATCAGAGGTTGGAGTATGCATATAGTGGTAACTTTTACTTTTTGTTTGAGGATAAACGGATGAGAAAAAGTAGATGAAACCTAGTCTACAATTTGACTAACATGCTATGATGAATTCAGCGCAAGTTCGGTCGACTTCAGGTGCCTTCCGCATCTCGTATCGACCAACTTAGGGGCTGAGGCTCTTCGAGAAGGTGCCAGGGTGTTAGAGGAAGGTCTTGGGATGGTTTTTGAGGTGGTAGAAGGGTTAGAGGTGGTCGGGAAGATGGATTTCTGGTGGTTGGAATAAAAAGTGCAAAAATAGAGACAAAATTTGAGGGGGCTCGGTTTTAATAGAAAAAATATATATAAAAAGTGTTCAACAATCCTAGATGGGAGAGATTCCCGTGAGGGAAAAGACATAAGGATAGAGTAGAATTTGATTTGGTGGGATTTGATTGCCTATTTTAAAAGATACACCAATTCTATCTCCTAGGATTTAAATCTGGTCCAAAATAGGAAAGTTGTTATAGGATTGATTTAAATTAGATTTAATTAATGTGGCTGCATATTAATCCACAAAAATCAATCTAAAATAGGTGTAAGAGATTAGGACACCCTATAATAGGCTCGACGAATCCTACTTGTACTAGTTTTGGGTCGATGATAATTTTGTGATCGATTTGAGTCCAATATGTCTATAGTTTCGACTTGCGTGCCATTTAAAAATAAATTGCACAAAGAAACTCAATTGAGTGGCACACCATTGGCATGTGCATCTTAAACTCAAAATGGATCAAAACTATATATTGGGTCGGAGTTGGGCCTTAATTACTATTTGGAAAGCTAGTCAAATTTTTACATAGAGACTAAAATCACTATTTTACCCCTAAATTTGTACATGAAAAATATAGTACGAGAAAACATGCTTGGGTGGACACATGATATATCAAATTGAAGGTGGACTCGTTACTTCAAAACTCGTGAAGGATGTTTCGAAATATTGGCATGTCTTTTGCTCTAAAAATCAAAGCTACGTAAAACTACATCTATAGTCTTAATTAAGAATTAAATATAATCTAATAAATAGAAATAATATAAAAAAATAATTACCAAAATCAGGGTCTTCACAATCTACCCACCTTAAAAGAATTTCGTCCTTGAAATTAAAATAAGGCTCACTAACGAAGAACCATGCTAGCGTAACTATGAATAGTTCAAGGGATACACTAGGTCACTACGGTGTCTCCCAATAACTCAAGTAATAATCAATCCTAAACAATTTGGTTTTGTAACATCTCTATCTTAAAACTATAGATGGTTATTTCTAGTCCCTCTTCTTGGTACTGATGGTCTTGCAATGATTTTGTTGAAGGCTTATCCTCCTACCATATATATTATCATAATTATATAAGTCTCATTTCACCTAACCAAGCTAACTGATACCTACCAATTCGTCTAATCCTAATTTTACAACTGACATGGTATAATATTAAATTGGTTGGGTTAGGCTATATCTATATTCTTCTTGTAGAGGGTCAATCATTACACTAAAACTACCACTCTATTGTTGATCGAGTGACTACCGTAAGGACATAACCTAGTATGGTCATATATTTATTTTTATACTGAGGACGTCTACCCACCTTTGGTCACACTACTCCATCAAACACATGCTACCTTAAAATTTTATAACCCTTTCATACTAGTTTCAAAAATTACTACCACTAAGTACTTGTGGCATATAATATCTCTAATCCCCTCCTATCTATCAAGCAATCAAAATTCATTGAAAAAACAAATTTATAATATAACTTAATAATTTCTGATAAATTCTATAAAACACGATCATTCGTGACTCTGAAATAGGAAGGGATGAGAAGCAATGGCAGGAGAAAACAAATGAAGAATAGTCGAGAGCAAATACGAAGTTCAAGGACGACAAAAAAATTTCTAAAAGAATTGTCAAGACAGTTGTGGATTGAAATTCCTAAGGGTTTAGTCATGTTCGTAGGCCCGCTCGATACAGTAACGTAACCGAAACGACTAACTCGACCTACATGGGCCACCAAAAAAATATGTAACACCCCAGTCCCAAAATACGTAGGAGTAGGATACGTATATATGCCAACTACATATCAAATAGACTCCAGCCCAGCTCGAATACATATAAGCTATCTATATTGGGTATAAAATGGCAAGTTAACTATATCTCAATCCACAGATAATAATCTCAATCAGAAACTAGTGCTTTAATGCTGATCAAACAATAATACACTGATATTACTTGAATATAAATACAAGAATAGATAATTTGTAGTAAGGTTGGCCATAACTTAATACAATCACCTGAACAAGCTCATAACAGAAAGTAAGCTTGTAAAACTAGGCTATACAGCTGAAGATGTTATCATGAAATATAAAAGACGAAAGAATGATAAAATATCACTATCGATATCTGAATACGGGAGATATCATCGTCCATAAATCTATCCTTCTATTTTAGCAATCTCAACGAATACCTAGAAAAAAACCAGCAATAACCTGGAGAGATCACCAGGTCCTCAGGGGACTAGCAAGACACATAATATACAAGCCGACTTTGACAGTTTAAACATGCAATGAAAATAGGAAACAACTACTAGAAATAGGATAAATATCACAGGGAAGAACTCTATAGAACATGTCATGTCATATGAAAAGTAATACTAAGAATGACTATAAATAAATCGAATGACCGTAGCCCTGCCGTGGTACTCCCGGTCCTATAGCTAGTAGCTCTGCCGTGGTACTCCCTAACTATAGTGAGTCTCTATCGTAGCCCTGCCATGGGTCTTCTGAGTCGAGAGTGGTAAAGTAGTCGATCCTAGTATCGGTAGAGGGCCAAGTCAAGGTAACAAGAATACGAGATCAAGTCAAGTCAAGTCAAGTTATGTTAAGACGCTCAAGTGAATGGCGCTATCGAAGTCCTGTGTGAAGATATAACTAAGGGTGACAATAAGTGATAACAAACTAGAGATAGAAAAATAAATCATGGCAAGATATCAAATATGAAAAAGTAAATGAGACATGAACAAGAAAGAATAATAAGAGCATGCATGTAAATAACTGTACAATATTTGGCAAAGGGTACTTGCATGGAGTTTTGCCCAATCTGTGCTGAGACTGCAGTATCAAAGTCAAATCGAACTATCCATGAACCAATGAATCATACTCCATGCAATATCTATCATCCCTAAATCACAAACAAATATATATTATTTACTAAATACAAGTATGACTAACCACACCTACCTAGAAAGCTTGGGTCGTTCTAAGTCGTGTAATACCTATGTCACCTAGGCCATTTATTAATCATACCATCTAGAACTAGTTTACACTTGTCTCAATGATTATTATTCGTTAATAATATGGATTATAAGCTCTAGGTTCAAATATTAAGTTTGTATATCGTAATTCGTACAACGAAACCTACGATGCACGAATCAAGACAAGATGATCAACCACAAGGTTAACTATCTTATCTTAGCGATCCATACAGTCACTTTGTCAATTTTAGCAATATAAGATCACTGGAATTGACTGATCTCCCTCTATCATAGGCAACATGTCTATTCTATAGGCCACTTTACCGTTCCTCTCACGAATGGTGAAAGGTCCGATGAATTGCTGATTAATCTTCCTATCCCTGCCAAAGCAAATCGTACTGGAACACCATATCGCCAACCTATCTCAAAATAAGACTCAATATAATCTCCTAAAGAAAACAGTCACAAGCAAGCACAAACTAAAAAACTAAAACTATACCTCGAACTCTAACGGTCTCCGGTAGCTATCGGCCCTATGCCTCTGTCTGTCCTGCACCAAATGAAGTCTATCTCTAATCAGCTTGACCTTCTCCGTTGCATCCACAATCATCTCCGGGCCAAACAAAGCTCTCTCACCAAAATTATCCCAAGGCAAAGGAGTGCGATACCTCCGTCCGTATGGAGCCTCAATGGTGACATCTCTATACTGGCATGGTAGCTATTATTGTAAGCAAACTCTACCAGGTGGAGATGGTCATCCCAAGAACACCTGAGATATAACACATAAGTGTGAAGCATTTCCTCGAGAGTCTGAATGGTCCTTTCTGACTGTCCATCCGTCTGGGGTGATATGCGGTACTGAACTTGAGCTGAGTGCCCAAGCTAGCCTGCAAACTCCTCCAGATGTGATAAGTGAATAGACTATCTCGATTTAAGACTGTGCTCACAGGTATCCTGTACAACTTGATGATCTGCCTCAAGTACATTTTGGCCAGCTTCTCGGTAGACAAACCCACCTTGAAAGGCAAAAAGTAGGCCGATTTGGTCAATCTATCAACGATGACCTAAATTGTGTCTGTTTCTCCTAGAGATCGTGGAAGTCCAGACACAAAATCCCTGGTAATGTGTTGCCACGTCAACTCTGGAATGGATAATGGCTGAAGCAGACCTCCTAGCCTCTGCCTCACTGCTTTTACCTGCTGGCACACTAAGTATCTGGATACAAACTGTGCCACCTTCCGCTTTATGCCATACCACCACACGTGCACTCTCAGATCTCTATACATCTTGTTGGCACCAGGATGCATAGAGTACTGAGAACGATGCGCTTCCTAAAGAACCTCCTCCTGAAGCTCTCCACTAGGCACGCACAATCTAGTTCCGTGCCTCAACGACCAACCTTCGGCGGTAGACAAATCATCCAGCAACCATGCCTGAACCTGCTCTCTGATGCTCCTCAGAGTCACATCATCAAATTTTGCTGATCCAACCCTGTCCATCAACTCAGACTGAATTTACAAACCCCATATCTGTATCTCCATCCCAAGAACTACCACCTCAATACCCAAACTATCCAGATCTGCCAATTAGTGACATCTACCGTCAAATACATAGCTACCGAATACCTGCTCAAGGCATCGACAACTACTTTAGCCTTCCCTGGATGATACTGTAATGAGATATCGAAGTCCTTCGTTAGCTCTAGCTACCTCCTTTGCCTCATGTTCAGCTCTTTTTGAGTGAACACATACTTCAAGCTCTTACGATCTGTAAAGATCTCTATACGCTCTTCGTACAGGTAATGCTTTCACAGCTTTAGAGCAAAGATAATAGCTGCCAACTCCATATCATGGGTAGGGTAGTTCTTCTCATGAGGACGTAATTGCCTGGATGCATAAGCAATCACCTTTCTGTGCTGCTGAAGAACATAACCCATGACTTTCCCAGATGCATTACTGTAGATAGTGAAACCACCTATTCTCGATGGCTACATCAAGATGGGAGATGTGGTCAACCTCTTCTTCAACTTATTAAAGGCGGCCTGATGCTCCTCGGTCTTGACGAACTTTACGTCCTTTCTGGTGAGTCTGGTCATCGGCTCTGCAATCCGGGAAAAGTCCAGAATGAACTTCCAGTAGTAGCCCGTTAGACCCAAAAAGCTATGAATCGCTGCAACTGTGCTTGGTGTGGACCAAGACTCAACTGCCCTAGGAAGAACTCACACTTTGACGACTTTCCATACATCTGCTTCTTCCTGAGAGTCTATGGCATAATCCTCGGACGCTCCTTGTGCTCCTCTGGCATCTTCGAGTAGACCAATATCATAAATAAATGCCACCATGAACTTATCAAGGTACTGGTAGAATACCTTGTGTTGGCCCATTGGTGATGGTCGAACCGATTTTGATAATTGTCTAAATTCGAACTCGATATACAGGCTACTCACAACGGACTACGACAACCAGTACTGCTGCCGTTCGAGATTTGCTCAGTCGTTGCGTTTGTATTTATTTTTCATTCTCAAATGTATTTTACACAATTTTATTAAATCTAGGAAAAATGTAAACCGCGTCGTACTGACAAATAGGCTTGACGCAATTTTTTTTCAAACCACCTAGTTTTATTTACAAATAAACTTGTTTTAAAACAACCCAAAAACCCGTATTTGAAAAATAGCCCACAAAGCCCAAAACCTATTTTTAAAACCTAGATTTTGACCTAAATAGTCATACCAGAGTCTAGACAGTGTTCTGCCCGAACTCGGGTACCTGATTTGGTAAACCCTATAGACCTGTTCTTCCTGCAGAATTGGCTGCAATGATCGAATTTTTGAACGTTTGGCATCTGAATTCAGCCAGAACTCAGTTTTCAGAAATCTTATAAATAGAGAACTTTTTTTTTATTTCATATCACTAATTTACTTTTTATCTTCTCTTCTCTTAGCTTTCTCAGCTATTCAAAGCTTTCATTTTCAAATTCTAAGCCTGTTTTACAACCTCTAGTCTACTTGCCAGTACGATATAGTCTAGAAGTTTCAGAGAGTTGTAATCAGAACAAGAAGTTCAAACTTCACAATTTAAGTCGGTCGAGCACTTCAAATTAAAGCTCGGTGTTGTAAGAAGTCGAGAAGAACTTCGGATAAAAGCTTGTGTTTCCAATAGTAAATTTCAACTCGGAGCAAGAGTCCTCCGGCCTGGATTAGTCCTCACAAGAGGGAGACCAGGATATATTGTTGTGTTTGCGTTTGCTCTCTGTCTCTCTTATTTACTGCTTTTATATAACTGTGACATAACCACTGTGACACAATAGTGATATAGTAGTGTTTGTGTTTTAATTTCTAATATTCCACTCTACACTCTATTCACCACCTTTAGAGTATATATTACTTAACATATCGGTCCTACAATTGGTATCAGAGCAGATTAATTGACAAGTATATATTTACTAGTTAACCGTTTTTGTCATCTTCTTGTATATACTCTCTAGAGATACTTTCATGTGGCTAATGCACGTTAAGGACAATCCACTAACAGATCTCCACCGTTTGAAGGAACTAACTACACTTACTAGAAAACACGAATGAGCTTCTACTTAAAGTAATTAGATTTTGACCTTTGGTCAATTATTATTGATGGTGCTCCAAAAAGCCAGCACATATAGTTCTTGATGGTGCACTTGTTTATAAACCATACGACAGTATATTGATAATAAAAAGAAATAAGCTACTCTTGACGCTCATGCTATTAACTGTTTTGTGCAGTAGACATGACTGAATTTAACAGGGTCACTTGCACAACATCACACGAAGTATGGAAGCATCTAGAGGTGACTTATGAAGGAACAACTCAAGTCAAAGAATCAAAGATCAATAGATTGACTCAGGAATACGAGGCTTTCATGATGAAGCCAAATTAGACGATTACTCAGATGTTCACCCGTTTCTTTGACATCGTAAATCCATTGTCTTTTCTTGCCAAGGAGTACAACAATCACGAAAAGATTCACAAAGTACTGTGGGGTCTCACAAAGAACTAGAACCCCAAGGCTACATTAATTATTGAAGGAAAGAACCTCACAACAATGTCACTTGAAACACTCATGGGGAAGCTGATGACTCACGAGCTGGATTTGCAAGATTTTGAAGAATCGACACCCAAGGAGAAATCAGTTGCTTTCAAGGCACAACACAAAAGAATAGTTGAAGAGGAGTCTGAAGACGGTGACTCATACGTGAGGAGCAAGCTCTTATGGTAAGAAATTTCAAAAAGTTTCTGAAATTCAATCGTCAAAACAAGAACATCATCAACAACAACAATGACGATAAAGGGCAAATATAATACAGATGCAAAAAGAAAGGACACATCATGAAAGACTGTCCATCAGTATTATCGGTCAAGAAGGGTAAATACAAGACTTCTAAGAAGGTACTCATGGAATACAAACTTGAGATAGAAAGACCATAGAAAATTGCTAGGCAAATACAAGACTTCTAAGAAGGTACTCATGGAATACAAACTTCTAAGAAAGAAAGACTGACCCTACTACTAGAAAATATTAAAGAGAGTCAACCCTTTAGTGAGACTAATGAGTTAGCTTCTATCAAGTTACAATTACTTGAAGCATCACGCACTCTTGAAAAAAAAGACAAGAACATAGCTTAGCTGCAAGAAGATTATCAAATCGAGAAGAAGAAGAGTTTCGATGTGCTGATTAGGAATGGTGCCCTAAAAGCTGATTATAATAGATTATTTGACACTTCAAAAAAGTTGGAAATTGGGCTAGTAAAACAACTGATTTCGACTGCTTCCTCTCCTAACACGTGTCACTTACCCAAAAGGAATATTGTCCAACCAAAGATGATCAAACCCAAAAGGTATGGCACTCCTAACATAGTTCTTCAAAACATGCCTTTTATTATAAGTATCCTCTAAAAGACCATTGGACTACCAAATAGGTACACAAGACTAACACTTCACCTAACACTCATGCACATGCTAGAAGTCACTATTGCGACAATCTAGTCATATCTCTTCTACACATAGAGTTAGAAGATAATTAGATTTGAATATTTGTACTTGGGTACCAAAAACTAACTTGTCAGGATCCTATAAGAAAAGGGTACCAAAAGTTTCATCCACACATTATTTTGTAGGTGGAACATCCAACCCATTCTAGAAGCAAGTGGATCCTCGACAGCAGTTGCTCATGGCACATGACTGGCGATGTATCTTTGTTTGCAACACTGTCGAAGAAGAAAGAAGGATATGTCTCCTTTGGAAACAACTTGAAAGGGTACATTATAGGCATTGGTAACGCCGGTAAGGCTCCCTATCCCATAATTAAAGATGTATGTCTTGTAACAAAATTAAAGCATAAACTACTAAGCATAAGCCATTTAGCTGACCATGGTTATGGTATTAATTTTGTTAAAGATAAATGTACTGTAGTTGATAGCTCAACTTGTAGTACTATTTTTAAGGAATTAAGGAAGATAATATCTATGTTTTCTATCTTTTGGAAGATACTAACAATGTAGGTAGATACCTATATTTCAAAAATGATGAGAGTCAACTATGGCACATGTGACATACAAACATGGACACAATTGCGAGATTATCTAAAAAAAATTGGTACGAGGCTTACTAGAGATCATTTTCAAGAAAGACATGGTATGTTGTGACCGTGAAAAAAAACAAAGCTATAAAATCAACTTTTAAATCGATCAACGATGTAAGTACTACTCGACCTCTACAATTATTACATATGGATCTGTTTGGACCTAATAGAGTTGCTAGTCTAAATGCCTTTGTAATTGTAGATGATTACTCCAACACGTGGGCATATTTCCTTGCTCATAAAAATGACATACTTTCAAAATTTGTCACATTTTGTAAAAAGGTATAAAATGAGAAAGGTTTCATGATCACTTGCATTCCAAGCGATTATGGTGGCAAATTCGAGAATGCTGACTTTGAGCAATTTTGTGACACACATGGATATTTGTATAAATTTTCTTGCCCTAGGACTCCACAACAAAATGACATTGTGGAATGTAAGAACGGAACTCTTAGCGAAATGAGTAGAGTTATGTTAAACAAGTTTAGCCTACCTAAATATTTTTGGGCTGAAGTTGTCAATACAACATACTATGTTCTGAATAGGATTCTAATTTGACCTAAACCAAAGAAGACTCCCTATGAATTATGGTTTAATAGGACCCCATCTGTTTCTTATTTTAAGAATTTTGGTTGCAAATATTTTATTTTAAATACAAAAGATAATTTGAGCAAATTTGACTCGAAAGCCGTTGAAAGTATTTTTCTAGGTTATGCGGCTAAGAGTAAAGGTTAGCAAGTCTTGAACAAGAAATCAATGTCAATTGAAGAATCAATCAACATCACCTTTGATGAGATGAATAGTCAGACAAACAACGATAGTGACGATGAGGACCACAGTATACTAAGAAAAGCACCTATCGAAGCGGAACTCGAAACCAACTACTTGGAGAATCTTCCAAAGAAGATGAAGTTCATGGTTGACCACCCCAACGACTTGGTAATAGGTGAGATCAAAAAAGGTGTAAGTACTCATTCCTCAACTAGAGATATAGTTTTCCCAAGGACTTGGTAATAGGTGAGATCAGAAAAGGTGTAAGTACTCGTTCCTCAACTAGAGATATGGTTTATAGTGTAGGATTTATCTCACAACTAGAGCCTAAAAACATAGAAGAAGCCTGTAGTGATATTTACTGATTAGATGCTATGTAAGAGAAATTGAACCAATTTGAAGAAAATCAAGTTTGGGAACTTTTTCCCAAGCCCATTGATCATCCAGTAATTGGCACCCGATGGGTATTCCAAAATAAACTTAATGAGAATGGTTTAGTCATACATAACAAGGCTCGACTCGTAGTTCAAGGACACAACCAAAAGGAAGATATTGACTACAATGAGACGTATGCCCTAGTTGCGCATTTAGAATCCATTTGCATGTTATATGCTTTTGTCTGTTTTCATGATTTTAAACTATTTTAAATGGATGTTAAAAGTACTTTTTTAAATGGTTTTATAAAAGAAGAAGTTTAAATTGCTCAACCTCCTAGTTTTACTGATTTCAAAAACCATGAATATGTTTTCATGTTGAAGAAAGCCTTATACGGACTGAAATAAGCCCCTTCATGTTTGGCATGACCGCCTAAGTTCTTTTCTACTTGAAAAAAGGTTTTTCAAAAGACAAGGTTGATACAATAATTTTCATAAAATCATTGAATAATAATCTTTTATTAGTATAAATTTATGTCGATGACATTAGTTTTGGTTCTTGTCATGACTCGTACCCGGTATAGGGGCACGAGTGCGTAACAGCACCCAGCCTACGCCACAACATCGGCAGTAGAACGCTGTCTATCACACTATCTATATATCTCACATAAATATAATATACCTGTCATAGATCTCAACTTCGAATGGAGGACAAGTACAATGATAATGGTAAATACTCAATCACGAATCTAAAGCATGATAAGATATTAAAGAAGTCTAAATGACTACAAAGTCTCAACAACAACAATTGTAATACAATATAAACATCCAAGTCTCAACTACAATGACAAAAAAACCTTCATTATATTTACATGCCAAGTTCTAACAGAGAATCTAGCACAAGCTAATACTAGTAAATAAGTCTCTCGATAATCACTCCTGAGAAGCCGGACCCATGGTTGCTATCCCCTCACCGGATCCGTAGTATATGGGACACAAATCCTTTGGGCAATCATCTGAAAAATATATCCAGTCAGGATGAAAATAACACCATTCTCTCTGGTGTATGGGAGCGAGGCAGTTCTCCCATTGGAGATCCAGATCCCCTCACTTCGTGTGGCCCTTACTTACTAGTTAACATCGGACGATAACTACCGCCGACGGCTACAAGAATTGGAAGCGTTAGACGAGAAGCCCTTGCAAGCTCAACAAAGCATCAAGCTCTATGAAGTATGCATCTCTCGAGCATTCAATAAGAAAGTCAAGCAGAGGACATTCCAAGTAGGCGATCTCGTCTTGGCCGTTCGCAGACCGATGGTCATGACTCACAAAACTGCCGGCAAATTCCAGCCCAAGTGGGAGGGTCCATACATCATCGAGAACGTATTCTCCAACGGAGCATACCGGCTCGTAAAATAGAACGAAGACTTACTCTTGATGCCCATAAACGGCAAACTCATGAAGAAATACTATGTCTAATGACATGCTGGTACTCCCTCAAACCATCAAATCTTTAAAACTATCGAGTTATGTACATCAAGCACCTCTGAACTCACACTCTATCGCATCTCCCTGAGTGGCGAGTCACGTACGATGATACCTCTGAACTCCCACTCTAATGCTATACCTCACAGGAGTCTGCCCAGTTTATCATTATCTCCGAGCAGACATTCTGGTTTTGATTATCGTGTGTCACGTCCATATTACCTCTGGTACCGATAATCTTCTGACTTAACACCTGTACCCAACCCGGGATAAAAGACATGGTGTTAAGACCACAAAGCCTATCACGTCCATACTACCTCTGTTGGTTTTGTCTCAAAATCTATTACTCGTACCACCAGTACGTGGAAGAGTAATAGGTCCACCAAAGATTATTCTTGATTATCATTTATCATGTCCATATTACCTCTGATACAGATAGTCTCTTGACTTAACACCTGTACTCAACCCAGGATAAAAGACATGGTGTTAAGACCACAAAACCTATCATGTCCATATTACCTCTGTTAGGTTTTGTCTCAAAATTTATTCCACCAAAGATTATGCCTGATTATCATGTGACACGTCTATATTACCTCTGATACCGATAGTCTTCCGACTTAACACCTGTACCCAACCCGGGATAAAAGACACGGTGTTAAGACCACAAAACCTATCACGTCCATATTACCTCCGTTGGGTTTTGTTTCAAATCTATTACCCGTACCGCCAATGCGTAGAAGGGTAATAGGTCCACAAAGTTATCATAATCAATTACTCGCACCATCGATGTACCAAAGAGTAATAGGTCCACAAAATATCATTCAAATCTATTTGCTCGCATTACCAGATGCACAAAAGGGCAATAGGTCCACAAAAAGTCCTCCAGTAGGATGTCCTTTATCAAACACAAATGCTGTATTAGGCTCTCTAGTACAAGCACCACATATACTATAAATAAAGAATGGATTGAATGTATTCTGCTTATTCAAAATCACTTACATTCATAGGACTACATCAGCAGCAGAAAGAAAAGAAAGAAAAATCTAGCAATACATAGTTTGGTCAGTTTGACAGCACTTTGCCTTCACCAAAAAGCAGTTTCGTGGCCCTCGAAAGAAGTCATGTTTTTCTGCTGAGAAGAAAACAAGACCGTTGAATCTCCAAGGAGCTGCACGGAGGAAGGCAAATATAGTATGCTTTTCTTCCCTCCGTATTGTGGATACCTTAGCCCCCCTCCTCCAAAAGACCATGCCTTCAAAACAACATCCCTAATGGTGGTTTTGCCTACTTGGAGAGCCGTAAAAACAGGACATTCATGATGACGCCTGACCACCATCCAACTTTCTGAGGTATAAAGGTTCTTTCTACCACATGGGAAAAACTCTTCCGAATCATGAGGAGTTCTGAGTTGTCTGATGTGTATGCCAAAATGGCGCTGAAAAAACTCTTCTGAAGCATAGGAAGTTTTGAGATGTCTGATGTGTGTGTCAGAATGGTGCATTTTCACTCTATTGCCGATACCGGTCCTGGAGAAATTCGCTAGACGGATCCCTATTAAAAAAAAGAAGTGGTTAGCAGGTTGGAAAAAAACAAGATTCAGCCAAAACAGACCCGATGCGGCCCAGTTATGAGGAATGCGCATACGGATCAATCTTAAAAGCACTCATACGGTTCTATTATGCAAATATTTATGCGGCTAAACCATGAGGCATTTATGCGGATCAGTTCTGAGATGTATATGCGGTTTGGTCACGAGGCATCAATGCGGTTCAGCCCTGTAGCCCTCATGCGGCTCAAGTATGAGGTATCCAAGAAGGTCAGTGGCGCTTTTGCGGCTCAACCAATACAGCCCCATCAGACAGAACATATGCAGTCCCATGAGATGGGGGATATATCGATCGTACCCAAAGCGCAGAGGCAATTTATGACAAACCCGTGCATAGAATATACAATATGGCCGTTCAAATTTAAGTCATCGTTTTTCCACCGTCCTTACCCTTAACAGAGGGTTGCACATCAGGATGAACGGAAGGAGAGTCCACATCACTCGATGGAGAGGCGAGCCCCTTCCCTTTGGCCGTAGCATCAGTCGACTTGGAAGCT
>JANAVB010003400.1:45778310-46060810 GCA_029216955.1 Iris pallida | reverse complement strand
CTGGCCTCCTTCGTGGTAGACTACGAATTTTATTAGTCAGAAAAGAGAGAGAGAGGGAGCTGATGCCGCCATTGCAAGTCCATCCGAGGAGTCAGAACAGAGGTGACTTCGAGCATTCCACAAGTTCTTCAACTTGCTGGTTCCTAGAAGCAATTCGTGTGGGGCGAATCTTGCTTTGAGCAACAGTGTTTTGACACCCCAGCAACTTTTCTTCATCTTATCTTTCTCTAGATTTCTGTAACTCGTTCTGTCCCAATTGCAACACGTTTGCAAGGAAGAACGAGAGATCTTCTCTTCTCTATTTCCCTCCTTCATATTGTAATCTGGCTATTTGTATCTTCGTAGATCTTGAGTTTGATCACTACAAAGTTTTGTGTGACTCTCAGATCTCGATTGCATCAGTTTTTTATCTTTGATCAAGTTTCGGGACTAACAATCTCAAAGCAAGATCCTTGTAGATGGAAAACATTAATGCTTTGCTCGTCCAATCAGACTACTGCAAGTTGGAAAAGTTCGATGGAGAGCATTATCAAGTCTGAAAGGGAAAGGTTTATCTAACTATTCAACTCAAAGACGTTGATCATGTACTGTTGGAGGAAGACCCACACTGGGTCTACTGCCGCAATCAATGCGGCTACCAAACTCCAGGCCAAATAGAGAAAGGAAAATAGCATCTGCAGGCTTCTCATCCTGAATGCTATGGAGGATTCTCTGGAAGAATCCTACTCGAAGAAGGAATTTGCTAGAGACATATGGGAGTCTGTAGAAAAACTGTATGAAGAAGACAGGAACATGAGCAAGATGTTTGTGGTTGAAAAATATCACAAATTGTTCTTTGAGGACGAGAAGTCCATGTAGCCACAGGTGAAAGAATTTCTGAAGCTGCATCAGAAACTGGAAGACGAAGAGATGCCCCTTCCCGACAAGTTTGTCGTTGGAGGGATCGTCTCAAAACTTCCTGCTGAATGGAGTACCTTCTATACACAGATGCTCAGAAAGAAGCTAGATATTAGCTTGGGAGATCTACTTCAAGAGATCTATATTCAGGATGAGATGCGTTCCCAACAGAAGATGGACACTCTGTCCAAACAGTTGGCTAAGGCCAATCTAATGCAGACGAGAGATCCCAAGAGGAAGCAGGTGGCTTCTCATCTCAAGAAGAAGGACTTCTCTAATCTAAAAGTGAAAGGTCCTTCTTTCAAGCAACAGAAGTCCAAGTCCCACGTGACTTGTTTCAATTGTGGCAAGAAAGGCCACTACAAGAGTGAATGCAGATCCAAGCCTAAATAATCCGAGAAAGGTCAGCCTAGTAAGGTTTTATTGGTTTCTAACATTGTTGCTATGATCGCGCAGGTCACAACTGTGGGGGTTGACTCTGACTGGTGGATAGACACTGGTACGACTTGCCATATCTGTTCTGGCAAGGAATGGTTCATCACGTACCAGCTGATATCTGAGAAGGTTGTCATGGCAAACCAGGCCCAAGCTGAAGTTCTGGGGATCGGGACTGTGGAGCTGAAACTCACTTCTGGGAACACTCTGACGCTTTAAAGTGTGAAGCATGTTCCGGTGATTGCCAAGAACCTGATCTCTGGGAGCCTGCTCTGCAATGTAGGCTTGGGGATGGACATCAATGCTGGTCAGATGGTGATGTCCAAGAAGGAAACATACTTTCGGAAGGCTTATCAAACCAAAAGAATGTTTAAAATTCAGCTTGTCAACCAGTTTAATAACATTAATGCAGTTGCATTTTCTGATTATTCTGTTAAGTTGTGGCATAATAGGCTAGGACATGTTCACTGTAAAAGGATTAACAAAATATCCAGTCTAGGACTTATCTCCAAATGTGGGGGTAAGGTGGAGAAGTGTGAAGTGTGTGCTCAGATGAAGATCACAAGGAAACCCTTTTATCGGGTCAATCGAAGCACAGATCTTCTGGAGTTGGTGCACTCCGATATCTGTGACTTCAAACATTTATCTACGAAGGCCGAAATGAAGTATTTCATAACCTTCATCGATGACTTCTCAAAATACGCATTCGTCTACTTGCTCAAGACTAAAGACGAAGCTTTCGAGAAGTTCAGAGAGTTCAGGGCCGAAGCTGAACGGCAGACTGGACAACAACTCAAGGGATTGAGAAGTGATCGAGGTGGGGAGTACTGGTCTCATGAATTCACATTGTTCTGCAAAGAACATGGAATCATAAACGAGACTACTGCTCCGTATTCTTCCTTAATCTAACGGAGTAGCAGAGAGGAAGAATAGAACGTTGACAGAAATGATGAACTCAATGCTGCTAACCGTGGGTCTTCCTAAATGGTACTGGGGAGAAGCTACATTGACGGCCACTTTTATTCTAAATAGAGTGCCGTATGCAACTTCGGACGTAACTCCTCATGAACTCTGGTTCAAAGTCAGACCAAACTTGAATGTCATTCGAGTGTGGGGGTGTCTGGCGTATGTGAAGCTCCCAGATCTGAAGATTCAGAAGCTGGAGACAAGGACTACGAAGGCGATCTTCTTGGGGTATGCCGAGAAGAGTGATGCTTGAAGATTTCTTGATATTGAGTCAAATCATATCATCGAATCTCGCGATGCTGAATACTTTGAAGACAAGTTTGCAAAAGACAAAAACATTATTCTTTTAGACATTCCGAAAAATGATGTAGGTACAAATGGGACTGAAATCTCATATGGGCCAGTAGTCCAAGAAGAAGCTGTTGTTGATGAAATAACTCTTGTACCAGAACTCGCAGAGCCGTCAGCAAAGCGAGCAAGGAGACCTAAAGACTTCGGAGATGACTTTGTCACCTATCATATGGAAGCAGATCCGCTTACCTATGATGAGGCGATGAAGACCAGAGTTGCTATCTTCTGGAAGGAGGCAGTGAATGACGAGTTTGACTCTATCACCTCCAATAACACATGGGTGTTTGTAGATCTACCTGAAGGAGAAAAGCCCATCGAATGTAAATGGATCTTCAAGAAGAAGATGAAGGCAGATGGAACTATTGACAAGTTCAAGACCAGGCTGGTAAGCAGAGGATTTTCTCAAAAATAGAGGATAGACTACTTTGACACGTACGCTCCAGTAGCTCGGATGACCACCATCAGGATGTTAATCGCTCTAGCAGCTATACATAAGTTGGTGATATATCAGATGGATGTAAAGACATCATTCCTGAATGGGGAGCTGACCGAATAGATTTACATGCAACAGCCAGATGGATTTATCGTCAAAGGTCTTGAAGACAAAGTCTGCAAGTTGGTGAAATCATTGTATTGTTTGAAGCAGGCTCCCAAGATGTGGCATGAGAAGTTTGACAAAGTTATTAGGTCAAACGGCTACAGAGTCAGTGAGACGGACAAATACGTTTACACAAAGTTCGCTGATGGAAGAGGAGTTATCGTTTGTCTGTACGTGGATGACATGCTAATCCTAGGGACGGATATAGGCTGTGTCACGGAGAAAGGAAGTTCCAATCAACCAAGTTCAGTATGAAGGACTTGGAGGATGCAGATGTCATCTTGGGCATAAAGATCATCCGGACAGACACTGGAGTAGCGCTGTCACAATCTCACTACATTGAGAAGATGCTCACATGCTATGGGTATAAGGATCTTCTAGGGATCGATACGCCATACAGGTATGATCAGAAGCTGAAGCCAAACTCGAGGGAAAGCGTCAGGCAGCTGGAGTATTATAGTATTATCGGAAGTTTGATGTACGCAACCACTGCCACAAGGCCTGACATAGCTTTCGTCGTGGGAATGCTGAGTCGGTTCACAAGCAACCCAAGGATTGAGCACCAGAAAGCTGTGAAGCGGGTGATAAGATATCTCAAGAATACTCAGACATATGTACTGCACTACAACGGGTATCCGACAATAGTGGAAGGCTTCAGTGATGCTAGTTGGTGTTCAGAGGTGGAAAGCAAAAGATCCACAGGTGGTTATGTCTTTTCTTTGGGTGGAGCTGCTATATCGTGGAAGTCGAAGAAGCAGACTATACTCTCTCGTTCCTCCATGGAATCTGAATTCTATGCATTTAAAACTGCAGTAGATGAAACAGAATGGCTTCGGGAGCTCATATATGATCTTCCAATGGTTGAGGCTCTGGAACATGGAAGGGATACGAACCCATAACCATTGTTGTCTACTATGTATTTTCTGCAGAAAAAATAGATCCTGTGGAAGGTTGGCTTAAACGCCTTAATGAGTTCTCAGACAGAGTGAATGCCTGGTGTGCTTTACAGGAAGCACGGTAGAGCAGCACTACAAGGTGTAAAACTCCATGCTATAGTAGGGTGACTCCACCATGAGGTTCCCAGGTCTGGGGTAATGCCTCGGCTTTGCAAGCCAAGTCATAGCGGCGTAGCACCGCAAATAGGCAGGTAGCCTAATGCTGTATGACGTAATTAAAGAGTTGTAGACAACACGACAAAGGGGAGGATGGCCCTATGTTACAGTGGCACGACACCACGATGAGGTACACAGGTAGGGGTAAAGCCTCTGCCTTGCAAGCCATGTCGTTGCGGCGTAACACCGCAAGGAAGCCTTAGGCTTCATGCTGAGTAGATTGGCACTACAAAGAGGCTGAGACCTCATGCTACAGTAGTATGACACTATGATGAGGTTTCTAGGTAGGGGTAATGCCTCGGCTTTACGCCATGTCATACCGGCGTAGCACCGCAAGGAAGCACAAGGCTTCATGCCATGTCTCTTTAATAAAGAACTCACCTATAATGTATGGAAAGAGATATCAGGCCGTCTCTTGAGGGTAAACTTGTAGATGCCCAAAATTATACACTGAAACCAGGCTGGCACAGGGCCTTTAATGTGTAGCCAGAAGCACACGTAACTATACTTTGTGAGTGGGAAGAATTACAATTGTGGTGCAGAATTCAAGGCGTAGTCCATTCTTGTATCACATTATTATTTAACCCATGCAGGAAGATTCAAGTTATCAGCGACATCTATCCTAATACAAAATGGACAGTTACTGTGGGGAACGCTCAACCCTGGACACATATATATGTTGTGATATGTGGGGGATTGTTGGTGCTTTCTTTACATGGAGAGAGCTTGCTCTCAACATGCCTTATAAAAGTTTAGTCCCACATCAAAAATGTACCATGAGTTATCTCAACATATATACTTAGTTGTGTTGTTGAGAGATGCACATGGGGTGGTGACCCTAAGGAGGGAACCATGTGGGTGATTTTACTAGGAGGTAAGAATAAGGCTCCAAGGATTAAGCATTAATGCTTTTGTCATTCTCTTGGATTAATTCCATTTGGAGCTAAGCCCCAAAGGGGCTTAGCGACTCGGACTCGGACTCGGGCTCGGGCTCGGATTCGGGCTCATGGGCTCATGAGGCATAATGTGGCATTTTGTTGGCGCACTTTGCACTTAGCCCGTCAGCGGTCATGCGGCTCATATGCGGCCATGCGGCCTTATGCGGCATGCGGCCACATGCGGTCTCATGCGATCTCATGCGGCTCATGCGGCTCATGCGGTCCATGCGGCTCATGAAGGGCTCCGCTGACTGTGCAGACTATAAGTCAGTTATGGAAAGACTGATTTAATGCAATTAATTTAGATCCACTTTTTGTGAGACTTGATTCAATCTTTCCATAAGATTTGAATTAATTTTATTTCCATCTTTATGGGATTTGAATTAATTTCGTTTCCATCTTTGTAGGATTTGAATTTATTTCGTTTCCATCTTTGTGGGATATGAATTAAGTTCGTTGCAATCTTTGTGGGATTTGATTCAATCTTTCCATAACTGAAGAGGCGGCTAGGGTTTCCACCCTCTCTCTATATATACTCTCTTCTGGCCTCCTTTGTGGTAGACTACAAATTTTATAAGTCAGAAAAGAGAGAGAGAGAGGAAGTTGCCGCCGCCATTACAAGTCCATCCGAGGAGTCAGAACAGAGGTGACTTTGAGCGTTCCACAAGTTCTTCAACTTGCTGGTTCCTGGAAGCAATTCATGTGGGGCGAATCTTGCTTTGAGCAATGGTGTTTTGACACTCCAGCAACTTTTCTTTATCTCATCTTTCTCTAGATTATTGTAACTCGTTCTGTCCCAATTGTAACACATTTGCAAGGAAGAACGAGAGATCTTCTCTTCTCTATTTCTCTCCTTCATATTGTAATCTGGCTATTTGGTTTTTTGTATCTTCGTAGATCTTGAGTTTGATCATTACAAAGTTTTGTGTGATTCTCAGATCTCGATTACATCAGTTTTTTTATCTTTGATCAAGCCCCGGGACTAACAAGGAAATATAGGACAAACTCTTTATATCAAGGCTAATCTGATACCTACAACTAACCGAGCCCTTCCTCTAATCCTGCGACTGATAATAACATCAAGGGAGGTCATACATTAATACAGGTAAGGACTGAATTAGAGGGTGAAACGAAGGAATGAATAAAGATTATACTAAAATGACATGACTGAATAAAAAATGAAGTAGGACAGAACAAATTAGAAAGGGGAATGATATTCAAGAAGTATCAGTGGGCTGACCTCAGTGGTAGGATATGACACATTATTAGATATGGATAGTACAATGAGACTGAACTGGATATATGTCAAAAGACTAAACCAATAATGGACTAAGGCATGAAGAATGACTGAACAATAGCAACTGATACTAATACTACAAGAGCCAACAACTGATATATATATATATATATATATATATATATATATATATATATATATATATTATATATATATATTTTTTTTTTAATATATATATATATATATATATATATATATATATATATATATATATATATATATATATATATATATAACTGAACAATAGCAACTGATACTAATACTACAAGAGCCAACAACTGATATATATATATATATATATATATATATATATATATATATATATATATTTAAAATATATATATATAAAAAAAAAATATATATATATATATTTAAAAATATATATATATATATATATATATATATATATAATTGAACAATAGCAACTGATACTAATACTACAAGAGCCAACAACTGATATATATATATATATATATAAATATATATATATATATATATATATATATATATATATATATATATATATATAAATGACTAACAAAATTGGCAAAAGTATATTAAGGACTGATACAATTGTATCAAGTAATTGCCATAGGCTCATTATATAGTTGATACACTCCCTCCTCTAATATACCGATGCACTAATTGTAACACCCATATTCTGAATACGTATTTTATCAAGCTTACATGTATTTCAGACCTGTATTTATTTTCTCGGATTTGGCCTGTACTTGTAATTGGCTTGACTTGCGGATTTTGGTTCTCGTAATTGGGTTTTACCTGGCTTGGTTTATTTTGTTGAGAAGGATTGGTTTGATTTGATTTGGTTTGGTTTAACATGCATTGGAACACCTTAGCTAACCTCCACCCTACACTCAACTTATCCTCCACCATTAAAATCCCCACCTAACACTCTCTCTCTTCATTACTTCCTCCATTAATTTCTTCTTCTTCTTTCTCCACAGAACTCTCCACACCATAGGCAAGTACATCTTGCCACCACATGAGAACCATATTTTATTTGTTCAATAGCTAGATTAGGCCATGGTGATCAACATTAGTGCTTGACATTTTGTAATTTGGAGTCTCCATTGTTCTAGATCTAGGTTTAGACTATTTTTGGATTTACATGGTTTTGATCTATTTTGGTTGGATTTTTGTGGGTTTTGATGCTTCCATGAGGAAGAGAATTCAATTTTACTCAAGTTAGAACTTTGAAAATCTAGATTTGGCTTTAATTTGACAAAGATATAAAAATTTGAATTCTTGGTGTTCTTGGTGTTCTTCTCGGCCTGGAGTAGCAGCCTGCAGCCTGCGCTCTTTAGCGCAGTGCTGGACTGCGCAGCCCCTCTCGGCCTGCGCTCTTTAGCGCAGTGCCGACCGTGCAGCTTGTCCTATGGTGAACTGCGCTCAGCCCCATGCGCCAACCATTCCTGCGCACTTCATCCTGCGTAGTTCACTCCTGCGCAGTCTGCTCATGCGCAATCCACCCCTGCGCAGTTCACTCCTGCACAGTCTGTTTATGCGCAATCCACCCCTGCGCAGTTTACTCCTGCGCAGTCTGTTCATGCGCAATCTGACCCATGCGCCATCTGCCCCTGCGCCCTGTGCCCCTGCGCACTTGGTACCCTGCGCAGCTGACACCTGCGCAATCCAACCCCCTGACCCCTTGCGCAATCTATTGGCTCTTGGAGTTTTTGTTTTATTTCTTTTAGCTTGGCTCTTCTATAGCCCTGTATATTGATATTTTATTAGATATTTTAAGCCCATTTTATATCTTTACGCCTTTTGTCATAAACTTGATTTTACTTAATATGTTTGGAATGATTATTGTACATGGCATGGTATGACAAGGAACTAGCATAACACGACAGTGACCCATAGTGGTGCACTCCTGACATGACCAACCTGGCATGATAGTGGCCCGTCGTGGCGCACTCCTGACAAGTACCCTGACATGATTTATCTTGATAACTTGATAGTGGCCCGTGGCGGCGCACTCCTGACTTGACTTGACTTGTAACTTGACTCGTATAATCAACTTGACACCGTGGGTGTTCCTGCTTGCTTGCTTGTGCAATCCACTTGTCTTGTCTTGCATCATGTCTAGGACGTGACTCCCTGGTTTCCCACGGTCAGGGATTCATACTGAATATGGATTAGGCTAATGATTAGATCAAACTATAGTTCATGGAGAATTTTCAGTTACAGGCAATCTCGTTATCTGGGTGCTCTTAATTGGACTTGTAGCTTGCCGACGAGTAGAGCACATTTCCAGCGCACTGTCATGTGTTGCACCCTCTAAGTCACCTAAGGGTATATCGTCTCCTGGGCGATGTACCCAACCATACTCTCAACCCGCAGAAGGATAACTGGATGGTCTGCAGGGCTTGGGAATGGGAAATTCTCACTTGCAACTTGTTAGTAATTAAGGCTTGTGATAACCCTAGTTAGTTAAGTAGTAAGCCATAGTAATTGCTTGGCGCTTGTGAATGGATGGAGTCCAGCCTTATCTAAGTCTTGTCTAGTCCCTGTACCTGGCTACTCTTGTACATGCTTGTTTTACTTATCTCTAACAATAAATGGGTAGAGACAGAGTGCTGTTCAGGCGAATGGTTACAACCTCGGTCCTTGTCTGGTTTAAGGGTTGTAACCTGGCTCCCGGAATGGTCCCACGTCACTAGTCGTTTATTGTCCTGTTGCACTCTTTATTACTTGTACTTTTCTTCTATTTTCTTATGTTCTGACATGCTGGCTTTTGTTCTTATTTCATGGTCTCCTTTGTGGTACTTGCTCTTTCTGGGGTTTGACCTAGCTGGTTTTGTGTGGCCAAATTTTGGAGCAGCTTACGAGGATCTTCCGAACCTCCAGCCCGATGGTGGCGACTAGAAGGAACCCGGGCTACGAGTGGGTTTTCTATTTTGTTTCGCTCACTCTATTGTAAAAATTATTCTTTTGAGGCGTTTAGCCGATGAGCACCTGTTAGCTCGATGCACTTTACTTACTGTCTGCCTACGGGCTGTAAACATGATTAACAAATCCTAGCGTTGATCATGTATGACTTAACTCTTGCTAGTCCTAGCATTTTGAACGACTAGCTTCATGATCAGCTGATATGTAATATTTGGGACGCCTTTTATTGTATATTTGGTGGTCAAACATCTTGTTATTATATTACTTGTTTGAGATTGAGACAATAGGCCTGACCTTAAGAGACTGTTGGCTTGTAGTAAACCCTCATATCTAGACAGCCGTGACCGTATAGCGTGATGGACTTCATTTCAAAATACGTAGCTGGCTATGTTCGCCCCCGCTCTCCAGTATTCTGGTTCTGGGGCGTCATACTAATTCACAACAGGGACTGAACCATAGACTGAACAGTGGTTCATCCCGACTCCAAGTCAGTGTACTGACTGAACTACTAAAATGGACTGAAATATCTAACAAATAGAGACTGTTACTATGATGAGGTTTAAGGTTGTAACTAAAATAAATGATTGAACCAAAAGGGATGGACTATACACACATTAGATGTGCAGGACAAAATTCAACAAGGATCTGACATTGTATGGACTGAACATGTATTAGTCTCAAGCCTTTACTTAATTCTCTAACTGATATTAGAATAGGTGACTGAACATTAGAGTGAGATGGGACTAAATACATAACCAATGTTGGGGCTGAACTAATGAAAGACTGAACCAAGGATGTGGGCTAACAACTACTATTGGACGAAGCTCCTAGATATGGACTGTACAGTTGAGATTAAGACTGAACATCTATGATAGTATGGACTGCACAGTGTGAACTTGGGACTGATAACAATAAAGGTATGGATTGCTAATCATATAACCCAAAAAGGAGCTAATACAAGATACTATGGACTGAATCATAATCTAAGGGACTGCAACATTACAATGGAGACTAATATACATTCAACCAAGGGACTGAACAAAAAAAGAACTGAGCATATAGATATAATATGGATTGCACACTCAAAATATATTGACTGATACCAAATAATGTCAGCCACAACATGGGACTGAATCAATAATCTAACTCCTGAACTTCAGAATGAAAGGACTGAACAAACTAATATGTAGTGGACTGATCATTATGATGCAGTCCAAATAATAAACAGTCTCACATAAACATGGTTGCTAACCATATCCCCAAACACCATAAAATGCATCCAAAACTAATCTAATATAAAACCCCTAAATTTCTACTATATTTGTTAGTACTGATTTGTTTGTATTTATACGTCACATAGTCGTATTGTACGTCGCGAGGGAAATTGCATTTTTCGTAACTGCTCGACGAGTGCGAATATGCGCGAGCGTACATATTTTGAGAAAAAATATTTTATATTTTCAAAATAATATATAGTAATTACTTTTATTTACTTAATGTTGTGAAAAGTATCGCATCAAGATTTCAAAAACATTATTTAATTTTATTATTATAAAAAGACGAGTTTATATTTTAAAATTTTTATTAATTATCTTAAATTATTTAAAAGGAGATACTAAGTGGATTGCCTAGCATAAGACTTCGTCCTTATGACTCACTATAGTAGATACTAAGTGGATTGCCTAGACTATAAATTTTTAAAGACCATACCTTATTGGTCGACCAAAGCCTTAGACAAGGAGACAATAGGTCGACTGTATAGGCACCAAACACGACTTAGATTCTTAAGTAGTTCGAACTAATTCTAGTCTCTTTCAATAATAATCTCACGTGTCTATATTTTATCATCTTGACTAAATGATGCTAATGTAGCCTAGTTTTTGCAAGCTTAATTCTTTATCAAGCTTGTTCATGACATATGCTATTGAGCGCTCACTAGCATATTGTCTAATCAGAACCGGTGCATGATGGTCTGATCAACTAAGTGCACTTTGGTTCACTTTTATTTATCGTTCTACGTAGATGGGGACATAGCTAAACTTGCCCTCTAAAGTCTCATCTGCGACAGCCTTGACAATTCTTTTTGAATTACTCACACGCTTTTGAACCACATATTGGTACTCGAAAGCAACTTCTTTGGACTCATATTGGTTTCCATCTTTCACCTGTTTAGACGAAGACTCATACTTAGACCCAAGGTATCACCTTAATTGCCCACCATCTATTACCAAGATAGTTAGCCATAGACCAACCAAGGTGACTATATCCTCGCTTTGAACTACTCGTCGATACCATATCTATTATCACAACCTTCCATGAAATTTGAATGTGATTCCAATCATCTTTTCATTCGTGCCCTCAACCTAGATAATTACCATGCACCCTTCTCCGTAGAACCATCTCTCCCAAGTCCCTAGATTATTCTCTTTTGATCTACGCTATCCCTTCCTATTTCCTAAATTCACGTTATCATGATCTTATCACCTTAACTAGTGACCCTCATTCGATTCCATATCCATGATTTATTCTCATAGATATCGAAATCATAAACTTCTTAACTGCACGTTTGTGTTAAACGTAGTCTCCTTACCTCGCCTAATGACTTGATCATATTTCCTTATCAATATACCATTGTGCCTTCTTACCCCCTACCTATTCTTAATTTCGAGGACGAAATTCTTGTAAGTTGGGTAGGATGTAAAACCCCTAAATTTCTACTATATTTGTTAGTACTGATTTGTTTGTATTTATACGTCACATAGTCGTATTGTACCTCGCGAGGGAAATTGTATTTTTCATAATTGCTCGACGAGTGCGAATATGTGCGAGCGTACATATTTTGAGAAAAATATTTTATATTTTCAAAATAATAGTAATTACTTTTATTTACTTAAGGTTGTGAAAAGTATCGCATCAAGATTTCAAAAACATTATTTAATTTTATTATTATAAAAAGACGAGTTTATTGTTTGAAATTTTTATTAATTATCTTAAATTATTTAAAAGGTATTTTTGAAATAGTTCCTATTAATATTTAAATTGATTTTCAAAATTTATTAATATTAATATTTTATTATTCAAAAAGATATTTAAAAATATTTATTATTTTTTGAAATTATTATTATTAGTATTTTGGAAAATATATTTTGAATTTATTGTAGCAATTTAAATATCGATTTGATTTCATGGATTGATTTAATTAATATCTATATTGAAATTAAAAATTTTCTTGTTTGAATTTATACTAAATGATGGATTTTAATTATATTTAAATTGGATTTCCATTTGAATTTGGATTTGATTGGTTTAAATTTATTTAATTTAATAATGGATTTATCTAAAGGGGATTTAAATCCTCCCAAATCCTTATCCTAATGGGATTCCCACCTCCTATAAAAGGAGAGGTACTTGCCCTCCTCCACAAAATTTCTCCATAACTTTACTCCACAAATATCCGTGCGTGCATCGTGTCTGTAACCATCCAAAATCTTATTCCGCTTTTACACATACAAATTTTCTCCGTGTCGAACACACCCCTGACACAATCAAAATTTCTAACCTAAACTCCATCCCCATCATAACCCCCTCATCATCGCCTCCTACTGTCCCGGCACACACTCTCCTCTCGAACCCTCTGTTGGCCAAGACCCCTGCCCAAAACCATTGCCGCCATCACCTGGCCTCCAACATTACCACCCCATCCCACGACCACAGCCTCCACCTCCACCTGCGACCCAGCCCCAAGACTACCACTCGACCACCCCCACTACAGATGACGACCACCAGACGCGGCTATCCGACCACCCCGTCCAATCGAACGCTCGGCCCGGAGACAACCAAGCCCAAACCACCACCGCCACCAAAACCCGACATCACCTCATCGGCGTGTCCGGACACCTTTGATCCCCAAATCAACCCCATACTTCCAATTTGACCAACATCGTCACCATAGAGAAACCCTTACCTCTGCGGCGTCCGTTCCCGACGTTCCTTTGACGACCCCGACGTCCATTGTGCTTTCCGCACCAGCGTCGCCCTCTACGGTCGGTTGCAAATGGACCACTGTACCACACCACACGGGCCGACCTGTGTTGTCGTGCCCCTCCGCCACAATCCTGGCCAGCCATCTCCTCTTTCTGTCTTCTCCAGTCTCCCGATCTGCGCTACCACCACGACCATCTTCGTTCCCAGAGCCACGCCCAGCCCGACGTCCATCCCCGGTGACGTGCGAGAACACGACGACACTCGACGCCGTCCCGGTACGCTCAGTATTCCGTGCTACCTTTTCTAGAGCAGCCCTACTCGTCGTCCCTTAGCGAGCCTCTAACTCTCCTCCCGCACGCCCGCGTCCCGCCGCCTCTCCCCTCAAAACCCTCGCCACACCGGCCTCGTCGAGCCGCATCTCCCCGCGAGCTTCGCCCTGGCCGTTGCGCCGACACCGACGCCGTCGCCCCCTCTCCTCCCCGATCCCCTCTTCGCTCCTCACTTTTCCCTTCTTCTGTGTGATTGTGATGCTTTGGTTCTCTTCGGGAACAGGGGTTGATATTTGGGTTTTGTGTTTTTGTGTGTTTTGTTTAAGTTGTGTGTTTAACTGGTATACTTCTATATATCAACATTATTATTATTATTATTGTTATTATTATAATTAATATTTTTATCTGTTGTGTTATTATTATTATTATTATTATTATTATTATTATTATTATTCTTGTATTTTTGTTGTAAAAGAAAAAAAAGAAGAAGAAGATGTTTTTAGTGCATTTTTTGATATTGGGTTACAGTAAAAAGATTTTTATATATTCTAATTCGTTATTTAATTCTCTAAGTTTGCATATGGGTGTATGTGCTAATAGGTACATATACCATGAGGTGGTATTAAATAATTATTAGAAATTTTGATATTATTTCTGTTAATTATTAGTTATTATTATTTGAAATTTATTTCTACTTTATGCCTTAAAAAGTGATCAACTGTTTTTGGAAATATATTTGGGCTTGATAAAATTTATTGTCTAAATATTTACCTGTACTTTTTATATTATAGATAATAATGGGTTTGGCGCTACATCCATGGATTTCGAAACCTTGAAGATACTAATATATATTTTGTATTTCTTATCATATTTTCTAGGTATCAAAAATATCTATCTAACTATATTGACTAACAATAATGTAGTTTTCAAATTATATATATATATATATATATAATATTTACAAGTATTTGCGTAAAATTATTTTTTTCGAGTATTATAGATAATTTTCTAAAAATTATATATATACTCACTAAATTCTTTCGATTACCATCCTGTCCAATCACACTATACTCATTCCCTTGTCAATTCGTACTCTAAGTCGACCCAAACTAGCCGACCATCTTGGACCAGATGGACCAGTCCTTGCCATCATCAGAACTCCCTTGCGTAGTTGTAACATCGAAGTCGATCTTGTGCCACCTTGATTATTGTACCACACCAGGCATCTCACCAGGCATCACAACAGGCAAGTATACCTTGCTAATTAACTGTCACATTATTATTTTCAGCATTTATTTACTTGTTTCGTATTTGTTATTTTATTTGTTATAAACTGCGCGTCCAAGCCGTACTTGGGTGCAAGCGACTCTATTAGTCGTTTTACTTTACTATATACATGTTAACTTAGTGTTAGCGGACTACCTTCTTGTTGGAGGATATCCTTATATCTTCTTTGGCTGTGACACTCATACTACACGGTTGGAGACATGTTGCTAGGGGCACGACTTATTGACTAGCTATCTCTAAAGTCGTGTGACGGTAGATATTCATAACTGCTATGATTAGGGTTTTAGAGACTCAAGCAGTTACAAAATTGGGCGAGCCATGGACATGACTTGAACAGTGTGGGAAATATTGGGGAGGACAGTCGCTAGTGCGTATGGAAATCCAAACAGGTAAACCACAGTCTCCGGATGGAACTGTGGCAATTTATTTGCAGATGCCCTCTGACGTTTTGGACGTTACGGACGGATACAGATGACTGGATGCCAGTTACGTACACATAGCCTAAAATCCTACCCATGCGCATGAAAGTTGTCCTCTAAATTGCATATTAGGCGGTTAGAATCTCCTTTACATATTTGTGTCTAGGATAGTCATTTATATATTATTTTATTCTGACAGTTCATATTAGCTTGTTCTTCCTGTATCTTGCTACGTCCGTCTGAGGACCTGGTTTTTTCCCAGGTGTGTGTTCATGTCTTCCGCAGGTATTCTAGCCAAGGCCGTGGTCTTCTCCATTCCTTCGAAGACAATTGCGCTTGGTTCGTCTTGCCATTTTTATCGCTCGATTTATTGTACATTTCTTTCATTGGGATAGTTGGTAGTGGACTTTGTCTCCGCCCAACGATTGTATCATAAATATCCAAGTTGATTTTTATATTATTATTCTTTATATTGTGGATGAGATTTAGTTTGTCTTGGATTACTGCATTTTACAGCTTATGTATACATACAAGGCCCCTGTACTTCGTATGTATACAGCTGGCATGTCTGCGTTCCTAGTCCTACGTATTATGGGACTGGAGCGTTACATCGAAATCCTTAGATAACCCTACCATTGATAACTCATAGAAAAACAAACTTAGCACAAGATTCAAGACTGAAATTTAGAGCATTGGTGCTCTTTGGATCATTTTGTCAAACACTTGGCGTGCGTATCGGACACGTCCAAGATACGCAGTCCAAATGGATTCAAACTTGACCCCAAGCTCACCTGTATGTTCTAAATCCCTAACATGACCTATTGAAACAAATTTACAAACCCTAAAAATTCTATTCTCGGATTTCTCCCAAAATAGGCCAAAAATAAAGGAGAAAATCTCCAAAAGAGAGAAGGAAGAGTCAAAACTCTCTCTATGGCAAACCTAATGCATGGGGGTCCCTAATGAATGTATCTACAATAATTTGATAGAAATTAACGGGTTAGAAAGCTCATACCAATTGGGAGACGGATTCCCAATGAAAATGGATCAAAGATTCAAAAGTCCTTCAAGCTCCAAGTGCTCCAATCCCTCAAATCTTGCCAATAGAGCCTTCTCCTCTCCAAAAGGAAGAGAATGAGACCAATTTGGGTCAATTTAGAGAAATTTGGTGGTAGGAGCAATTGGGGAAGAAGCTCCTAATTAGGGTTAGGGTTTGGAGTAAAATAAGGAGAAGGAAGATGAATTGAGACTTAAATAGGGGTGTGGGCTGCTATAGAGGGTTTAATTTAGGGTTTGGCTCATGTAAGTTGTCCACTAAGCCCCTCTCTTATGTCATGACAAGTTTATGGAATAAACCTTCCTTCCTAATTAGGTGTTTAGTTAAGCTTTTTGACTAATTCTTCTAATCTAGCTAGAGATTAACTAAAGTTTAATTAGACTAGTCCTAATCATCTAGTTGGGTGGTCATGTCAAGTTGGTTTGTGTCCTCTAGGATCACTAACCACCATTCTAGCTAAAGGCTAAACACTAGTCAATTCAAAATAAAACATATGCACTTTTCTAATATTATAGATAATTAACCAAATATAAGTTCTAATTTATAAAATAATTTATCATATCAAAATAATATTTAAATTCAAAATAATATCAAGAAATAAGAAAAGTCAAAAATACCCCTATTCTAGAAAAGTGTGGTTACAATTCTACTGATGAATCTCTTTGTCAAGATTTTTTTAAGTGTATTCAGAGTGAGTTTGAGATGAGCATGATGGAGGAGTTGAAGTTCTTCCTTCGACTGTAAATCAAGCAAACCACAAATGAGACGTTCATCAACCAAGCGAAGTACACAAAGGATCTGCTAAAGTAGTTCAATCTGGAGTCAGCCAAACCGCTTGGAACTCCGATAGAAACTTCAACTAGGCTAGATATAACACACAGTTTTCCAAAAGAGGGTAATTTTGAACTTTTGTAAAAATTTATTATTTAATAATAGAATTTATGATTTATGGAGATTTTTAATTAATTTAATACTATTTAAAATTGGTGAATTATAATTTTGATGTGTTAGCTAGTGAACCCTAGAACTGTTGAGCCTAGAGACTAACCGTGACCATGGGGACCTAACCATGTGATTAGAATGACTATTTACAACTTTTAGGCTAAAGGTATTTTGGTTATTTTGTGACTTTTGAATTATTTAAGATTTTAATTAATTGATAAATTTTAGATTATTTTAATAATATTTAAATTGATGTATTGTTATTTGGGTCATTTTTATATTTTAATATTTTAAGAATTTTTTATATTTTAATATTGATTTTACGGGATTTGTTTAGTCGGATTTGAGTTTTGTTTCGTTCCGACTTGTGTTAGTGACCTGGGTAGCTTAGACTCTAGATGGGATCAAATATTAAGTTAAGCATGGCCCCCAAAACCCAACATTTAAGTTAGTTAGTTAGACTAATTTTTATCACGTTATAATGGTTAAGTTAGAGACTCAAAACTAGATCCTTTTGACCCCAAACTTGAACCTAGTCTAGACTTAACCATATGAGACTAGAGAGGGGCAATTAGGACATTTCTCATTAGCCCTAATTGACACTTTATGGCAGCCACCTTTAGGGGAGAATGATTCATTTTATTCATTAAATCTTGCCTCTTTTATTTTCCTTTTGTTCTTCCCTAATTTTAGAGAGCCTTCCCTTTGATTTGATCTCCAAATCAAATCATTCCTTCACCAAATCTTTCCTCAATCATTCCCATTCTCCAAGGGAAGGGTGCTACCAAGGATTGGAAGAGAAGTGCAAGGAGGAGTATCCACTTTAAGGGATCTTCGTATCGGAGCCGTATCCTAAAGGATTTTATTAGGATTCCACTCCCTATAGGTAAAACCTATCCTCTAAATCGATTTTCTTTGCATATAAATTAGTTTTGAATTCGTAGGATCCATCCTCATGCATGTGTCCCCTTTAGATTCAAATTTGAGGCCATTTGGAGCTCTCTTGAGGATTTTAGATGTGTGTCTTGTGTCCTACTTGATAGATCCCAAATTAGGACACCCCATGTGTATGTACGTATGATAATAGTTTAAATAGATATTTAATATCCGTTTTAGAATGGTTAGAGAGTGGATTGATCTTAGTTAGGATCGTTAGAATGAGTTTCATTTGGATACTTATGTTGGTATCCAAGTATCTTGGCCTACATGTGTTTCTTTTGTCCAAAACAACTCAAATTCGTCATAATATTCATCCACGTTTTTATTAACCAAAGCAACTTAGAAATATCATAGCTTTTAGCTTAGAACTCCGTTTAATCACCCATTTTTTTTTAAAAGAACCGTATCGAAGTTAGCTTTCCAAATATATATTTTAAAAAGCCAAATACATTCTAGAAATGTTTATAAAATTATTTGAGTGCCAGCTGTCCGAAAGACAAACGTGTTTCGGTGTTTTCGCGATTCCGGGAGCTTTCGGATACGAAAATGCGATCCGTTTGAAGTTTCGGAAAGCTAACACGAAGGGCTACGACATAATTTAATCCTAAAATTTAGTGAAGGCCCAATTGGTACAGTATTGGTTTTAAGTAGAAGAGTGACTATACGACATAGACATTTTGTGTAACCTATGAGCCTATGTAGTATGGATATTAAATGAATGTAGAGTATGTAATACATGATATGTTAGATGAATGAAATGATATATATATATATATATATATATATATATATATATATATATATATATATATATATATATATATATATATATATATGATATGTATCCTCTTTACATTAATGTATATATATGGTTGAATGCAAGCATGTAGGAATACAATTAATGTAATGTATATAAGCAATGCATAAATGCATGAATGAAAGAATGATATACAATGTATGCCTGAAACTATATAATGAATGCTAGATACGAATGCAAGATATACATGTAATAATAGATATGAATGCATAATGTATACATAATATAATGCAATATATAATGATAGCATGTATGGTAATGTAGAATATATGATGCAAGCATGTATATGTCCACTGTTTTACCTTTTTCTTACATTTTTCCTTCCCTTCCCTTTCCATTTCAGTTTCCTCCCTTTTTTTTCCTCTTCTATTTTTACATGTTATATACAATTTATATAATGTATAGATGCATGTAAGTATGTAATATGCATGAATGATATGTATGTAATGAAAATAAGTATATGTATGCAACTTAATGATATGTGAATGGATATAATGCATGAACTGAAGTATGCATGTATATGGGATATGAATGAATGATATATATATGTGTTAAAGTAATGTAATGTATGTATTCACATATATTTTGAGTTAAATATATGAGTTTGTATGCATATATTATATGTATTCATGTATGCAGGAATGAATGTAATATAATGTAGAGTATGCATATATGAATATAATTAATGTATGCAAGTATATAATGTATTAAAAAATATATATATGTATGTATCTATGTATGTATGTATAGGTACATGAATGAATGCAAGTATGCATATATGATATGTATGTAGGCATGTATGCAATATATGTATGTATACATGATATGTATGTATGCATGTATGCAATGTAAGTATGTATGTATGTATTTCTATAAACTGAGTTAACCTATAACCTTTTACACACATGCATTCATACATCCTTTGACACCATGTATCCCATGTCACATACACCTACCTATCACTAAATCTGAGAACATTAACACATATCCTTTCACACACATGCCAAACACACACACACTCACTTACTCTTTTACCTCTCCTTCTCTCTCTATATATATGTATGTGCCTATATATAGCTTTCCTATATATATCTATGTATATGAATATGTGAATGTGAATAATATATATACATTATATGACTAAGTTTGTGTGCCTTGTTAGCTTATGGTTTAGTTTTGTGCTTGGTTTAGTAAGTGACTTAGGTTATCAGTTAGTGGCTATCTTGGATACTTGATTTGCATAGACTTAGTTTGTTTAGACCTAGAATTAACTAACCTAGGCTAGTTGACCATTGTTCACCCAACCCTAGCTAGTTTGACCACAGTTGACTAGAGTTGACCTAGTTTGACTTTATAGTTGACCAGAGTTGACCAAGAGTTGACTTTGACCTAGATTGACTTAGACTCGTGTATATTGCATTATAATTTCAATTACCATATAAATTGAACTCTTTATAACCTGTGTTGCTCTAACTAGGACTATGTGACTCTATTTGGCCTTTTTATATCAGCTGTTTAGGGTATCAGGCGAGTACATTCTCTGATAGTTCTTTCATTTACTTGTCAATTACTGTACTTCAGTTCTAGTTAGTTTTATGTGATTCTCTGTTACAACACGTATGGATATTTTTGGATTCATGTATGCGACACACATACCATCTTGTCTGGCCTCTATTACTGAAATCATTGCTGGTATCATCATGTTGGCTCTATTACTGGAATAATTCTGGAATCATTGCTGGTATCTTCATATTTGGCTGGACTGATCTCAATTTTTGTGTCGTATTCTAGATTCACTTGTACTTGCTGGGAGGGAAAATACTTGAGTAAGACATGTAGACATACCCCAATTCTGGAATCACCCCAAATGCTAGAATCAAACTGGAATGATAGCCATCTCACACCCGGCCGAGTGTGTGATGTTTCGGATTACTTATAGCAGTTTACATGTCGATCTCGGTATTTTAAAACACACTGTTAGAGTATAGTCTGGACTCACCCTGGAATCTTTGATCACTGACTGTAATCATCTTATATTGGACTCGTCTTGTACTGGAATCATCTGGTATCAGATTCATGTTGTCTGGACTTACTTTGGTTTTACACTTGTTTATATTTACTGTCTGGACTTATTTCATGTTACTCTAGTTTAGCTAGTTTCTATTTACAGTCTTCATTTCCATAATTCTTCTCTTGTTTAGTTACTATATTTTTCTTGTATCTCAACTGTTCTCTATACCATCACCTAAATATAAACTGCCATATTCATCAATATAACTGTCTATAACTGCTTTATAGTTCTCTGTTATTTACTTTGGTTTTCTAGATGAGATGTGCTCGTTTCTTTTCTGACTGGACCTGTTGAAAATTTTATAGATGATTGCCCTGAGGACACTTGCCCTACTTACTATGGACCAGGAGATGGTTTAGCTACCTTTGGCCTCGACACTCAGAGTAATCGGGAGACTAGCTAGTTGACTAGGTTTAGTTTCATGTTTTAGAACTTGAATTGTAAATAAGTTGAGATATGTTTTGTTTTGAGTTTGTTTTGAGATTATTATTATTTAGTAGTTGGTTTTGTTGTTATTATTTAGTCTTAGTTATAAACTTCTGTGTTATCATATCGTGCTTAGACTGTGATTGAGATTTCATTATATATATACTTGTCCTCCGTTCGGAGTTAAGATTTGACAAGTACATTATATAATTGCATGAGTTGTTGGTTAAATAGTGACCTAGAACAACGTTCTACCATCGACACTGCGGCGTAGGCTGGGCACTGTTACGTACTCGTACCCTCACAGTGGGTGCTGGTCGTGAAACTAGACGTATATGAATAAGAAAAACCAGTCGACGCACTTAAGTATCGAGGTATGATCGGTAGTTTATTTTATCTAACAGCTAGTCGCCTTGATATAATGTTTAGGGTTTGCTTATATGCACGATTCCAAGCTAACCTTAAGGAATCACACTTGCACTCTGTTAAGCGTATCTTCCGATACCTTAAGAGCACTTTTTCTATCGGCTTATGGATCCTAAAACTACGTCCTTTGACTTAACCGATTATTCGGATGCATATTTTGCTGGATGTAAAGTGGATAAAAAAGTACTAGCAGGATGTGTCATTTTCTAGGCAAAGCTTTAGTCTCTTGGTTTAGCAAGAAACAAAATTCTGTTGCATTATCAACTATTGAGGCTGAGTATATCGTTGTAGGATGTTGTTGTGCACAAATTTTATGGATGAAGCGAACCCTAGAAGACTACAACCTACAATATTCAGACATTCCTATATTCTATGACAACACTAGCACGATCAATTTGACTAAGAAAGTATGTCACTCGCGCACCAAGTATATTCAGATACAACATCACTTTCTTAGAGATCATCAGCTAAATGGAGATATTAATTTAGAATATATTGACACAAAATATCAACTACCTAATATCTTTATTAAACCTTTGGCATAAGATAGATTCAACTATTTTCGTCAAGAATTAGGAACTTTTGATGTCAATAATATAAATTAGCTTTATTTATTAAATTAATCCTAATACATAACGATTATTTTCTGGACAAGCTTATAAAGGATCTGTCTATCACCAAGGCGATAAAAGATTAAGCGATATGGAGCTTAAGCATCCTTTGTGGATCTTCGCTACCTAGGATAGTATCCCTACAGCTAATCTGAGACAATCAGTGCATAACAAAAATTAATTTGTTAAGTAATTTTAATTATATTGATTGAAATTTAAAATTAATAATTTTTGAGTTAAAAAGTTGAAAGAAATTGATAAATTTGTATAAGTGGATATTGTTTTAGTTGTAAAATAGCCAAAACAGAGTTCAGTAGAGTTCGGAACGAACTCAGCTCGAACTCTCTTGGCTAAGTTGCAGCATACCCAGTGGGCCCTACTTCTCCAATTTATCATCCTCCATCTTCCTCCCCTCTTCCACGAACAGCAGCTCCGAATCCACCAAAACCCTAACCCTAATTCAATTCTTTCTCCTAATCTACTTGGAATTTTGACCCCAAACTTCGGATTCAGGATCTCGGGTTCATTCTCTATAACATACTCAATTTCTGGAAGGTATAATCTTTATTTTCCTTCTATCCTCTATTTCAATTTCTAGATCTTTTCTTTGCAATGGCACCTAGGTTCTTTAGGAAGAAAAGGAAGAGTAATGAAGGATCCTCATCCTCTCAACAACCTTTCATTTCTTTTTGGTCCAACTGGACGACGGTTATTTTTGCGGTTTCTTATTTATGATGCTAGACCAATCCAAAGAGTGGTTTAGTAATTTTTATGACCGCATCATCTATGCCATAGCCCCGATTAATTTCAATATCTTTTTGGACCATCTCGAAGCTTTTTAGCTTTTACAAGTCAATAACTTAGTAGCAACATCGTTTCCTATAGCTCTTAATGCTATTAGGTTATTTTAATGCAATTTGACTTATGACTCTATTGTTATCTCTTTTCGGGTCGAAGAAATAGATATTAAATTTGATACAGAAGATTTAGCGGCGATCCTTCGAGTACCCAAGGAAAGAGAAGTGCTAACCGGCCTCTCCAAATTTAGTTTTCCTCCTGACATGTCTTTGAACATGTTCAAAGCCTCAATTTGCTATCCCGGACCTTGTCCTGTCGGCAAACTTAAGGCTAAACACTTGAGTTTATATTTTTATAACCTCCACAGGATCATATTTTTTGCTATCCTTTCGAAGCAGACTTCCACAAATAATATCACCGCTCTTGAGCTGTCTGCTATCTACCATATTCACTTTAGGATCTCATTTTCATTCCCAATGACTATGATCGAGATGATGGTACATGCTCATATGAACAAAAGAAATCTTGTTTACGCGATATACTTGCCCCTTGTCTTTCAGTACTTTGCTATCAACTTAGATGAGTGCAATGTCCTTGCTGAACCTGCACATCTTAGTGCGGCTAGCATTCTGATATTTTTGCTATTTCGCCTCCTATTGCTCTACCTTATGCTCCTGCACCTACCACCCCAGCTACTGCTACACCATCCACTTATTATCCATAGACTATTGAGTGTCTCTACCATTTGATGAGAGATCACATGCAACTGACCCAGGCTCAGCATCAGGCTACTCTTGATCGAGTTAGTGCTTTAGAGACTCGCTGGACTGAATTGTTGAGAGATTATGAATACCTTGATGTCATTCGTGCTTAGGCAATCTCTAACACACTAGCTGATTTTCGCTTTGCTCAGTCTCATCAGCTTGGCAGTCTTGACTTCTTTTCTAGAGATCCTACTTTTTCTGGCTACCATATTGAGGATCAGGAAGTACGCCAGTACTTCAATCCTGCTGGCATATTTGACTGGTTCAGATCTTCTGGTGAGCCTGCTCTCACTTCTGGTGGTCATGATGATGCTGTCAATCAGGACATAGGCGAGAATTGATGATATCTAGTTGTCATTTGTCTTTAGCCTAGATATCATGTTTATTAGATTTTTTTATCTATTGTCATCATGTCTTAGAAATGTCTTACATTCTGAGAATATATAATATCAATTTATGCAGTTTTTATTTACTAGTTGCTTGTATGGATAAAAACTTTTTCAGTTTCATCCGTATTAAGTACATGTTTTTTTTATGGAAGCTAGTAGTTTTTACTCGTATTCTCTTTCTTTTGGCAATATGCACACATTTTATGTTTTGTAGTCTATCTTACTTAGATACAGCTTCTTACATATAATTGCTTTGTGAAATATCTGCTTTATTATCTCTTTCTTCACGTTTGCCTTTTTGTATGCACAAATTGTCGGGGAGCATTTTGGTAAATGACAATGGGGAAGAAAATACAATACTTATCAAGAGGAAAGGGCACAATTACACCTTTGAAGGATGTCTTTTGATCAAGATGTTATATCGGTCAAGGTTTGTAAATTATTAAAATGGGGGAAATTGTTGGCCCATTAGTGATTGTCGAACCGGTTTTGATAATCGTCTAAACTCGGACTCGATATACCGGCTACTCACAACGGACTACGACAACCAGTACTGCTACCATTCGAGATTTGCTTGGTCATAGCGTCTTTATTTATTTTCTATTCTCAAATATATTTTACATAATTTTATTGAGTCTAGAAAAAATATAAACAACATCGTACTGGCAAATATGCTTGACCCAAAATGTTTTTCAAACTACCTAGTTTTATTTACAAATAAACTTGTTTTAAAACAACCAAAAAAATCGTATTCGAAAAATAGCCTAGAAAGCCAAATACCCATTTTTAAACCTGGATATGACCTAAACAGACATACCAGAGTTCGGACAGTGTTCGTCTCGAACTCGGCCTGAACTTGTGTACCCGATTTGGTAAACCATATAAACCTGTTCTTCTTGCAAACTTGGTTATAACGGTCAAATTTTTGTATGTTTGGCATCCGAATTCGGCCAGAACTCGATGTTGGTGTTTTTGCCTTTGGACTAGAAAAGATAGTCCCACATCGGCTACACCAAATGGTGATTATCTCAATATAATGCATTGCTTGTGTTGAGGTGTGCACATGAGGTGTAGTGGGGCACAAGTTTGTGCCATGTGGAAGTATTTTTTAGAAGGAAAAAGGATTAAATCCAACAAGGATGAAAGTTAATTTTTGTTGTGCGGATGCGGACTCGGACTCGGACACGGACTCCAGGATGTCTCGTGCATGCACGGGAGTGTTCGGGGGGTAGGCGTGGACTGGCACACTTCTATGCTGATTGTGGGATGATCTAAAATATCAAACTCTATTTTTGAGTATTGGTATTTTAGTCCCACATCGGATAGGAGAAGAGGTGAAGTCTCAACTCCACTCTATAAATAGAGCCCCTTGGCCTCCTTTGAAAGATGCACCAAGAAGAGAGTTGAGGGAGTCTGTTAAGTCCAGGAAGCCCGTTCAAGTCTCAAATATTGACTTACGAGCGTTCCAGAAGTTCTCCTGAACTTGCTGGTTCCTGGGAGCTTATCCGTACTGCGGGTATAGCTTTGAGCGCCGGTGTTCTACACCCCAGCGAGATCTGTTCTTCTTCTTCCTCCCTCTTTCTGTTGCCTTCGAGAATCTGAGACTCAACTGTTGTTGATCATCTCTTGTTGCCTTCGAGAATACCGTCGCTTCTCTTTAGAAGTTATACGGTTCTGTTGCCTTCGAGAAATATTACGAAATAATCTTTTTAGATTCTCGTAAAACAACTTCACCTTCTTTAGGGTGTTGTTGCCAGAAACATTGTCTTTACAATTGTTTCTGAACTCGTGTTTTTTCCATCGATTGTTCGTCAAGGGGCCAACAATCTCAAAGCTATACGATTCGATGGAAAACACTCGTGCTTTGCTTGTCGATACCGGCTTTAACAAGTTGGAGAAATTCGACGGTGAACACTTCCAGATCTGGAAGCGAAAGGTGACTCTGAACCTTCAACTCGTGGATGTTGATCACGTGTTGGATGAGGAAGAACCAATCGTTCCAGCAACAGGATCTGCTGCTGTTCTGGCCGCTGCTACGAGCAAGCAGACGAAGTAGAAAAAGGATAACAGCATATGCAGGCTGCTGATCCTGAATTCCATGGAAGACTCTCTGGCCGAGTCCTACACAAAGAAGACTTCTGCCAAAGAGATCTGGGAGTCCGTGGGGAAGCTGTATGACGACGACGAGGCCCGGTCGAAGATGTTCATGGTTGAAAAATACCACAAATGGGTCTTTGAAGACGAGAAGACCATGCTGCCCCAAGTGAAAGAGTTCCTAAAGCTGTGCCAGAAACTGGAGGATGATAGCATGCCCCTCGTCGACAAGTTCGTCGTTGGAGGGATCGTGGCAAAACTTCCTCCAGGATGGAGCAACATCTATGCAAGGATGCATAGGAAGAAGATGGAGATTAGCCTGGATAATCTCCTCAGTGAGATTCATGTTGAGGACAAAATGTGCTCTCAACAGAAGTTGGACGCCCTATCCAAGCAACTAGCAACGGCAAATCTGGTTCAAGCCACCAGAGAGAACAAAGGGAAGCAGGCGGCTTCTCACCACAAGAAGAAGGACTTCTCGAATCTGAAAGTGAAGGGTCCAGGATTCAAGCAACAGAAGTCCAAGTCCCATGTGACTTGCTTCAACTGTGGCAAGAAGGGTCACTATAAAAGTGAATGCAAGTCCAAGCCCAAAGAGCAAGGTGAGCCTAATAAGGTTTCTTTGGTTACTAATCAGGTTGCCATGATAGCACAGGTTGCAACTGTGGGGGCAGACTTGGACTGGTGGATAGACACTGGCGCGACATGTCATGTCTGTTCAGACAAGGACTGGTTCGTCTCCTATGAGCCTACTTCCGAGAAAGTCATGATGGCGAACTAGGCACAAGCTGAAGTACTGGGGATCGGGACGGTGGAGCTGAAGCTTACATCGGGGAACATTCTGACGCTTCAAGGTGTGAAGCATGTTCCTGCAATCGCTAAGAACCTGATCTCTGGGAGCCTGCTCTGCAACGCAGGCTTGAGGATGGACATCAATGCTGGCCAAATGGTGATGTCCAAGAAGGGTACTTTCTTCGGGAAAGCTTTTCAGACTGAAGGAATGTACAAAATTCAGCTTGTTGTAACCCAGCATAATAATGTTAATGCTATCGCTAGTTTGAATTACTCTCTTGAATTGTGGCATAATAGACTAGGACATGTTCATTGTAAGCGAATAAACAAAATGTCTAGTCTAGGACTTATCTCCAAGTGTGGGGGTAAGGTAGAGAAATGTGAGATATGTGCTCAGACGAAGATCACAAGAAAACCCTTTCACAGGGTCAATCGAAGCACAGATCTTCTGGAGTTGGTTCACTCAGATATCTGTGACTTCAAACAATTCTCTACAAAGGCCGGGATGAAGTATTTTATTACTTTCATAGACGACTTCTCCAAGTATGCCTTCGTCTATTTACTCAAATCTAAAGACGAAGCATTCGAGAAGTTCAAGGAGTTCAGGGCCGAGGCTGAACGGCAAACTGGACAACAACTCAAGAGGCTGAGGAGTGATCGAGGTGGGGAATATAGGTCTCACGAATTCTCATCATTCTGCAAAGAACATGGAATCATCAACGAGACGACGGCTCCGTATTCTCCACAATCCAACGGAGTAGCAGAAAGGAAGAACAGAACGTTGACAGAGATGATGAACTCTATGCTGTTGACTGTGGGTCTCCCAAAGTGCTATTGGGGAGAAGCTGCATTAACGGCCACTTTCATTCTGAACAGAGTGCCATATGCAACTTCCGACATAACTCCTCATGAACTCTGGTTCAAAGTCAGACCCAACCTGAATGTCATTCGAGTGTGGGGGTACCTGGCTTATGTGAAGCTCCCGGATCTGAAGATTCAGAAGCTGGGGACAAGGACTACTAAGGCGATCTTCCTGGGGTATGCCGAGAAGAGTGATGCTCGGGGATTCCTTGATATCGAGTCAAATCATATCATCGAATCTTGCGATGCTGAATATTTTGAAGAAAAGTTTGCAAGGCACAAGAACATTGTTCTCGCGGATATTCTGGAGAATAATGAGGGTGCGAAGCAGACAAAGGTCTTTATCGAACCGGTAGTCCAAGATGGAGCTGTTGTCGAGGAGACATCAGCTGAACCAGAACTCGCTGAGCCGTCAACTAAGCGAGCGAGGAGGCCGAAAGACTTCGGAGATGACTTAGTCACCTATCATGTGGAAGCAGATCCGCTTACCTATGATGAGGCGATGAAGACCAGAGATGCTATATTCTGGAAGGAGGCGATTGACAACGAGATTGACTCAATCACCTCCAATAACACATGGGTATTGGTCGACCTACCAGAAGGAGCAAGACCCATCGGATGCAAATGGATCTTCAAGAAGAAGATGAAAGCAGATGGAACCATTGACAAGTTCAAGGCCAGGCTAGTGGCCAAGGGATTTGCTCAGAAGCAGGGGATCGACTACTTTGACACTTATGCTCCAGTAGCTCGGATGACAACTATCAGATTGTTAATTGCTTTAGCAGCAATACACAAGCTGGTGATACATCCGATGGATGTGAAAACGACATTCCTTAATGGCGAGCTGACCGAAGAGATCTACATGCAACAACCAGAAGGTTTTGTCGTCAGAGGTCTGGAAGACAAAGTCTGCAAGTTGATGAAGTCTCTGTATGGTTTGAAGCAAGCTCCCAAAATATGGCATGAGAAGTTTGACAAGGTGATAAGGTCAAATGGCTACAGGGTCAGTGAAACAGACAAGTGTGTCTATACGAAGTTTGCTGACGGAAGAGGAGTAATCGTTTGTCTATACGTGGACGACATGCTAATCCTAGGTACGGATTTAAGCTGCGTCACAGAGACAAAGAAATTCCTCTCGACCAAGTTCAGTATGAAGGACTTGGGGGATGCCGACGTAATTTTGGGGCTCAAGATCATTCGGACAGGCACTGGAATAGCGCTGTCACAGTCTTATTACATTGAGAAGATGCTCTCTCGCTACGGGTATCAAGATCTTCCTATTATTGATACACCGTACAGGAGTGATCTGAAACTGGAGCCAAATTCGAAGGAGAGCGTCAGGCAGTTGGAGTACGCTAGCGTCATCGGAAGTTTGATGTACGCTACTACTGCCACAAGACCTGACATAGCCTTTGCAGTGGGAATGCTGAGTCGATTTACGAGCAATCCAGGCGTAAAGCATTGGAAAGCTGTGAAGCGTGTTATGAGATATCTCAAGAAGACTCAGACATATGCACTATACTACAGCGGAGATCCGTCAGTAGTGGAAGGCTTCAGTGATGCTAGCTGGTGTTCAGAGGTGGAGAGAGAATATTCCACAGGTGGATATGTGTTCGCCATGGGTGGAGCTGCTATATCGTGGAAGTCGAAGAAGCAGACTATGTTATCTCGCTCCTCCATGGAATCTGAATTCTTTGCATTGGACGCTGCTGCAGATGAAGCAGAGTGGCTTCGGGAGCTCATATATGACCTTCCAATGGTTGGGGCTCAGATACCGACGATTCCGATATACTGTGACAACCAGGCGGCAGCAGCAGTGGCATCAAATGAACTCTTCAACGGGAAGAAGAGGACTGTGCGGTTGAAGCACAGAGCAGTGAACGATCTCATCAAAAGGGGCGTCATTGCAGTGATCGATGTTCGGAGTCAGAAAAACCTGGCGGATCCGTTCACGAAGGGTCTCAAGCGTCAGCTGGTCGAGGACACAGCAAGGAAGATGGGCTTGAAGACTTTCTGATATTGTGTTATTGTAATCCTACCATAAAATTTTATGTTATTGGTTCAAAGAGAAATCTACTAGACATTTAATTTTTGGTTCAAAGGAGGATCATTGACTAGAATAATACCAGTTAACAGTGGGTACTTGTTCTGCGGAACATGGAAGGGTTACGGACCCATAACCACTGTTGTCTACTATGTATTTTCTGCAGAAAATTGATCCTGTGGGAAGGATGGCTTAAACGCCTTAATGAGTTCTCAGGCAGAGTGAATGCCTGGTGTGCTTTACAGGAAGTACGGTAGAGCAGCACTACAAGGAGTGAAACTCCATGCTACAGTGGGGTGACTCCACCATGAGGTTCCCAGGTAGGGATAATGCCTCGGCTTTGCAAGCTAAGTCACAGCGGAGTAGCACCGCAAATAGGCAGGTAGCCTAATGCTGTATGATAATCGTAATAAAGAGAGGTAGACAGCACTACAAAGAGGACGATGTCCTCATGTTACAGTGGCATGACACCACGAAGAGGTACCGGGTAGGGTAAAGCCTCGGCTTCGCAAGCCATGTCATAGCGGCGTAACACCGCACGGAAGCGCAAGGCTTCATGCTGGGTAGTTTGGCACTACAAAGGGGCTTGTGACCTCATGCTACAGTAGTATGACACTACGATGAGGTACCCAGGTGGGGTAAAGCCTCGGCTTTAAGCCATGTCATAGCGGCGTAGCACCGCAAAGAAGCGCAATGCTTCATGCCATGACTCTTTATAAAGAACTCACCTATAGTGTATGGAAAGAGATATCAGGCCGTCTCTTGAGGGTAAGCTTGTAGACGCCCAAAATTATATACTGAAAGCAGGCTGGCACAAGGCCTTCAATGTGCAGCCAGAAGCACAGTTGATGTCATTATGTGAGTAGGAAGAATTACAGTTATGGTGCAGAATTCAAGGCTTAGTCCATTCTTGTATCATGCTGTTATTTAACCTATGCAGGAAGATTCAAGTCGTAGCGACATCTCTCCTAATGCATGATGGACAATCACTGTGGGGAACGCTCAACCCATATATTGAGATATGTGGGGGATTGTTGGTGTTTTTGCCTTTGGACTAGAAAAGATAGTCCCACATCGGCTACACCAAATGGTGATTATCTCAATATAATGCATTGCTTGTGTTGAGGTGTGCACATGAGGTGTAGTGGGGCACAAGTTTGTGCCATGTGGAAGTATTTTTTTAGAAGGAAAAAGGATTAAATCCAACAAGGATGAAAGTTAATTTTTGTTGTGCGGATGCGGACTCGGACTCGGACACGGACTCCAGGATGTCTCGTGCATGCACGGGAGTGTTCGGGGGTAGGCGTGGACTGGCACACTTCTATGCTGATTGTGGGATGATCTAAAATATCAAACTCTATTTTTGAGTATTGGTATTTTAGTCCCACATCGGATAGGAGAAGAGGTGAAGTCTCAACTCCACTCTATAAATAGAGCCCCTTGGCCTCCTTTGAAAGATGCACCAAGAAGAGAGTTGAGGGAGTCTGTTAAGTCCAGGAAGCCCGTTCAAGTCTCAAATATTGACTTACGAGCGTTCCAGAAGTTCTCCTGAACTTGCTGGTTCCTGGGAGCTTATCCGTACTGCGGGTATAGCTTTGAGCGCCGGTGTTCTACACCCCAGCGAGATCCGTTCTTCTTCTTCCTCCCTCTTTCTGTTGCCTTCGAGAATCTGAGACTCAACTGTTGTTGATCATCTCTTGTTGCCTTCGAGAATACCGTCGCTTCTCTTTAGAAGTTATACGGTTCTGTTGCCTTCGAGAAATATTACGAAATAATCTTTTTAGATTCTCGTAAAACAACTTCACCTTCTTTAGGGTGTTGTTGCCAGAAACATTGTCTTTACAATTGTTTCTGAACTCGTGTTTTTTCCATCGATTGTTCGTCAAGGGACCAACACTCGATTTTCAGAAAATTCTATAAATAAAGAAGAGGTTTTAATTTCATATCACTCAGTCACTTTCTATCTTCCCTTCTCTTAGCTTTCTCAGCTATTCAAAGATTTCATTTTCAAATCCCAAGCATGTTTTGCAACCTCTAGTCTACTAGCCAGTACTGTACAGTCTAGAGGTTTTAGAGAGTTATAATCAGAGGCTTAATCAAGAAGTTTAAACTTTACAATTGAAGTCGGTCGAGCACTTCGGATTAAAGCACAGTGTTGTAAGAAGTCGACAAGTACTTCGGATAAAAGCTTATGTTTCCAATATTGGATTTTAACTCAGAGCAAAAGTCCTCCGGCTGGATTAGTCCTCACAAAAGGAAGACCAGGATATATCGCTATGTTTGCATTTGCTCTATGTCTCTCTTATTTACTGCTTTTATGTAACTGTGAAATTGCCACTACAACACAATAATGATATAGTAGTGTTTATGTTTTAATTTCTAATATTCTGCTGTACACTCTATTCACGTTCCTCTAGAGTATATATTGCTTAACATATCGGTCCTACACCCTGTTCATCAAGTTCATGAACACCGTCGGGGTATTAGTCAACCCAAACGGCATCACGGTAAACTTATACTGGCTATATCGAGTCCGAAAAGTAGTCTTCGGAATGTCTTTATTCTTCACCTTCAGCTGATGGTACCCCATCCTCAAGTATATCTTCGAAAATACCTTCGTGCCGCTCAACTGATCAAATAAGTCATCAATTCTTGGCAACATGTATTTGTTCTTGATAATGAGGTTGTTCAGCATCCTGCAATCAATATACAAGCGTATCGACCCATCCTTCTTCAATATAAACAAAACATGAATGCTCCAAGGTGAAAAACTAGATCTGATAAATCCCTTGTCCTGCAGCTCATCTACCTGCTTCTTCAACTCTGCCAATTCACTGTTGTTGATCCTATAGACACGCTATGAAATAAGCTCCACGCCCGACAGCAAGTCTATAAAAAACTCAACATCGCTGTCCGGCGGCATCCTCGACAACTCTTCAGGTAAAACATCCAAGAACTCTGCTATCAATGGAAGCGACAACTCCTTCCCTTCTACCATAGCTCCACAGAAGTAGCTATCCTTCTGCTCAGCTGCCCTTCTTACAAACTCAGACTCTGGATCTCCCAGTGGACTGAACAAACTCTGCCTCCTCTATAATCTGTGATAGCATGGTGCCAACTCAACCAATCCATCCCGAGTATAATATCATAGCTCAGAAGTGACATTACGAGCAAGCATGCACTCAATTTCTGACCTCCCAAAGAAACTCTTCGCCCCTTAAAATTATCACTGACCAGGATAATGCCTCCTCCGGTCATGATCTTGCAAGTCCTATCCAATGGTTCAGCAATAATATGGTGTCTAAGAGAAAAATAGACAAATACAAAGCTATGTGTAGCACTCGAGTCGAATAATGCTAAAGTAGGAAATGAATCGAGAAGAACTGAACCTGCAATGACATCTGCAATGGGCTCAGCCTCCTCAAACGTCAACCCAAACGCTCTGCCCTGAGGTGCACCCCTCTGATGCTGGTGCTGGCCGAAACCTTGCTGCTGGGTCGAAAGCGGTGGTCCCCTCGGCTGAACAACAGGTACTGTAGGAGCTCTCATAGGAGGTGCTCTAGATAGACCTCCCTAAGCTGAACGAGCCAAACAATCCTTTAACTGATGGTCGGGTAATCCATAGAAAAGACATACGTCCAACCTCTTCCTACATACCTCTTGTTGTGTTCTAGCTTCCCACAAAACGTACAATGGATAGCCTACCTCTACACCTACATGGGATGTACATGGGCTGGTGCATGGTGCTGCTGATGCTGATGAAACGGCCTCGGCTGGATATGAGGATGCTTGGCCGGTCCTGCACTGGTACCATCACCCATGGCATCACTGCTCCTCTTGGGCCTGAGGCCCAAGTCCTCCTCCACTATCGGTGCATCCATAAGAATGTCCTCGAAAGTCACCGTACGACGCCCAGACGTGCCGATCTAACCTCGCAGTTCATGCTCCTCCTGAAGTTCCTGGCTCGATCCCCTGGCTCCTGAACCATGCTTTTTCGCGAATTGGCTCAAACAGAAATACTCGGCAACATAGTCATCGACCGACATATTTTGTCATACCCTAGAACCAGAATACTGGCAAGTAGGGACGGACATGGCCAGCTACATATACCAAAGTTGTCACCCTCATTTCCCGTATTTCATATTTATACTCGTATCTGGATTTTTGGCATGTATTTTTATTTTTTTCTCAACTTGGGGAATTTCGGTATTTCTCATATTTTAGGTTTTTGGCATGGCTTGGTTTTATTGGGTTGGTTCAGTTTGGTTTATGTAATGGAGCACCTTAACCTATGCTACCCCTCATCCCCACCACAACTCCCCCTCTTTATATCCCCACCTACCACTCTCTCTCTTCATTACCACCACCATTAATTTCCTTCTTCTTCTTCTTCTCCTTCCTCTACACAACTCTCCCAACCCTAGGCAAGTGCATCTTGCCACTACATGAGAACCCTCTTTTCCTTGTCCATTTGATAGATTAGGACATGGTGATCAACATTAAAACTTGGGTTTTTGTGATTTGGAGCCTCCATTGTTGTAGATCTAAGTTATATCTATTTTCGGATTTTGTATGGTTTGAGCTACTTAAGTTGGATTTTATGGGTTTTTTGAAATTTCCATGTGGAAGAGCATTCAATTCTACCCAAGTTGGAACTCTGGAAATCTGGATTTGGAGTTCGGATGGCCAAGTTATGAATTTTGAAGCCTTGAGTTTAGCCATGGTGTTCTTGCTGTTTGGAGGAGACTGTGAGCAGTGTGCAGAGCTATTTAGCTTACACACCCTGAGCTACGCGCGCTCTTTAGCGCTGCGTACCCTGTCTCCTTGAGCGTGCGTGACTTTTCACGCAGCTGCTCCCTGTAGCGTGCGTGACTTTCACGTATGCTGCCCTCCTTGAGCGTACGTGACTTTTCACGCAGCTACTTCCTTGAGCGTGCGTGACTTTCACGTATGCTGCTTCCATCAGCGTGCATGACTTTTCATGCAGCTGCTCCCTGTAGCGTGCGTGACTTTCACGTATGCTGCCTCCTTGAGCGTGCGTGACTTTTCACGCAGCTGCTCCCTGTAGCGTGCGTGACTTTCATATACACTGCTCTTTCAGCGTGCGTGACTTTTCACCTACGCTGCCCTCAGCGTGCGTGACTTTTCGTACGTTGCTTCCCTGACCCCTTGCTTAACCCATTGGCTCTTGGAGTTTTAGTTTTATTTCTTTAAGCTTGGCTCTTCTCTAACCCCGTCTTTTGATATTTTATTAGATATTTTACGCCCATTTTATATCCTTACGTCTTTTGTCATGAACTTGATTTTACTTAATATGTTTGGAATGACTATTGTACATGGCATGGTATGACAAGGAACTAGCATAACACGATAGTGACCCGTGGTGGTGCACTCCTGACATGACCAACCTGACATGATAGTGGCCCGTCGTGGCGCACTCCTGACAAGTACCTTGACATGATTTATCTTGATAATTTAACTTGACCTGCCTTGACACCGTGGGTGGTTCTTCTTGCTTGCTTGTTAAATTCACTTGTCCTGTCTTGCTTCATGTCTAGGAGGGGACTCCTGAGTACCACGGTCAGGAGTACCTACTAAAATGGATTAAGGTTAATAACTAGAATAACTCAGTAGTCATGAAGAGATGACACAGCTACAGGCAATCCCGTTACCTGGGCGCTCTTGGAATCTGTAGCCTGCCGTCGAGTAGGGCACATTTCCAGCGCACCGTCGAGTGTTACACCCTCTAAGTCACCTAAGGGTACATGTGTCTCCTGGACGATGTACCCACCTGAATTCAACCCTAATCTTTCGTCCTAGGTAGCCTGGATGGTCTGCAAGGCTTGTAGCTGTGGAACAATCTCGCTGCATCTTGTTAGTAATTAGGCCTGTGATAATCCTAGTTAGTTAAAGTAGTAAGCCGTAGTATCTGCTTGGCCGTGATTGATTGAATGAGGTATAACCAGTCTAGCTATGTCTTGATCCAGTACTAGCTTGCTTCCTGTCTTGATTTCTTACATTATTATCTTGTCGATAAATGGTGGGAAACCAAGTTCTGTTCAGATGAAGGGTTACAACCCCGGTCCTTGTCTGGTTTACGGGTTGTAACCTGGCTATCGGAATAGTTCCATGGTTATCTCGTCGTATATCATCCTACCATGTTTTCATAAATTCTAGTTTTTAATATTATATCTTCTTGTGTTAATGCTGGCTTTTGTTCTTATTTCGTGGCCCCCTTGTGGCACTTGCTCTTTCTGGGGTTGACCCAGCTGGTTTTGTGTAGCCAGATTTCGGAGCAGCTCCCGAGGATCTACCAAGCTTCCAGCCCAATGGTGAACACTAGACGGAATCCGGGCCAAGAGTGGGTTTTCTATTTTGTTTCGCTCACTCTATTGTAAAAATTATTCTTTTGAGGCGTTTAGCCGACGAGCACCTGTTAGCTCGATGCACTTTACTTACTGTCTGCCTACGGGCTATAAACATGATTGACAAATCCTAGGGTTGATCATGTATGACTTAACTCTTGCTAGTCCTAGCATTTTGTACGACTAGCTTCATGATCAGCTGATATGTAATATCTGGGACGCCTTTTATTGTATATTTGGTGGTCAAACATCTTGTAATTATATTACTTGCTTGAGATTGAGACAATAGGCTTGACCATAAGAGACCGTTGGCTTGTAGTAAACCCTCATATATCTAGACAGCCGTGACCGTATATCGAGGTGGTTTCCATTTTAATATACGTAGCTGACTATGTCTGCCCCCGCTCTCCAGTATTCTGGTTCCGAGGCGTGACAAAAGTACTCTAGTACTCCGAAATAATGTATAAGCATTTTAGGGGTTACTACTACAAACCAACAGTCAAACCTAGGTCACATAATCCTAGATATCTAAATCATAGTCAAGAAAATAATGTACAAGGATATGATCATCAGGCATATAAGACAGTAAAGCATCTCAAACTATAATATATAGATGATCATGAAGCTAGTAATACAAAATAAAGAACTAGCAAGACTAAGTAATACATGATCAACTATAGCTGCAGTCTAGAAAATATACAGACCATGTCTAGTCTAGTAGACCAAAAGTCAAGTCCAAAACACGAGCTAAACATGGTCAGTGGCTAAATGCCTCAAAAGAATATGTACAAAAAAGAGTGGATAAGAGAAAGAACACCCACTCAAGCCCCCTGGTGCTCCGGGTGGTCACCATCAAGTGGAAGGTCCGGAAGATCCTCGGGCTCCTCAACTAAATCTGATTAATGCAAAACCAGTGGGGTCAGACCCCCAATAGCAAGTACCACAAAGGAAGCTAAACTTTGAACTATAACCAGCATACAATTCATAATATCTCTAAGATAAAGCAGTAAAAAAGACTAGAATAATAATATGATACCACAGTGTATACGAAAGGAAACTGGAAAAATGTAAGGAAATAGGAAGTGAATATGTAGAATAAATAGGGCATGTGAGCATGTGGTAAAGCCGAGCATGTTGGATAAGTAGTGAAACCAAGCATGTAGTAGAAAGAATAGCATGTAAGGAATGACATGAAGCTAAGTACTGCAATAAGATAAACTGGAGCAAGACTAGACTAGACAGGAATGGGCTTTATCCATCAATCACGGCCAAGCAATGAGTACGGCTTAATACTTTAGCTAACTAGGGTTGTCAAAATCCTAATTACTAACATATGCAAGTTAAAAAAATCTAATTCCAGTTACCTGTCCTGCAGACTATCCGTTTGATCCAAGCCAAAAGAAAAACAAGTATAGCAGACACACTGCAGTAAGATACGTGTGTCCTAAGGAAGTGCCCCACTCGACGGTGTGTTGGAAGAGTGCTCATCATGACAGATAGCCCCAAATGCCTAGTAGATATATATATAAGACCGAGAACAAAGGGTGCAGGTAACCAGGAAAGTCTCACCTCCCAATGATTTAGATAATAAAGCTAGCTATATAGTTCCTAACATTTTCATTTAGGATACTGGGTGTGGCATTCCGCAGAATCCGTCCTAGACATGATACAAGCGAGACTGGACAAGACAAGCAAAATTATGCACTCCAACAAGCCACAACATGACATGACAATATCAAGACAAGAGTGTGCTACGACGAGCCACTATCAAGAAGCTAGACATGTACTGGAATCAAGTGTGCGCCATGACAGGCCACTATAGTAAACTTGGCATGTACTAGAATCAAGAGTGCGCTATGACAGGCCACTATCAAGTAAACTAGAAAATGACATGTACAAGAGTGCACCACAATGGGTCACCATCAAGGAATTAAGACATGTAAGGAGATCAAGTGTGCGCCATAACAGGCTACTATCTAGAAGCTAGACATGAACATGCATCGGGTCCAACCAACCATGACAAGGTAACACAGTAGACTAGCATAACATGTACATTAGAGCAATGTGTAAGAAGAGTTCAGGAATTTAAATAAAAATAAAAAAGTATACAACTTGGGTACTAGAATGGAATTTCGACGGTACAAATCGGTACACTGTCGGTATGCCATGTCAAAACAACTTTTCAAGCAAAAATGAGGGCTTACAATCGAAATTCTGGCAGTACACATCGGTATACCGTCGGTATGCCGATTATCGTCACAATAACTTTTCAAGCAAAAATGAGGGTCCACAATCGAAATTCCGACGGTATATACCGGTACACTGTCGGTATGCCGATTATGACCGAGAAACAATACTAAAGGCAAGAAAAAGTCCCGAGAACCAAGGCTCGTTCCGAAAGTTGTTAAGACTAGTAGAACAAAAAAAAGTACTAAAGGAAGGTCGTACATAGCATGTATACTAAGTCGCATGGCAATGACCCCGGTATCGTCTTCGATACGGAGTTTTCCTACAAGGAAAATAAACGAACATATCAATTAACGAAAGCCTAGCTCAGACCAAATTTTCGGAATGGACAAAATGACCATTTTTAGGTGAGAAACATATTCAATAAAGCTAGTAATAGGTAAATACTGGACTACTAAGGTAATGGGAAACAAAAACCATAATAAAGCAATAAGGACGTCCAGTAGTTCGGCAATATGTACTTGCCTAATAAAGCTCCAAGCCTATACTTCAAATCAACCACCAAGAGGGGTTCAAAAACCACAGTCTGAGGTCTCAAGACCAAGCTTCAAGCTCCCGAAGAATATAGAGTGGAAACGAGAAGGAATGAAGAGTAGAGAGAGAATATAAAAAAAAACGAAAAGAAATATAGTCATATATATAGAATGGATAAATTAATATGACCGTCCGATCGTGATCCGCGATTCGATCAGAATTAATCTTGACCGTGTTTACAAAAACAAAAGTTTAATTTCTATAAACTAAGAAAGAAAGAAAGTACAAGAGTATAATGATTTTTGGGAAAGTACAACTATAGAATCTGATCAGAAGACGATCACTTTATGCGTTGGACGATGTGATATTGAAGACACAAGCCTATGGATAATGCAACAACACATTAGCAGGAGATTATGATCATTACTGATGCTTTATAACTGATTTGAAACTCTATTTATAGAGTTCTGAAATAGCTGTTTTCTAAGTTGCGCGCACTCTGTGTTGCGCGCCTTCTATCCAGTTGCGTGAACGGTTACTTTAACTGTTGGTGACGCATGGCATCCTGTCAGTAAGATGTGCATGGTCATAGGCAGTGTAGTGGATACGTTCTTCGAAATTAGTGGCATGCACGCCATGTCATTAAGCTTCTGGACAAAAAATTAATCAGGTGGCGCCAACTAGCCAGGTTACGCCGTTGCAACTTGATAATGGCGCCTCTGACTCAGTCTTTTGTGCTGTAGAAATTTTTCGCGCCCTTCGATGGCTTGTGCGAGCCAGCTGTCAGCATTTAATATTGACAAAATCTTTTCGAGCACATCGTTGCTTGAGAGTCGAAGAGATATTCTTCGACTGTTGTGCTGTCAGTAATGATGGCAACCGTTATAGCTTCTCAAGGAAGCTTGCCACGTGGGACCCACACACTTTGATGTGGGCGCAACTTTAATCTTGCACAAGTCAGCATCTAAGCGCCACTTGATGCTGGCGCCTTCTTGTGAGTGGCGCCCATCATTTTTGAGCTTCTACAAGACCCCCTTTAAAGTTTTTAAAGTTTGAAAGATTTCAAAATTTGAAATACTTTGAATTAGAAACGATCGACATGAGTTGCGCCTGTCAACAGTGTAACCGACTCCGATTTCTGAACGTAAGTTGCACAACAGTCAAGAAATTACTTTAGGCTATAAATATCTGTGATGAGAGAAAAATGCACTTTCACTAAAAAGTTATTTTCTTTTTCCTCTCTTGTCTTTTTCTTCCATAGCTTCTCCGACCATCAAATGGCGCCAAGAATATCCATTACTGACAAGGACAAGGGCCCCGCTGGACCTTCATCGTGCACATCACCGATGAGGGTGCCTCGCTATGCGCCACCGTCGTCAAGAGCTGAAAGAGCCAATCCACCGCTCGAAGGTGATATTCAGAGAGCAAATTGAACATCTCTTAGGTGCCAGTAAATAATATCCCATTATGCCAGAGTCGATCATCTCTTTTTAGAGCTCTGATTGACCTGCGCACTCTGTAACGTGCACCTCCTCTTTTTAGAGTGTAGGTGCGCACTTCATCACTTGCGCCTCCTCTTTTTAGAGTGTTGGTTGCATCAAAACACACTGTTTATTTTTACAAACTGTGCTGTGCAAATTTTAAACTTGTGCGATCACATACTTCGGACATGCGCACTTTGAATTTGCACTAGGCACAACTTGATAGCTTGCACAATGTAGAACTTGAATTCATACTATCTTGAGTTCTGACTTGAGTTCATGATGTCTTGAATTAACTAAGCGCACTCTGTAGACTCGCACAACATAGAACTGTGCGCAACCTAGGATATTTTTTAGAGGCTCGTGCAACCTATGACTTCGTACACCCTGCTTTAAATTTAGAGTCTATTGTATAGACTTGGTAATTAATCTTTGCTCTCTCTTTCATTTTGCAGTTGATCTCAGAGAAGATCCCGATGCCGAGAGATTAGCTTCAGCTTTCAGAGTTTCGGAGTATCAAGAAGACTTATCACATGTATCGTATCCTCAATATGATCTTACCGAATCTAGAAAGGCTATACTTGCTGCTCAAGAAAATACCACTTTATTGTGCCTGATGAACGACAAGCCTTTAGAAAGCTTGGACAATGTCGTACATAAAAAATCAGCTGTAACGCCTGTAGTTCGTATTACGTATTTTGTTATACGTGTACATAATCTCGACCCGTAATCAGACTTGTCTTGCTTAGCTTAATTCTGGTTTAATGTTATCGTGGTTTATTTTGGGTTCATCCTGGATCGACTTGTCTTGACTGGCTGGCCTTGGGTTCTGCATTGGCATGAGTTAGTTAGCATTTCATGGTTCTGGCATGCATCTGGTTCGGTTGGGTTCGGCTTGGTTGGTTCGGTTTGGGTTGGAATGCAAACCCCTACCTACCACCCTCCATCATTTACTAATCCCAATAACCCATTCTTTCTCTTCATTCACTTTTTCATTTACTCTTCTCCTTCCTCCATTAACTCTCTCCACCGACTAGAGGGAGGAGTAGGCAAGTGCAACTTGCTTCATGGAGGAACTCAAATTTTGTTGTTCTATTGTCTTCCTCACGAGATTCTAAGACACTTTAGTACTTAGCATTTTTAGTTCCCATGGTTCATTTCATGTAGATCTAAGCTTATTGCATGTTTGGATTTTTTGGTTTTGATCTACTAAATTGGCCTGTTTTCAAAAATTGAGAGTTCCATGCAGTAGGCATTCTGATTTTACGCAAGATTGGTTTTGGAATGGTTGGATTTCATCGTGTCTTGACCGAGATAGGTTTTTTTTTTGAGTTCTTGAGCTTTTACGCCTACTGGTCTTGGCCATAGGGAGAAGATGAAGTTTTACGCACACGTTCTAACATGTTAGCGTAGTTTTTAGCCTTTACGCCCACGTTTTACGTGACAGCGTATTAATCAGCCTTTTTATGCACACGCACTTGCGTGCCAGCGTATCATTTACCCCTTTATGCATACATTTTCACGTATCCGCGTAGTATTTCCTTTTTACGCACATGCATTTGCGTGTCTGCGTACTCCGTTCTATGCCGAGTTTCTTCGAATTTTACGTTCGGGGCCCTCCCGCTCGCGTTAAATCGTGCTCGCGTAAAACTTTGGCTTGAGCAGACTCTCACGTGCGTAAAGTCTTGCTCGAGTGTTTCACTCGCGTAGGGTTTCACTCACGTAGAATTTTACTCGCGTAGAGTCTTGCTCGCGTAGATCCTCGCTTGCCTACTGCTTGTTAGCGTAAAGCCCTGGCTCGCATAAAACCCCCCCGCATGCACCCTTGCTCGCGTAGAGCTATCTCAACTTGCCCTTGCTAGCGTAAGCCATTTTACGCTTGAGGCCCCTTGGCCTAGCGTAGTAGTACGCACGTAGAGACTTGAGTCCCTATGGCGTACGCCTTTGCCCTTTTATATCCTTATACCTTTTTGTCATAACTTGATAATCACGAATTTATTTAATATGTTTGAAATGATAATTGTACACGGCATGGTATGAAGTTAACATGGCATGACATGACTTGAAAAGCAAGCATGATGGGAACTATTGAAAGCTGTTATGACGGCTAGTATGGCATAACCAGAATGACATGACAAGAATGATTGACCTGGACACCGTAGACGATTGTGTTTGTACAAATAAACCAGTCTTGCATCATGTCTAGGGCAGGGACCCCTGAGTACCACGGTCAGGGGAGACCTACTAAAATTGACTAAGGCTAATAACTAGAATAATCCAGTAGTCATGAAGAGATTTCCCAGATACAGACAATCCCGTTATCCGGGCTCCCCATCATGGGATCTGTAGCCTACCGTCGAGTAGGGCACATTTCCAGCACACAGTCATGTGTTGCACCCTTCAAGCTACTTAAGGGTACATGTATTCTTGGACAATGTATCCACATGAATTCAACTTCTAATTTGCGTCCGGATAGCCTGGATGGTCTGCAGGGCTTGTGGCCGTTGGAATAATCTTATTTGCATCTTGCTAGTATCTAGGCTTGTGATAATCCTTGTTAGTTAAAGTATCAAGGCGTACTTATTTGCTTAGCCGTGAATGTTGGACGGAGTCTAAGTCATTCTCTGTTCTGGTACCTGGTTACTTTATCGGCATGATTATTTATGCTTATCTTAACAATAATGATCAGGGGCCAAGTTCTGTTCATGCGAAGGGTTACAATCCCAGTCCTTGTTTGGTTTAAGGGTTATTACCTGGATCCCGGAGCAGTTTTGTGTCCTCTCTTCGTTTATTGTCTTATTGCACCCTATGTCATGCTCGTCATATTTTACCTTACCAACCAGAAATTGAGGCGGGTTTCTATTCAGGTGAAGGGTTACAACCCCGGTCTTTGTTTGGTTTAAGGGTTGCGACCTGGCTACCTAAATAGTTTCCTCGTACTTAATCTACTGTTGTTGGCTCTGTTACTATCAGTTTACTTTATTTATAATTATCTTTAATATCCATTTATTATATGCTAGTTTTAGTTCCTAAGTGAAGCCTCCTTTGTGGCACTTGCTCTTTCTGGGGTCTGACCCAACTGGTTTTATATGACCAGATATCGGAGCAGCCCCAGAGGATCTACCTACCTTCCAGCCAGATGGTGACCACCAGGCGTAACCCTGGCAATGAGTGGGTTTTATTTTGTTCTCTCACTCTATTGTACAAATATTCTTTTAAGGCTTTTAGCCGGCGAGCACGTGTTATCACGTATTATACCTTTATTTACTGTCTGCCTATGGGCTGTAACATGATTGACAAATCCTAGGGATGATCATGTATGACTGAAACTCTTGCTAGTCTTGACATTTTGTACGATAAGCTTCATGATCATCCAAATATGTAATGTATGGGACGCTTTACTATTGTATATTTGGTGCTCTGATATCTTGTAACTGTTATTACTTGCTTGAGATTGAGACAATAGGCTTGTTCATGACCATAAGAGACTGATGGCTTATAGTTGAACCCTCATGTATCTAGACACTCGTGACCATATAGCGAGGTAGGTTGCACTTCAATATACGTAGCTGGCTATGTTCGCCCCCGCTCTCCAGTATTCTGGTTCTGGGGCATTACATGGTTTAAGTGGTAGCCCATGCAAGTCTTGTGAATCAAGATATATGAGGGTTTACCGAATAGATGTCTCAATCAGTACTCGGCCTTGATCTCTGCTCGTATCCTTTAAGTCCTTGGATTCTTGACCTGATCACATGCTTGTATCTTTGATCTATCCTGGTCTTTCCTTATTGTTCCCTATGTCGTCTTCTTCAGCGGCATTATTCCTGGTCCTACCGATCGGCAAGGTGGAGCACCTCCCGTGGACCAGCAGCAACCTGGAGATCAAGCCCAGCATTCATGAGTAGCCTCCAGAGTCATGCCTACTGGGGGTCAAGAGCCACCAGGTTAGCTCGTCCAGCCTGCAGAGCCTGATGATGGCACCTTGGTAGGTCTCATCAGGACATTGTCAGCTTCTCTAGATCGTCGAGGCGATGTATTGCACCAGGCAGTGACAGATGCTCTGACCAGACGAGGTCATCAAGGTAACAGTACGGCCAACAGCTTCAAGCGCATGAACCCTCCCTTCTTCGATAGTAGCGAATATGCTATTGCCGCAGATGCATGGCTTCAGGACACAGAGATGATTCTAGAAGCAGCCATGACTCCAGAAGACGAGAAGGTGGCGGTAGTGCGCCTGCAGTTATTGGATCTAGCCCGCAGCTGGTGGGTGGCGCAGGCCATTGTATTAGTGGTACCTATTGCTTGGGCAGTATTCTGAGAGAGATTCCAGACCAAGTATTTTGATGCTGTAGCTCGGTATGATCTACAGACGAGGTTCACCAATCTGAAGTAGATGGACATGACGGTCGACGGGTATACGGCCGCATTTTTGAGACTTAGTCGGTTTGCTCCCACTTTGGTAGCAACCGAGTTCGACAGAGCTCATCGGTTCCAGCAGGGGCTCCATCTAGAGATTTTATTGGCAGTGGAGCAGTTTGAGCATCAGACTTTTGATGAGGTGTTAAGAGCAGCCAGGAGGCATGAGTATACCTCCCAAAGGATCGTGGACAGGACCGGGGGTCGGAAGCGATCCTACAGCTAGATGAATCAGTCTTTAGCACCAGCCCCGACAACTAGGGCTTTTACCATTGGAGCTCCGAGGCGAGCGGCCTCAGTGACATCGGTTCAACATTCAACCCCGACGAACCCTCAACAGCAGAAGCAGAAGCAGTCTTCCGTAATGGGTTGCACTCATTGTGGGCAGCCAGGACATGTGGTATCAGAGTGTTGTAGAGCACAGGATTTATGCTTGGTTTGTGGTGCCCCAGACCACAGGGTTGGGAACTGCCCAAACATAGGGAGTTCATCTTTATCAACCTTTTCTAGTCCTTCAGTTAGGGGGCCAGCCCCCGTATCAGTCCAGCCACAGCAGCAGTACCCATTTTTGAGGCCCTTACCGCCTCAGGCCCAGGCATTCCAACAGCAGAGACCGCAGCAGTATGCCCAAGTCCAAGCTCAGACCCAGAATCGCCAGAAAGGTTTTCAGTAGAGGGGACCCACACCCAGAGAACATGGTCAAGTGCTGGCTTTGACCATGGAAGAAGAAGGATTGGCACCATGTGAGGTAGTGGCAGGTACTATTCTCGTCAACTCCTCTCCAGTATCAGTATTATTTGACTCTGGTACATCGTATTCATTTATGTCTGTACGATTCGCGACAGGGATAGGACTGGAGCCCGAGTCATTATTAGTAAGGCTCAATATACTTACTGGTAATGGACTTGTGGGAGTAGATAGAGTGTTTTTCTCGTGTCGGATCGTAGTTAGCGGAAGGGAATTCCCCGCTAGATTGATAGAGTTTCCGATGACCGATTATAATGTGGTCTTAGGGATTGATTGGTTGGGAGACCAGTATGCTAGGATAGACTGCCATATTGGCAGGGTTGTTTTTAGCATTCCAGGCGAGCCAGAGTTTTTATTTTCCCGAGGCGAAGTTGAACCTTCTCCTCCAGTATTGCGGATGGCAGTAGCAGCAGTACAGTTACCCCGAATAGTCGAGGAGTTTCCAGATGTTTCCCCAGAACAGCTTCCAGGAATGCTGCCAGAGCAAGAGATCGAGTTTACTATCGACTTGATCCCAGGGACAGCCCCAGTGTCAGAGAGAGTCTACAGGATGGCGCCGTCAGAGTTAGAGATATTGTACAAGATGATTGAAGAACTTAGAACCAAGGGATTTATTCGAGCTAGTGGATTGCCTTGGGGAGCCTCGATGCTTCTTGTAAAAAAGAAGGAAGGTACGTCCATATTATGTGTAGATTATCGTACCTTGAACTCAGTGACAATCAAGAACAGATACCCTCTTCCGAGGATAGATGACTTATTTCATCAACTCAAGGGGGCAGCAGTATTCTCGAAGATCGACTTATGGTCAGGGTACCATCAGATTAGAGTCAGAGAGCATGACATCTAAAAGATAGCTTTCAGATCTAGATATGGGCATTGAGAGTTCCTTGTTATGCCATTTGGAGCAACCAATGCGCCAGTCGTATTCATGGACCTCATGAATCGTATCTTTATGCCATATTTGGATTAGTTCATGATTGTGTTTATAAATGACATCCTGGTCTACAGCAAGAGTGAAACGGAGCATGAGCAGCATCTCAGAGTTGTCCTCCAGATTCCCAGAGAGCACCAGTTGTATGCCAAGTTCAGTAAACGCGAATTCTGGCTCGATCGTATTTCGTACTTGGGACATATCATCACCAGAGAAGGAGTAGAAGTAGATCCCCAGAAGATAGTAGCCATTGAGACATGGCCACTACCCAGCACAGTTGCAGAGGTTCACAATTTTCTTGGTTTGGCTGACTACTACCGGCGATTTGTTTCAGACTTTGCTCGAATTTCAGCACCATTGACCCAGTTGACCCGCAAGGATGTGCAGTTTGTTTGGACAGCAGAGTGTCAGGATTCTTTTGAAAAGCTAAAGCGCGGTTTGATGACAGCACCTATTCTCACGCTTCCAGATGGGACCGGAGGATTCTCAGTGTATTGTGATGCTTTAGGCAGAGGTTTAGGATGTGTTTTGATACAGCATAGGAAGGTGATAGCTTATGCGTCACGCCAACTTCGTAATCATGAGGGGAATTACCCAACCCATAACTTGGAGTTGGCAGCAGTAGTGTTTGCACTTAAATTGTGGAGACACTACTTATATGAAGATAGGGTAGAGATTTTCACCGACCACAAGAGCCTGAAGTATGTGTTCACTCAGAAGGATCATAACATGCGTCAGAGGAGGTGGCTAGAGCTACTTGTAGATTATGATGTCAACCTGCAGTATCATCCTGGGAAGGCCAATATTGTAGCAGATGCATTGAACAGGAGAGCTGGAGTTTATTTCCTAACAGCACAACCAGAGTTATTGACAGATCTTCAGAATATGGGTATAGAAGTTTTTCCTCCCTACCAACGTGGCATTGATGGCCAGCATGCAAGTTCAGTCCACTATAGTCGAGAGGATCAAGTTGGCTCAGTCAGCAGATTCTAAGCTTCAGCGGCTTAGGACGGAATGTGTAGCCGGACGAAGACCAGAGTTGAGTATTCATGAAGATGGTACACTTCAACATGGAGGCATCTTTGTGTACCTAGTGGTGATATCAGGCAAGAGATTATGGCAGAGACCCACAGTTCTCAATATTCTGTTCATTCCTGGTGGTACAAAGATGTACCGTGATATCCGTCAGCACTTTTGGGGGAATGGAATGAAGAGGAGATAGCCCGGTTTGTCTTTCAGTGTTTGGTTTGCCAACAAGTTAAAGGTGAACATCAGAGGCCAGCTGGACTTCTTCAGCCCTTGCCGATTCCAGAATAGAAGTGGGAGCATATAACCATGGATTTCGTAACTGGATTACCTAGGTCCCCGGCCGGTAGAGATGCTATTGGATATTATAGACAGGCTCACGAAGGTGGTTCACTTTCTCCCATTTAGAGTTGGTCAGTCGATGGCTCAGCTAGCAGAGATGTATCTCAGGCAGATAGTCAGGTTGCATGGAGTACCAGTCAGTATCACCTCGGACAGAGATACAAGATTTACGTTGCACTTTTGGTGCAGCCAGCAAGAGAGTTTGGGAACTCACCTCCAATTCAGCTCAGCTTATCATCCGCAGACAGATGGTCAATCAGAGCATACCATACAAACTCTGAAAGATATGTTGCTGTCTTATACACTCGACTTCGGTGGTTCATAGGAAGATCACCTGCACCTGGTGGAGTTCTCGTACAACAACAGTTTCCAGGCCAGTATCCAGATGGCACCGTTCGAGGCACTATATAGTAGGAAGTGCAGATCTCCGCTAGCATGGGATGATGTTGGTGAAAGGCAAATGCTCAGGTCCGGAAATGATTGCTCAGACGGTTGAGGTGGTCAGAAGAGTTAGAGATCATCTTCGAGTTGCGCAAGATCGCCAACGTCATTGGGTCGATTCTCATCGGCGCCCCCTTGAGTTTTCTGTCGACGACCATACATTCCTGATGATTTTGCCTAACCATGGTGTCATTCATTTTGGCGTACGGGAAAAGCTTAGTCCTAGGTATATAGGGACGTTTGAGATTTTGGAGCGAGTAGAAGATGTGTCCTATAGTCTCGCTCTCCCGCTGTCGTTACGTGAGGTGCATGATGTCTTCCATGTATCGCAATTATGACGATATATCCTGGATCCGAGCCATATCCTGGATCATTCGAAATTGGTTGTTGGTACCAACCTTTCGTATGAGGAGAGGCCCGTGTCTATATTGGACCAGAGAGAGAAGATACTCAAGAACAAGACTATCAAGTTAGTCTGTGTTGCTTGGGGTCATCACTCTTTGGGTGAGTCAACATGGGAGCGTGAGGATGATATCCGATCGCGATATCCCGACCTGTTTGACTCGTAAGGTATAATATCTTCTTATGCCTTATGCCCTCGATTTCTTTGCTTTCATGAATAACTGCTTGATTGATTGCTTAGTAAAGCTTGTCTGTGATTAGTATAGCTTGTCCTTGCCTCTCTAGTATCTTAATTAAATTCCGAAGACGAATATTCTTTTAAGGTGGGTAGAGTTGTAACGCCTGTAGTTCCTATTATGTATTTTGTTATACGTGTACGTAATCTCGACCCGTAATCAGACTTGTCTTGCTTAGCTTAATCCTGGTTTAATCTTGTCGTGGTTTATTTTGGGTTCATCCTGGATCGACTTGTCTTGACTGGCTGGCCTTGGGTTCTGTATTGGCATGAGTTAGTTAGCATTTTATGGTTCTGGCATGCATCTGGTTCGGTTGGGTTCGGCTTGGTTTGTTCGGTTTGGGTTGGAATGCAAACCCCTACCTACCACCCTCCATCATTTATTAATCCCAATAACCCTATTCTCTCTCTTCATTCACTTTTTCATTTACTCTTCTCCTTCCTCCATTAACTCTCTCCACCGATCAGAGGGAGGTGTAGGCAAGTGCAACTTGCTTCATGGAGGAACTCAAATTTTGTTGTTTCATTGTCTTCCTCACGAGATTCTAAGACACTTTAGTACTTAGCATTTTTAGTTCCCATGGTTCATTTCATGTAGATCTAAGCTTATTGCATTTAGATTTCTTGGTTTTGATATACTAAATTGGCCTGTTTTCGAAAACGGAGAGTTCCATACTGTAGGCATTCTGATTTTATGCAAGATTGGTTTTGGAATGGTTGGATTACATCGTGTCTTGACCGAGATAGGATTTTTTTGAGTTCTTGAGCTTTTACGCCTACTGGTCTTGGCCATAGGGAGAAGTTGAAGTTTTACGCACACGTTCTAACGTGTTAGCGTAGTGTTAGCCTTTACGCCCACGTTTTACGTGACAACGTATTAATCAGCCTTTTTACGCACACGCACTTGCGTGCCAGTGTATCGTTTACCCCTTTACGTACACATTTTTACGTGTCCGCGTAGTATTTCCTTTTTACGCACACGCATTTGCGCGCTAGCGTACTCCATTCTACGCCGAGTTCCTTCGAATTTTACAGGTCGGGGCCCTTCCACTCGCGTAAAATCGTGCTCGCGTAAAACTCTGGCTTGAGCAGACTCTCGCGTGCATAAAGTGTTGCTCGAGTGTTTCACTCGCGTAGGATTTTACTCGCGTAGAATTTTACCCGCGTAGAGTCTTGCTCGCTGTAGAGCCTCGCTTGCCTACGACTTGTTAGCATAAAGCCCCGGCTCACGTAAACCCCCCCCCCCCCGCATGCACCCTTGCTTGCGTAGAGCTATCTCACCTTGCCCTTGTTAGTATAAGCCGCTTGACGCTTGAGGCCCCTTGGCCTAGCGTAGTAGTACGCACGTAGAGACTTGAGTCCCTATGGCAGTACGCCTTTGCCCTTTTATATCCTTATGCCTTTTTGTCATAACTTGATAATCACGAATTTATTTAATATATTTGAAATGATAATTGTACACGGCATGGTATGAAGTTAACATGGCATGACATGACTTGACAAGCAAGCATGATGGGAACTATTGAAAGCTGTTGCGACGGCTAGTATGGCATGACCAGAATGACATGACAAGAATGATTGACCTGGACACCGTGGACGATTGTGTTTGTACAAATGAACCAGTATTGTCTTGTATCATGTCTAGGGAAGGGACCCCTGAGTACCACGGTCAGGGGGCACCTACTGAAATTGACTAAGGCTAATAACTAGAATAATCCAGTAGTCATGAAGAGATTTCTCAGCTACAAGCAATCCCGTTATCTGGACGCCCCATCATGGGATCTGTAGCCTGCCGTCGAGTGGGACACATTTCCAGCACACAGTTATGAGTTGCACCCTTCAAGCTACTTAACGGTACATGTGTTCTTGGACAATGTACCCACATGAATTCAACTCCTAATTTGCGTCCGGATAGCCTGGATGGTCTGCAGGGCTTGTGGCCGTTGGAATAATCTTATTTGTATCTTGCTAGTAACTAGGCCTGTGATAACCCTAGTTAGTTAAAGTATCAAGCCGTACTTATTTGCTTAGCCGTGAATGTTGGATGGAGTCTAAGTCTTGCTCTGTTCTGGTACCTGGTTACTTTATCGACATGATTATTTATGCTTACCTTAACAATAATGATCAGGGGCCAAGTTCTGTTCAGGCGAAGGGTTACAACCCCGGTCCTTGTTTGGTTTAAGGGTTGTAACCTGGATCCCGGAGCAGTTCTGTGTCCTCTCTTCATTTATTGTCTTATTGCACCCTATGTCATGCTCGTCATATTTTACCTTACCAACCAGAAATTGAGGCAGGTTTTTATTCAGGTGAAGGGTTACAACCCCGGTCCTTGTTTGGTTTAAGGGTTGCGACCTGGCTATCTAAATAGTTCCCTCGTACTCAATCTACTATTGTTGGCTCTGTTACTATCAGTTTACTTTATATATACTTATCTTTAATATCCATTTATTATATGCTGGTTTTAGTTCCTAAGTGAAGTCTCCTTTGTGGTACTTGCTCTTTCTGGGGTCTGACCCAGCTGGTTTTGTATGGCCAGATGTCGGAGCAGCCCTAGAGGATCAACGTACCTTCCAGCCTAGATGGTGACCACCAGGCGTAACCCTGGCAACGAGTGGGTTTTATTTTGTTCCTCTCACTCTATTGTACAAATATTCTTTTGAGGCGTTTAGCCGACGAGCACGTGTTAGCTCGTATTGCACCTTTATTTACTATCTGCCTACGGGCTGTAACATGATTGACAAATCCTAGGATTGATCATGTATGACTAAAACTCTTGCTAGTCTTAACATTTTGTACGACTAGCTTCATGATCATCCAAATATGTAATGTATGGGACTGCCTTACTATTGTATATTTGGTGCTATGATATATTGTAACTGTTATTACTTGCTTGAGATTGAGAAAATAGGCTTGTTCATGACCATAAGAGACTGATGGCTTGTAGTTGAACCCTCATGTATCTAGACAGCCGTGACCGTATAGCGAGGTGGGTTGCACTTCAATATACGTAGCTGGCTAATTTCGCCCCCGCTCTACAGTATTCTGGTTCTGGGGCGTTACACCAGCTTTCTTGTTTAGAGACGCAATCAAGAAGACATCCCCGCCTAAAGCAAAGAAAAAAGACATGATTTACCAATGTGGGGATAGAATTATGTACCTCACAAAAATGTCGTGGCACATGTCCCTATCTCGCTATGAATTCTCCAGTTATCCTCATCGGATGGTATGGGATATGACCATAATTCAACAAGCCAGAGTTAGAAAAATATGCTACAGGTTGGGTCCTCAGAACAAGGACTTATTCTATACCACCTCGGAGAAATACAGTTCTCATCTGAGAAGTTTGAAGACAAGCTGTGTGCCTCCCGAAGATTCATCACTGCTACTTCCCGTCAGAGTGCCTATCTTTGCGAATATATTTACGAAGGCTGAGAGAAGGTATCCAGACCAGACCATGCGATTAACAGGCTTAGTGAACCCTGATAAAGCACTGGAACTGCATTATAATTTGGGTATTGGATCAATTCATGGATAAACTCCTCGAATTTGAGCTCTATGATCCGATCTGGGCTACTGCTCACGGCTTTCGCCCAAATGCCCATATATTTTTAACTCTGGTAGAAAGATATAATGATAGGACAGGCACCTTCATGACTCCTCACGGAGAAATTGGCTTCGTGTTTCATTGGATGAAGTATCTTTCACATGGTAGCTGTGTTTGAGGAACTTCTATGAATAGTACGTACCCACGAACGAAGAACTGGATATCCTGGCAACGGAGAACCATCAAATGGTAGCTGTGTTTGAGGAACTTCTATGACACTATATGATATGTTCCCTCTATTATAAAAGTTCTTCAAATGGGACCTGCTACACAACCAAGTGGCTGCCATACTTATTTTTGGGCCATATCTATGAAGATAAGATCATCGAGAGTTAGGTTTGCGATCCTTACTTCTTCAAACCACTCAGCCGTAGCGACATAGAAAAGTTGATAGAAAAATCTAAGCATGTTGTTAACATCCTGAATGTTGACTGGTACCCATTTACTACTGGTGCTACCATCGAGAGTTATCTTAGGCAGGGTTACAGACCCCGGTCTCGAGAAGCCCAGTTGGCGGGTTTTCTCTCTTTATGGCTACGACAGTTTGTGGTACCCGGAGCCAGTACAGTTGACCGATTCCATCGAGGTGTACTATTTGCTACCGTGCGTCTAGTATTCGGCTACAAGATGGACCTCTTCTCGGCGATGGTTTGCTACTTGAACGTAGGCCTGCGATCTTTTGTTGACACTATGGTGCATGACAAGGATGCTCGGGACGGCTTACCTCATACCGAAATGCCTTACACCTTATTTATTTGGGTGGTTGCTGCTGCACTATCCCAGTTTGATGGACCCTAATACGAGTGTAGTCGGAGGAGACTTCATCAGGCATTATTCCAATGCTCGATGGAATATAAACGCACTTTCAGAATGCAGAAGAGCTTTGAACCGAGGGTATGGATGGAAATTTCAATGTGTCCCTCTCCCTCCAGGATATGAGAATCTTCCCCCACAGCTCATGGATTTAGAAACAACGTCTCTTCGTCTGTCTCCGGCTAATTTTGCATGGTTGAAGACAATTCGACCATCCCACCTAGTGTACCGGTTCGAGAGCGATTGTTTTCTGGAACCATATCTACCAATGCTGGTTTTCTCGACAGTTCGGCTACGATCAGATGCATGTGGGTAATGCCACCACCTATTTGCAGGCCAAGGGTTACCTAATAGATAGTGCCAGAGCTTGGGGATATTACAATACCAGAGGCACCAAGGCCGTATTCTCTATGCCCAACGTTTCTCAAATGGGCTTGCGTATGTTATATACTGTCACGACCCGCACCCTATAGTAAGGGCACGAGAAGTGGGTACGTCCAGCCTACGCCGCAGTGTCGGCGGTAGAACGCTGTCCTAGGTCACAATATCTAACAATATAAAGCTAAGCAGTTTATACTCCCCGAATGGGGGTGACATAGCAGAAAGTAAACTCAATCACAACTAAGGCAGATGATAAGATAGCAGATAGATAGATAGATAAAACTGCTGAACATAAAGGAAATGCCAAGTACAACCGAGAGTCTAAGTGTCTAAGATAAATACATAAATCCCAGATCCCAAGTATCAATATGTACAATCATCCATAGAATACTGTAAATGAAACATCCTGGTCTAAGGGTATGTCATCCACAGCTAGTGGGACCTGCTGCTGGTCCAGGTCCAACATCTCACCTAAGGTAGCACCGTAATAGGTATCCACACCGGCCTCCTCCTCGTCCTTTGTAATATTTTCAACAGGTCCAGTCACGACATGAGCGAGTACAATACATCTCAACAGATCATAGCAGGTTAGAAAATATAATCATGCAGTAAAGTAAGATATAGATACTGAAGAAAATGCAGTATGTAAACAGAGAAAGCTGTAATAGAAATATATATACTGTAATAGAGAACTATCAGTGGCTAGTGAGTCAGAGTACAACATAAACATGTGAATGGCATAGGAGATTCTGGGAACTATACTATGGAGTGATTCTGGGAACTACACTACTTGGATATTATTCACATGTTTACTTCTACTCCCCCGTACCCCCAATCAATACACAAGGATCCAACCAGGTTATGTTATGATTCCATATAATGGCCCATAAGGAGTGATACATGGTAAGCCCATAAATGGGTGATCTGGGAAACCCAATAAATGGGATAAGGATTCAAAGAAGACTCTGTGATCATAAGAGTATATGTCACAAGTGATCAAAGAACCAAAGAAGCATAGTGATACGCCATGTAAGTGAAACACACAGAACATACAGAACATAGAGCACCCGATGCTCCCTAAAGTGATAACATATCAAGAAGGGATCCATATAGTACTAATCCGTGTGACCAACGTGACAGTATCAAGTAAAGTAATTTAATACAGGAAAATAATTCTAAGCAGGATATGAAATGATCAGAGAATGTACTCGCCTGGTATCTGAGTGTCCAACTGAAATATACTATCCGAGGAGTGGTGTCTGGCTCCTATTTAGAATAGCACAAGTCACAACAAGTCCAGAACGGTAAAATGAAGTACTACAATGCATTCTACATGAATCTAGGTCAATCTAGGCCAAAGTCAACTCTTGGTCAACTCTGGTCAACCTTAGAAGTCAAACAAGGTCAACTATGGTCAAACTAGGTCAAACAAGTCTACACTAGTCTAGCAAGTCTATTCTAGGTCTAATCAAAGCTATACAAGCCCAATCTAGGCTCACTAGTCAAACAGACTCACATTTATGCCATAGGCTGTATCATGCCTATAGGCCAACCCATAACACATACACCATGTCAAAATCTATATCTAAAACATAACACTCTAGATATATTTACATAACCTAAGACATAACACATGTATATATATATATTACATATATATAGTAAACACATATACACATATTTTATGATACTAATATATATATATATATATATATATATATATATATATATATATATATATATATATATATATATATATATATATATATAAATATATATATATATATATATATATATATATTTATATATATATATATACATTACCTATACACCCATTGCAAGTATCTATATTAGATATAATACACAAACTTATATTATTTATATAGCTACACATGTTATATATTATATGCATTACATATATACATTCAATATCCTTTAGACACATACATATATATATATAATAGAGAGGGATAGAAAATAGAGAGTGAGTGTATGAAAGAAATGTGAGTGAGAGAGGGGGACACAAAGTGTGTGTACATGTGAGTGTTGTATGTGTATTTGTGGAGGAAAATGTGAGCGTTGTGTGTATGAGAGTGTGGGTGAGGGGACTGTCCACAATGTGTACATTAAACCCAGATCCCAAAACAGTGTGTGTGTGGTTCAGAAATTGCAAAACAGTGAAGTGAGAGATGTGTGTGTGTGGGTGTGAATGTGAGAGGGAAACATCGTTTAGTGAGAGGATGTGAGTGACAGTGGTAGATAGGAATGTGTAGTTCATAGACTAAAACAGTTTAGTTCTCAGGTAAAAAGAAAAGGGAAATCAATTCATTGAACTCCCATCAATCTCAGGTCTTGTATCAATTAACCTATCATATGTCAGCAAAATATACATGTAAATATGAACCTACAAATCTCAGGTTTGTGAAAACAGGAAATCAATTTAGGAACCCACAAAAATAGTCTAACTCATTGACAGTTTCCACATTCCCCAAATTGGAATCAACATACCACCAATAACACCCAAATTCGAAACCCAAGTAGTACTTGTATAGACTCAACATAATATGGTCTTAAACCATGTAATTAACAGCATTAAACTAGCTAAAATGAATGCCCAAAACCAATTTGAAAAACTGAGAAAAAATCAGTAAAGAACACTGTTTTCAGAAAAACGGGGTAATGAGAATTTGATGATTAAAAACGAACCCACATGCCAATCTATTGGTTGGTAATGAATATATATAGTGTGCACGTGTCATAGGATGTGCCTCGTGTCCACCACGACACGTCACGACGTGTCCAACACAATTAAACTCAAAATAGTGCCTACACAGACACTGCACAGTGCACAGTCTCGTGTACAGGTGCACGCGTGTCGTGCACCCGACACGACACGAATGGGGTCGTGTCCCCATGCAGGGTAGTTTGCCCAGGGTCCAGCTAGGTGTGTGTCACCCTGAATCTGGTCCTAGCGTGTCGTGTCCTGACATCTAAAGCCGTATCAGTGGCTCAAACAATCTATGTACAGAACTGTGCAATCCCAGTGCACGACGAATAACTTCCAAACCCCTCTACGAAACCCAATGAAATTTTAGGGGCATGATGTCAGTGCATGCCCCCTCGAGTCAACAAAGTTTTGTGTCCAACCACGCCGTGTCGTGTCCTGCAAGAGCCCCGAGTAGCAGGGGACTCGCCTGGGCCGCACGCGCGTGTCCAAAAACATGCGCACGAGTGTCATAGCGATACGACATGAACTCGATACTGACTCAGAACACTAAAAACATGTAAGCGACACTAAAATACAATTTTCCATTCAAAAACTTCTACAAAAACGAATCGAAATGCCCATTGGGGCATTTCGTCGAACATCTATAGCCATCACTGATACGTGTCCGATACGGACACGTACAGGACACAAAATTTTACAAAACCTATTCCTAAAGGACCAGGACACTTAGGGCTAGGTGTTCATGCAATTAAAACCAAATTTTAGTGGATGGATTAGGATTTTACCTATGGTGTTCTCCAACACAAAAACTCCTTAAATGAGGATTCCCAAAAGCCACCAAACTCCTTCGAATTGGTAGAAAACTGAGATAAACCAATTGCAACAGCAAGAAAACATCAATTAGAATCTATTGCAATTTGTTTGGAATAAAAAGGAGTTAAAATAGATTTTTTAGGGATTTTTGAAGTTGGGAAAATACCTCTTTCTAAACTTGCTCTTTCCTAAAGAGGCTAGCCCTAAATGGAGGAGAATATTTATAGGGGGTTCCCAATAGGTGTAGTGGTTGGACAAATAATGTTAGTGTTAGGGTTAGGCATTAGTTAATGGGCTTTGGGCCTTTATGGCTAGTTATTGATTTAAGGTTTAATCACAAGTCATGGCTTATGACTTAATAATCTAACTTGAATCAAATAACCAAACCATGGGTCAACTCTAGTCTAACTAGGGTTGCATAACCTAACCAAGTCCAAACTCAACTAGGGTTAGCTCCTAGGTTAGTCTACCATGGTCATTGCTAGTCAAAGTCAACCTAGACAACCCTCATTCAAACAATTCCAAAATAAATTCTAAAAATTCCTATAAATTCAAATAAATTATAATAAATTCAAATAACCCCAAAAATGATAAAAATACCCTCAAACTAGAAATGATAAATGAAATACCCTAATCACAAGTCATGATTTTAAATAGTTTAAAAAGATTAAAAATTACCAAGAATCATAATATGAATTAAATATAAATAAATAATAATTATAATTACAAAATTTCAAAATTACCCTCATCTGGAAAACTGGTGTTACAATCCTACCCACCTTATAAAAATTTCGTCCTCGAAATTAAGATGGTCGCACCCCTTTCTAGGTCAACATAGTCAAGGTCAATCACTAGTCAATTTCTCAACATCCTAGTGCTTGGTCATCTTCTTAGGACTTTACCTCTGCCAGCTACCTAAGTGTTGGCAACTAGAATTTAGCAAAAGAGAACTCTATAATAAGCTAGCTCTTAACTTCCCAATCCTATCTAGTCACCCATAACTAAGTACCTACAAGCTAAGCACACCAATCCCAAATACTACACATATATATATATATATATGCTCAAGAACAACAACCCATCACATATGTCCTAAGTACATTATCTATATATATACATGACTGATCAACCAAGGGTTAAGGCAGACTTAACTTATAGGGGACTGAAACAAATACTTAGAACTAGGCTAAAGATGAATGGTCTGAATCATCAGGGTAGGCAAAGGGTATGATGCTAAGGAGACTAAAATTATAAGCTAAACGACAGGACGTTTGGGTCCACTTATAAAGTCAAGGTAAAGGGGAAACCTACACATGGAAAATGAACTAGTGCTCAGGTAGAGGCTTAGAAGACTGAACCAACAATAGAAGAATGGGTTGGACATGTATCTAGACAGATGGGCTAACCAGGTATGTTTCTAAGAATGAAAGGGGACAGAATAATGATCAAAGGAGAACTCTTATTAACAACCCACATTATATCCCATTGTATACAACTGTCCAAGTGAACAGAACAATCATGCCCAAGAAAAAGTTTAAACTCCACTATAGGGCAGGTACTGCAGGTTATAAGGAAGGATATTACAAGGCTATCAATAAGTAAAATGCTAAGAGATGTAGTAGGTCATCATGTACAGAAGTAAGGATGAGTGAAGACCTCTAATATGCATGATACTGACTCTCCAGATATGTAGAATATGATAAGGGGTTGAGGGTTATATTGGTGAGTCAATAGTTGGATCTGAACTATGGTCCAGTGAAACCTATGATGCAACACGGTAGGTAATGAATTTTGAGTGTAGTGAACAACTTGTACAAGTCTGAACTAAGGGGACAGGGTATCTAGTGAAGGGTCTGTGAACTGCCTATAAAGGTTGATCAACATGACTGAACTCAACACAAAAGAACCTACTAAAATAGGGAGTGGACCAATATAGGCTAACAACATGTCAATAATCCTATACGACAATGACCTATAGATACCAATCAAGCCCATATCCCATATGCCAATACCATCTATAATCTATATGTATATAGGCCTCTCAGTCTTAGGTGAACTACAACTATACTCAAGGACAGGCTCTGGTCGTGGGTACCTCACTGAAAAAAGGTAAGGAAAATAATAACAATCATCAAGGCTGTAAGGCATACTAATACCCTATATGTAACTGGTTGGTATTATAAATACAAGAAAATCATCTACCATGGGTTACTATTCTAATACCTATGCTAACTATCATCTCTAGGGTGTAGACACTCTACAAGCCATCACATCATTACACTATGAAAGAGCTACATATGAATAAGTTCTACAAACTAAATATCCCTACTCCCAAGTTATTTGATGATGGAATACAATTTTAAAAATAACAGAAGGGTATGATAGAGGTGATATGTTGAAACCTTCTCAAGATAAAATCTGATAATCATATGCGTCTGTCCAAAATTATGTTACTCAGAGTCTTCGTCATGTTAGTGAGCAAGGCTACGATAATCACAGAGTCCTTGACCAAGGCACATACTTCTAGAATCATGGTATTTAAAATTTTTGTATTGCCGCATGCTTGGCAGCAAAAACCTTAAATTTCTACACCCGAGAAATACGTCCTAAATCTGACTATATGTCCTCACTCTGCCAGCTAACACGACTAGCGAAGATTCTAGATTCCATAACTGGGTGACCTAGCCCATATGATTCATCTCAGAAGAAAATCAAACATAACACAAGAACAACAGGACAAAATTTTGATCAATCAATCAAGGAACAGAGGGAATCTAAATTTCAAGGCAGTTATAAGAGGCAATTTTGGAAATGAATCAAAAGAACGGAACCTGCAACTAGATGTCCAACGGCCTGAGCATCCTCGACTATCCCGGCGAAAGCTCGCTCCTGCTGGCCTCCCCTGGCCTGCTGCTGATGCTACATGTACCTCTGCTGCTGAGTCGGTAAGGATAATCCCTTCTGCTGGCCTACCGTAGTCCTTGCTCCTGCTTCTGGTGCTGCTTCCTGAACTACTCTGCCTATGTTCTGGGAACACTCCCTCAGCTGGTGGTCCGCTGCTCCACATAGTAGGCACCTGCCTAACCTCTTCCTGCACTCACCCCATCCATGCCCCGGTTTCTTGCAGTAGGGACAACTGATTGCCTTCGGGTCCTGACCCTGATACTGATGCAGCGCCTGCTGAACTCCCACTGGCGTCTGCGTCTGCTGATTCTGCTCATGGGGCCTCTTGGCCTGGCCTCCGCTGCTGCTGGTACCGTGAGCGTCCCGTCCCCTCTTGAACAACTGTTGCCGCTGAGTTTCCACTATCTGCTGGAAGAAAGAGAACAACTGCGCCACGTCCTCCGATCCTAATGGCGACTGCTGCTGAAGAACATTCGGGGCGACAGGAGAAAGTCTCGGAGTAGGAAGAGGTGCACTCCCATAAGCTGCAGATATCCCAGCCTGAGCTGGCATAACAGGAACTGCAGTCTCGGGGCCCTACTGATCAGGACGAGGAGTAGTAGACCCCTCAATGGTATCTCCCTGATCGAGACGATGAGATCGTGTCTCCATAACCATCCTGTAACCATCCTGAAGACAGATCAAACAAGAAATCAATACTGAGATAGAAATGATAATTCAAGGGAGGACAGTTATTCAAGGAAGTATCAGGAATTTAGATGGAAGAGATCCAGTCAAGAGTTTTTCCTAATGTGATTGAGTACATCAAAAATAATCCTAATCCTACTGCAGGCTGTAGTGATACTAGAGTTCGAATACTACTACATAAACTTGACTTGCATGGGCCACCACTAAAAACGTGTCACGACCCGCACCCTAGAGTAAGGGCACGAGAAGTGGGTACGTCCAGCCTACGCCGCAGTGTCGACTGTAGAACGCTGTCCTAGGTCATAATATCTAACAATATAAAGCTAAGCAGTTTATACTCCCCGAATGGGGGTGACATAGCAGAAAGTAAACTCAATCACAGCTAAGGCAGATGATAAGATAGCAGATAGATAGATAGATAAAACTGCTGAACAGAAATGAAATCCCAAGTACAACAGAGAGTCTAATTGTCTAAGATAAATACATAAATCCCAGATCCCAAGTATCAATATGTACAATCATCCATAGAATACTGTAAATGAAACATCCTAGTCTAAGGGTGTGTCATCCATAGCTAGTGGGACCTGCTGCTGGTCCAGGTCCAACATCTCATCTAAGGTAGCACCGTAATAGGTATCCACACCGGCCTCCTCCTCGTCCTCTGTAATATTTTCAACTGGTCCAGTCAGGACAGGAGCGAGTATAATACATCTCAACAGATCATAGCAGGTTAGAAAATATAATCATGCAGTAAAGTAAGATATAGATACTGAAGAAGATACAGTATGTAAACAGAGAAAGCTGTAATAGAAATATATATACTGTAATAGAGAACTATCAGTGGCTAGTGAGTCAGAGTACAACATAAACATGTGAATGGCATAGGAGATTCTGGGAACTATACTATGGAGTGATTCTGGGAACTACACTACTTGGATATTATTCACATGTTTACTTCTACTCCCCCGTACCCCCAATCATTACACAGGGATCCAACCAGGTTATGTTATGATTCCATGTAATGGCCCACAAGGGGTGATACATGGTAAGCCCATAAAAGGGTGATCTGGGAGACCCAATAAATGGGATAAGGATTCAAAGAAGTCTCTGTGATCATAAGAGTATATGTCACAAGTGATCAAAGAACCAAAGAAGCATAGTGATACGCCATGTAAGTGAAACGCACAGAACATAGAGTACCCGATGCTCCCTGAAGGGTTAATATCTCAAGAAGGGATCCATATAGTACTAATCCGTGTGACCAACGTGACAGTATCAAGTAAAGTAATTTAATACAGGAAAATAATTCTAAGCAGGATATGAAATGATCAGAGAATGTACTCGCCTGGTATCTGAGTGTCCAACTGAAATGTACTGTCCGAGGAGTGGTGTCTGGCTTCCATTTAGAACAGCACAAGTCACAACAAGTTCAGAATGGTAAAATAAAGTACAACAATGCATTCTACATGAATCTAGGTCAATCTAGGCCAAAGGCAACTCTTGGTCAACTCTGGTCAACCCTAGAAGTCAAACTAGGTCAACTATGCTCAAACTAGGTCAAACAAGTCTACACTAGTCTAGCAAGTCTATTCTAGGTCTAATCAAAGCTATACAAGCCCAATCTAGGCTCACTAGCCAAACAGACTCACATTTATGCCATAGGCTGTATCATGCCTGTAGGCCAACCCATAACACATACACCATATCAAAATCTATATCTAAAACATAACACTCTAGATATATTTACATAACCTAATACATAACACATGTATATATATATATTACATATATATAGTAAACACATATACACATATTTTATGATACTAAATATATATATATATATATATATATATATATATATATATATATATATATATATATATATATATATATATATATTTATATATATATATGTATATATATATATATATATAAAAAATATATATATATATAAAAAAAAAAAAAAAAAAAAAAATATATATATATATATATATATATATATATATATATATATATATATATATATATACATACATTACCTATACACCCATTACAAGTATCTATATTAGATATAATACACAAACTTATATTATTTATATAGATACACATGTTATATATTATATGCATTACATATATACATTCAATATCATTTAGACACATACATATATATATAATAGAGAGGTATAGAAAATAGAGAGTGAGTGTGTGAAATAAATGTGAGTGAGAGAGGGGGACACAAAGTGTGTGTACATGTGAGTGTTGTGTGTGTGTTTGTGGAGGGCAATATGAGTGTTGTGTGTATGAGAGAGTGGGTGAGGGGACTGTCCACAATGTGTACATTAAACCCAGATCCCAAAACAGTGTGTGTGTGGTTCAGAAATTGCAAAACAGTGAAGTGAGAGATGTGTGTGTGTGGATGTGAATGTGAGAGGGAAACATGGTTTAGTGAGAGGATGTGAGTGACAGTGGTAGATAGGAATGTATTGTTCATAGGCTAAAACAGTTTAGTTCTCAGGTAAAAAGAAAAGGGAAATCAATTCATTGAACCCCCATCAATCTCAGGTTTTGTATCAATTAACCTATCATATGTCAGCAAAATATACATGTAAATATGAACCTACAAATCTCAGGTTTGTGAAAACAGGAAATTAATTTAGGAACCCACAAAAACAGTCTAACTTATTGACAGTTTTCACATTCCCCAAATTGGAATCAACATACCACCAATAACACCCAAATTCGAAACCCAAGTAGTACTTGCATAGACACAACATAATAGGGTCTTAAACCATATAATTAACAGCATTAAACTAGATAAAATGAATGCCCAAAACCAATTTGAAAAACTGGAAAAAAATCAGTGAAGAACACTGTTTTCAGGAAAACGGGGTAATAAGAATTTGATGATTAAAAATGAACCCACATGCCAATCTATTGGTTTGTAATGAATATATATAGTGTGCACGTGTCATAGGATGTGCCTCGTGTCCACCACGACACGTCACGACGTGTCCAACACAATTAAACTCAAAACAGTGCACACACAGACACTGCACAGTACACTGTCTCGTGCACAGGTGCACGCGTATCGTGCACCCGATACTACACGAATGGGTTCGTGTCCTCGTGCAGGATAGTTCGCCTAGGGTCCAGCTAGGTGTGTGTCACCCTGAATCTGGTCCTAGCGTGTCGTGTCCTGACATCTAAAGCCGTATCAGTGGCTCAAACAATCTGTGTACAGAACTGTGCAATCCTAGTGCACGACGAATAACTCCCAAACCCCTCCACGAAACCCAATAAAAATTTGGGGACATGATGTCAGTGCATGCCTCCTCGAGTCCACAAAGTTTCGTGTCCAACCACGTAGTGTCGTGTCCTGCAGGAGCCCCGAGTAGCAGGGGACTCGCCTGGGCTGCGCGCGCGTGTCCAAAAACATGTGCACGAGTGTCATAACGACACGACACGAACTCGATACCGACTCAGAACACTAAAAACATGTAAGCGACACTAAAATACAATTTTCCATTCAAAAACTTCTACAAAAACGAAACGAAATACCCATTGGGGCATTTCGTCGAACATCTATAGCCATCACTGATACGTGTCCGATACGGACACGTACAGGACACGAAATTCTACAAAATCTATTCCTACAGGACCAGGACACTTAGGGCTAGGTGTTCATGCAATTAAAACCAAATTTTAATGGGTGGATTAGGATTTACCTATGGTGTTCTCCAACACAAAAACTCCTTGAATGAGGATTCCCAAAAGCCACCAAACTCCTTCAAATTGGTAGAAAACTGAGATAAACCAATTCCAACAACAAGAAAACATCAATTAGAATCTATTGCAATTTGTTTGGAATAAAAAGAGTTAAAATGGATTTTCTAGGGATTTTTGAAGTTGGAAAAATACCTCTTTCTAAACTTGCTATTTCCTAACGAGGCTAGCCCTAAATGGAGGAGAATATTTATAGGGGGGTTCCCAATGCGTGTAGTGGCTGGACAAATAATGTTAGGGTTAGGGTTAGGCATTAGTTAATGGGCTTTGGGCCTCTATGGCTAGTTATTGATTTAAGGTTTAATCACAAGTCATGGCTTATGACTTAATAATCTAACTTGAGTCAAATAACCAAACCATGGGTCAACTCTAGTCTAACTAGGGTTGCATAACCTAACCAAGTCCAAACTAAACTAGGGTTAGCTCCTAGGTTAGTCTACCATGGTCATTGCTAGTCAAAGTCAACCTAGTCAACCCTCATTCAAACAATTCCAAAATAAATTCTAAAAATTCCCATAAATTCAAATAAATTATAATAAATTCAAATAATCCCAAAAATGACAAAAATACTCTCAAACTAGAAATGATAAATGAAATACCCTAATCACAAGTCATGCTTTTAAATAGTTTTAAAAGATTAAAAATCACCAAGAATCATAATATTAATTAAATATAAATAAATAATAATTATAATTACAAAATTTCAAAATTACCCTCATCTGGAAAACTGGGTGTTACATATATATATACGCAAATTTTTATACTTCGGCCAACACTTTCGCCAAAAATTTCAACCTAGCTGACAGTTTCGCTAGTGATAAACGGTCAAGAGCTGGGGTCCATACCGCACAATTATTCAGAGATAAGGAAGATCATGATCCCCCAGATGAACCTTTAGAGGCTTCCCTCGTGGGCTTCCATGACGATGTCAACGACCCACTAGATGTGTCACTAAAGACACGGAAGGAGAAGTCTCCTACAAAGGAGCTTAGTAAGAAAAGAAAGGCTAGAGAATCGCTTGCTCCATCACACCCTGACGATCTCTCTTCTTCTCCTAAGGCTCCAGGGAAGAAGAATACCATATTGGTCATTGCTGAGCAGCCCACTACCCAGACAACACGGTCCCAGACAAAGCAGATGCAGACAGGAGCATCTCCTGGAGGAGGAGAGGCAACTCCTGCTTCAGTTCCAAGAGATAATAGAGTCGTCTTTGAAGAGGTCATGAGGGAGCCTAACGTGCAAGATGATCTTGATGATGTTGAAGAGGAACCTATGACACCTCTTGTGCGTAAAACTAAAAGGAGATTAAGATTAATGGTGACTCCAGCGGACCTTCAAAAAATTATCGCTTCACCCACTCCTTTCATGCCTGATGTGTCGTTGCCTTCGCAAGATCTGCCACTGTAGAAGCATGGAAAAGAACTAGAAAAGCCCATACGGTTCAAAACAGAAAAAGCCCATGCGGCTAAAAATAAAAGAAGCCCATGCGGCTCAAAACAGAAGGAGCCTCATGCAGCTCAGGAATCTATCAGAGCCTCATGTGGCTCAGAAACTCTTAAATAGCTTCATACGGCTCAGGCAAAGATCACATGCCCTATGCAGCTAGCCTTTACAGCTGGCCATAAAGTGACTGCTCCCATTAAATGCTCTGACGTAAAGTGATAACTCTGACATTAAAGCTGAAATGATGACATAACGGCGTATTCCTCGAGAAACAAAAGAAATCTCCTCCGCAGCTGGCACGATCCACCAACTACAAAGCTCCTTATGCGGCTACCACCACCCCATGCAGCTGCCACTACCCCATGCAGCTGATGCTCGCATGCGGCTCGGAGCGTGAAGACCCGCGTCATGCGGCTCAAATTATGAGAAGTCACCCTATGCGGCCGCTGTTCTCATGCGGCTCGGATCATGGAGATCGTCTCCATGCTGCTCAAATATTGAGAGGCCATGCCCATGCAGCCTTGACACGTGGCTAGTCCTATGCGGCTCAATTGGAAACCACCCCCATGCGGCTCAGATTTTGGAGGCTACACCTATGCGGCTGCCACCTTCATGCAGTTCAAAACCTAAGAAGCTACCCTCATGCGGCTGTGGCTCGCGGTTATGACACATGGCAGAAGATCAGTTTCCCACGTGGCACTAAATCAATCAAGAGTTATCAAATTCCAACAACCAGATTTAGTACAATCATCATAATTACCCGAATCAAAATAGATTTATGGCAATTACATGGATTAAACACGTGATAAGAGATCCAAGCTTCCCAAGATTCATGACAATCAATATTGATTGCCCATACGGATTTTATACAATAAATATTAATTATCCAGATTCGTTGCAATCAAGATGAGTGGTCCAGATTAATTGCCCACAAAATAGGATCAAGAAAAATAGAAATTAAGTCCCCAAGCCGCCAATTTTTTTAGGGTGATCATTGCAAACCCTAATGATGACACCCCACTCCTATAAATAGCAAGGTGCCATTTCCTTGTAAAAAAAAGATCGGATCGAGAGAAACAAAAAATATATAGCAAGTTGCCATTCCCTTCCAAAAGAGATCCTCTCCACCCGACTGGACACACAGAGAGACAAAGGCGCGCACAGAAGAGTCTTCCCATCTTGAGAGCAGTTCTTTACCGGAGCCAAGGCTACGTCTGATCGTCCAAGGAGTAAGACAAAGCGGTCGTCGCTTTCCCGAGCCTCTACCGTCACCCCCCAGAATCAAAACTAAACAATCGTACTTAGACTGCTGTACCTAGGTTTTTGTCCCTAGGCTTTCTTTGTACGAGCGAGTTTGTATTGTGAAGTAAAAGTCCAGTCCTCCGATATAATTATTCTGTTCTTTTATAATCAATGGCAAACACGATGGCGACTCTGCTGGGGACTAATTTCTCCACGGCTGAGGAGTTGGTGACGCAATCAGACATAGCCAAACTTGGCTCTACTCAACAAACGCTGGTCGCCCGGTTCGACCAACAAGCGTTTGAAAAAATGCTCTCCGACGGGAGCGCTGGCCCGGTCCAGCGACGAGCCCGCACAAAGAAGGCCCGTAGGGAGTGGAGACACAACAATTTTGCTTCTCCCCAAGCTCTCGAAGAAGTACTCTCTGTTGCCCGAGACAGTGGAGAAGTCTCACGTGCGGCCCCACTTCAGACCACAGAGGACTCTGCTGTCCTCAAGTCAGCAGAAGAAAACACTATGATGCCGAACTTGTAGGGGCAAAGAGGAACTCTGTACAACCCAAGCCGCATAAGGGCGCCAGCCGCATGAAGGATCATGCGGCCGCAACTGTCGACCGAATAGGGAGAACTCATGCGGCCACAAAAGTCAGACGCATACAGAAAGCCCATACGGCCAGAATTCCCAGCCGCATGCAGACAGCCTATACGGCCACGACTTCTAGCCGCATACAGAAAGATCATACAGCCACAAGGAATAGCCGCATGCAGACAGCCTACACGGCCACACATACCAGCCGCATGAAGACAGCCTGTACGGCCACCGATCCGAGCCACATATCATCCCTTCCATGCGGCTCACGGTCAGTATTTGACCGCCTCTCATACGGTCCTGACCACGATGGCTCTCTGGAGCATATGCCAGACTCTGTTGTGACCAGCTTGGACTCGTCCTACTACGCACTCTCAGGTGCTAGAAGGAAGAAGTCTCGGGCAGCACGGGCTCGACGAGCTCAGTCGACTGTCCCAACTTCTGACTGCCAGGGCATCCCGCTGATTATTACTCGGGCCCCTGATGGAAAGTTGTACAGAACTACCCATATCCAGCCCCCGGCGACCAACGAACGGGATAGTTATCAAGAATCTCCCAACAAAGATCTGGGGCAAGTACTCGCGCTACCTCTACATCAGGGAGCAGGCAGGAGGCCAACACACTCATGTGCTCAGGACTCCCCAGCCCATAAAGCAGGTGACTTGCGCAACGTAATTCTTCACAAGCGTAAGGAAAGAGACGATGATTTGACATACAAAGAGTCCTGTCAAGGACATCAATGCTCCCAAGTCATTGTCAACTGCTGCTGCATCAAGGCAGCAGTACAAAAAGACCGGCTGTCCGTCTTCCAAAGGCTGCAACGCCCAAGCTCAGAAAACGAGGCACTTTTTGTCGCCTCTTGCAATTCTGCTCTGAAGATTCCTGGCAATGGAAGAGAGAAAAAGGCAAATGTCTCCAGCCCGAAAATTTCAGCCGGTGTAACCAAGAAAATTTCTTCTAAATAGTTGTCTACAACCATTGTAGGAGGAGTTTACCAAGGTACCCGCTCAAAGACAAAATCTGCCACACTGGGAGACTCGTCCACATCTATGGGAAACCGGAGCCGGGGGTAGAATTCCTTCAAACATCCATAACAACCCGGTGTTCCAAGAAGATAGTCCGAGGGAAATGGTTCACCCATCAGATACAACAGATCCCGACGTTCCCGAGGATGTCCACAATTCTCAAGACGAGGCAAGCTCTGAAGCTGGGGGTATCACCCTTTCTGAGTCCAAACCAGAGGAGAACATTCCCATATACCCTGACAACTTCTCCGTACGAGGGTACGACTCAGAGGGCACATCTTCTACCGTTCCTTCCATCTCTCATCATATAAGGACGGTATTTATGACGAACGGCAACCAAGAGGGTCCCAGTGATCGCCAATGCATCGACACTCTGGAGGCCATACTGCATGTCTTGGTCAAATCCGTGGACGAGATCAAAGCGGCCCTTCCGACTTTGCAAGGAAGGATGCCTGACCAAACAAGTTTGGATCCTGCGGTCAATGCAAACTCGAACTCAACTGTACCAAACCCGGGCGATAATCCTCCTGAAATATCGGCTCCTACCACTGCAGACGAGGCTAGGGAGGCAAGAAGAGAGGTCCAGGAGCTCCGGGCCATGTTCCATGCCCGAAAAAATTGTCAGGACCTCAAGATACGACAACCGTATCCCGCTGCGTGGAGAGATGTTCCCTTCCCACCAAAATATAAACCATTCCACATCAATCCATATGATGGGAAGACATCTACAAGCAGGTACATCACCTACTTCGAAGTTACAACCGACCATCTGCCTCATGACGACGCCATCCTTACGCGACTGTTCATCGAAACCTTGGAAGGGGTCGCCTTTGACTAGTACCGCAACTTGCCGGACAATTGCATCCACTCCTTCACCGGCTTCAAATGCATGTTCCTAGAGAGGTTCTATGAAGTAGGACAAGACGTGACAATGTCCACTCTCATGGACGTTGTTCAGGGAGAAAAGGAGCTAACAAGAAATTATATCGAGCGGTTTCACCAAACCGTGATAAAGCTGCCTTCTGGCAACCCTGATTCCTCCTTGATTGAAATTTGCCAAAAGAGACTGCTTTCCACTATCAGCCTCTGGATGGGCGAAAGTCAATTCAAGGATTGGAAGACGTTCATCATCAGTGCCACTAGCACAAAAGACAGGGTGAAGAAAGCCTGCCAACTGGGATTGTACATCTCGGAAGGGGAAGACAAGGGCAAACGCCCTAACGTCAACAACAACAACGGTGGTAATTCCTTCAGCAACCGAGACAACAATGGGCAAACAGGCTGTGGTGGCCGACATAGCCCCAAAGCCCAAATCAACGTCGACAGAAAAGTAGTAGCCTCAGATGACCTACTCCTTCGAGGATGGCCATGTTAAACCCATCTTAGACATGCTCATCCAAGGAGGACGAATTCAGCTCCCTCCTCCCAGGCGTGAGCTTCGTCCTGCAGATATAGAGAGCCTCAAGTACTACCATTACCATCGCTATGTTCACCATGCTACACATGATTGCTACCAACTGAAGCGATACATCCAGTATCTCATCGATTCTAAAGCACTGGCCATTGATTTCGAAGAGGTGACCGTAGAAGCCAATATGGTGTCAGTACAATTCGATAACTTCCCTCAGACAAAGACTCAAGACGGAGTAGTACCTGTCCTCCGAGCAAGGTTGGAGGTCGTTAATCTTCTACCTCCCCGAGACCAAGCTGCTGGTCTATTGCCCCTTACCACATCACGAGGGGAGATCATGTGGGTCCATATGGACTTGGTACCTAAGGTGACTCAGTCCGCACCTCCCTCCATCAATAAGAAGAAGAATGGAAAAGTCAAATTATGCCGCATGATATCGACATAGGTCGAGGAAGTTACTGCTGTTGTTACCCGCTCCGGCGCACAAACCTAACCTCCACCGGGTAACTCAGCTGAGGATCATTAGCCGACAACCGCTGATGCTCCCGGACCTTCGCAGCCTTCGACGACCGACAAGCCAAGGCCGAAGGAGACCCGCTTCGACAAACCACTCCGAAGGGAGACGCCTCATGGGCTGGAGAGGCCGTACAACTTTGACATCTTGGCGCAATTGTCCAACACACTGGCCAAACTATCACTATACGAACTCCTTAGACTCTCCAAGGATGTTCGCATCGTACTAAGCGAAGCACTCCAGAATGCCGACGCATACCTGGCTCAGTCCAATCTCACTGGAGAAAGCTCGCCTGTAGATCTCTAGGACAGCGCTTGCACAGGGTCAATGCCAAACATTATCTTCACTCCGCAGGATATGCTTATCAAAACTAACCTGCACGATCGCCCTCTGTATTATACTGGGTACATTAGCGATATCAAGGTTGATCGGATGCATATTGACCCCGAGTCCTCCATAAGTATCATCCCGAAGAGCCTACTACACCATCTGCGCATCCCAATGCATCGCCTGATGCCAACAAGCACCGCCATCAACGGTTTCAATTTGGGCAAGAGCTACCCGATTGGGAATATTCGTCTAAAGTGCCAAATCGGCGACCTTCAGTCAGAAGTAACCTGTTATGTCATAGATACAGATACTTCCTACAATATTCACCTGGGGCATCCTTGGATACACGATTACATGATCGTGCCCTCCATACTGTACCAGTTCTTCAAGTACGTCGACAAGTACGGCTTCGTAAGAACAGAATTTGCCGACATCGATCCCTTCAAAGGGGTCGAATCCTACTACTCAGACTCATGCTTGTACGAGAAGTCGAAAAAGCATCTTGTCGAAGGAGATATTCAAGCTCAAACTTAGGCAGAAACTGGATCAGAAGAACCTCTGACGATCCACCTATAAGCCCGTAAACTTGGCATAACGGCACCCCTTACAGCCACTCTGTGTAAAGACGCAATTAGCCTCTATGCACATGAGGAACAGATGATAATTCGACTGCCAAGGTCTAGCCAAGCGCCGAGACCCACGACAGAGCCACTGACAATCAGGCTGCCTAAAGCTAGTCGGCCACAAGCAGAGGAGCTCAATCCCTCTGTCAAACCGATGACAATTCGTCTTCCAAGAATGAATCGGCAACCGAGCACTAAGCCAAGGACCGCTAGCCAGCCAACAACTCCCCACTCAGTTCCGAGCACCAAATTGGGGGTAGCTAGTATGCCAACAACTCCACGTTCTGCTCCACCAATGGAGCCCCTGATAATCAAGTTGCCCAAGTCATCCTCTCAGTCTTTATTTACATGGGGGTAGCTGAAGAAGAGTCAGAACTGGCTAAGTATGTGGCTGCTTACACTGACGCGCCATCGGCAGATGATGTAATCCCACTGGAAAAGATACCTTACTTCATCAATAAAGGGCTATCTTTGAATTATATCGAGCTTAATAAGCTTTGTACAATGTATGCTATTGAACACGGTATAGGCACTCACCTGCACACACAGGTAACAAATGTCTACACCGCAAACCAACTTACTCCAGTGGAAGACGCTTACCGCATAATCGAGGGAGGGGATCACCCAATCATCTTCGGCCGGAAGAATGATCCACAGCTCTTCAAGATAGAAGAAGTTAAGTTCGAACCCGACACCGGGAGATTGCCCCTTTATCTGTATAGTCCCCAATCCAAGTACCTTATGCAAAAATAAGGGTATGATCTGGAAACTACACCAGGCTTGAACTACGGCACTGGACGGCGATTACCATTACAATCGCCAGTCCCGGCTGGGAAACCGCGAGACTACTACGACAAAACCAGATGTGGGCTAGATTATGTTACACCGGTAATAACCCCTGAAAGCTCAGACGAAGAATGTGACTGGCATTCACACGCAACCGGATCACCCACTTCCGATTCAGATATCAGCATTGGAGACATGCTCAGGCAAGTCTGGTCCGTCAATATGGCATTTGTCGACGCCTACGAAGAAGATGAAGACATTCTCGAACTTCTTGAGCTAGAACCATGGGCACAACAACTAGATGCGCAGTGGGAGAAGCGGTTCGAACAAAGAGAACCTCCCATCGATGATGAGGTTGTACAAGTCGATCTCGGTGATGAGTCCTCTCCAAAGCCCATCTTCGTTAGAAAGAATCTGACCGACGAAGAGCGAGAATTACTACTGCAACTCATCAGAGAATATATCGACATGTTCGCCTGGAGCTACGAAGATATGTCGGGACTGAAACCCGAGATTGCACTTCACAAACTCAACATCCGTCCAGACGCAAAACCAGTCAAGCAACAGCAACGTCGGTTCCGTCCTGACGTCATGAATGCCATTGAAGTCGAGGTAAACAAACTGATAGCCAGCGGCTTCATCCGGGAGGAACAGCATCCTGACTGGGTCGCCAATATAGTTTCAGTCCTCAAGAAGAGTGGAAAGATTCGAATCTGCATCAACTTTCGCAATCTGACGAGGCATGTCCGAAAGATGAGTTCCCCCTCCTATCATGGACATTATGATTGACAACACCTGCGGCTTCGAGCGTATGTCATTTATGGATGGTTTTTTGGGGTACAACCAAATCAAGATGTTCCCCGATAACGAAAAACATACATCATTCCGAACACCAATTGGCACATACTGCTACACAGTCATGCCTTTCGATTTAAAGAATGCTGGCGCCACCTATCAAAGAGATATGAGCATCATCTTTAGAGACCACTTGCGCAAAACAGTAGAATGCTACGTTGACGACATCGTCGTCAAAAGCCTCTCTAAGGAAGATCATCAGTATGATCTGAGGATAGTGTTCGACCTAATATGAACGCACAATTTGAAAATAAATCCCACAAAATCCTTCTTGGGTGTATCTAGCGGGAAGTTCTTGGGATTCATCATCACCTCCCAGGGTATCCACGTAGACCCTGAGAAGACGAAGGCAATCATGGAGATGGGTCTTCCGAAAAATCTCCGTGAGCTCCGAGGCCTTCAAGGGAGGCTGGCCTACATCAGGAGGTTCATCTCTAACCTCTCCGAGAGATGTCAACCATTCACCCACCTCATGAAGAAGGGCGTTTCATTCGTATGGGATGAAGAATGCCAGCGCGCCTTCGACAGCATCAAAGAATATCTGACGAACCCTCCAGTTCTGGTAGCCCCGATTGCTGGAAGACCGTTTTTGCTCTAAGTACGAGCAATAGAACATTCTCTCGGCGCTCTGCTAGCACAAAACAACGATACAGGCCATGAGCAAGCTATATATTACCTCAGCCGAATGATGATGGGGATGGAGCATCGATATACTGCCGTAGAGAAAGAGTACCTAGCTCTGGTTTTTGCCATTCAGAAGATGCGACACTGCATCACAGGATAAACCATCTACGTCATATCAAGAGTCAACCACCTCAGGGTCCTCATGACTAAGCCAGGTGCACTCAGCACTCGCCTCGCTACTTGGGCGATATTACTGTCCCCCTACCATATGATCTTCGTCCCACAAAAGGCTATTAAAGGTCAAGCTCTGGCAGACTTTTTAGCAGCTCATCCAGGTTCGGAGTCAACCAAAATAGACGAAGAGATTCCAAACGAGGTCTTTAATTCAAATATGGCCTCCCATGATACCGTATGGCGGATGTTCTTCGACGGCGCTTCTAGAACGGGGTCTAAGGGCAACATCGTCGCTGGAGTCGGAGTAGTACTGATTTCTCCCACCGGGTTGGTGATCAATCGAGCTTATTCCCTTATGGAGCCTTGTTCAAACAACGTTACCGAATACAACACTTTGGTTATTGGCCTCCGACTTGCAAAAGAGCTGGGGACAGGGTACCTTGAAGCATACGGTGATTCACAGTTGATCGTCAATCAGATTCGGGGTTCATAAGAGGTTCGCCATGAGGACATGATCCCCTACCACCAAATAGCAATCGATATCATCTCGTTGCTGGAGGGGTTCTTTATAGAGCACGTTACCAGGCTCCAAAAGGTTGAAGCTGATGCCCTAGCAGGTCTTGCCGCTTCCTTGGCAGTTCCGAATCATGCTTATCATCTGGTTGACATCATAGGCCGTAAGTTGGTCCGTCCCAGGAATAATGTTCAGTGTGCCGAGAGCTACTCCCCGCGGATAGCCGACGAAGCACCAGACTGTAGAAAACCTTTCATTGACTTTGTAGTCTACGATATCCTGCCAGAGAATCCGAAGGAAGCCACTTGTATCAGAAGACGTTCCCTCAGATTCTTCTATGATACAGAGATAAAAATGCTATATCGACAATCATACGATGGATTACTCCTTCGATGTCTATCAAATACAGAAGCCAAAGAAGCCGTACATGAAGCTCATGATGGCATCTATAGGGCCTATCAGCCTGGCCCGAAACTATAAGATCGTCTTCGCCAAATGGGTTACTACTGGCCCACAATGGTTGCAGACGTAATAGACTATGCACAAAAATACAAATCCTGTCAAGTCCACGTAGATTTTATCCACCAGCCATCCGAGTTTCTACATCCGACGGTAGCATCTTGGCCATTCGAAGCATGGGGAATGGACATCATCGGTCCGATCACTCCGCCTTCGTCTCGAGGACATCGCTTCATACTCGCAATCACAGATTACTTCTCCAAATGGGCGGAGGCTGTTCCGCTTGCAGAAGTAAAGACTTCAAATGTGATCAGCTTCCTCAAGCATCACATCATTTATCGCTTTGGACTACCCCAAAGGATCATCCATGATAATGGTCCGCAGTTCGCAAGCCACGCCTTCTATCGGTTTTGTGACAAACACCGCATCCAGAATATTGCCTCAACGCCATATGTAACACCTAGTTTTCCAAATGAGGGTAATTTTGAAATTTTGTAATTATAATTATTAATTGTTGATATTTATTTCATATTATGATTTTTGGTGATTTTTAATTATTAAACTATTTAAAAACTGCTTTAAGTTATGACTTGTGATTTTGATGTGCTGCTAGTGAAACCCTAGTGACTGCATGATCTAGAGCCTAACCATGTCATTAGGACATTTAATTATCATTTTTAGCCTAGGGATAATTTGGTCATTTTGGTTTTTTTTGGATTTTTAATTAATTTAATGAATTGGTGAATTCTAGGTTGACTTGACTTGTTGAGACCTAGTGAACTAGCCTAGAACCTAACCCTAGCTATGGTAACCCTAGCCTAACTTGAGTTAACCTATTTTAGTCATTAGAGATTGGTTTTAGAATGAGGGGATTTGGTTTAGTGAAATTAAGTCATGACTTATGGTTTAATGCGATGACTTGTGATTTAATGACTTGTGACTTAAGCCTTTGGCCCATGACTTAAGCCCAAACCCCAACAAGCCCACCCATGGCAGCCAACCTAGGGTTCCACACCTCTATTTAATGCCTCTTCTATTTGTTCTTGCCTCTTTTATTGTTTTTCTTCTCAAGCTTGGAGAAAGAGGTATGGCCATCTTCCCCAATCCATAACTTTCACATTTTAACTCCTTTTTGGCTCAAACCACTTGCATTAGATTCTAATTGTCTCCTTTTTGCTGCTCATGGAGGATAATCCCAACCTTGGGACAATTTGGAGAGTTTGGCTAACAAGGAAAAACCCTCATTTTTGGAGCTTTTTATTGGAAATTGAACACATAGGTAAATCCCTATTCCCTCCACCAAATTTTGTTTTCTTTACATGGGTAGGAAGACCAAGGTGTCCCCTAGCCGTAGGTATTGGTTTTGTGTCGATTCGTGTTCGTTTGGTGTCCGTATCGGACACGTATCATGGTATATGTGCATGTGTTTGTGAAAATGCCACAAAGGATTTATTTTTCATATTTTTGAATTCTAATTTCATGGATCTCTAGATCTAGGTATGTGTAGCAATGTTTGTGAAGATTGAGATTATTTTTGTGTCTTTTTTGTGTCAGGATTGGACACGCACACGTGCAGCAGGCTGCGCACAGTGCACTGCTGCTCGGGCACTGTAGCGGACACGACACGACACGTGACACCACAAAAATTTGTGGACTCGTGCGGACAATCACTGATACAGCGCACACAAAATTTCAGGACATTTAATCGAGCGGATTAGGAGAAATCCCATCCGTATCGAATTGGCACTGCACGACACGCGGGTTAAATCGCGTCTGATACGCATGGATTTATTTTGACACGTCTTGATTGGACACAATACAGACACTTCATCACCTAGCCCTACTGTGGGCGAACCCCTATACGTGAGCTCGACCCACCTCGAGCACCGTGTCGAGCCCATGAAGGCTCGACATGGCTGCACGACGATTACTTTTTTCCAGTTTTTTGATAAATTCGAATTTAGTTTTGGACACTTTCGTGTCCAGTTTTCTGGACACGAACGCACCCCTGACACGATCACATATGGGTACACCTCTGCACACGAGTTTTGGGTTCTATTGGGTTTTTGATTTTCGAATTTGGGCTTTTCATGTTTCAGTCATTATTTTGTTGAGTTTAATGAACTGATACATATACTGTTTTCAAGATTTTGAATTTAGATTCTATGTAAACTGATTTTCTGATGTTTTAATTACCATATTGAATCATTTATACATGTAATAGTTTACTGAAATGTTGGTTCGAGGTTTGTGTTGGAATTTGGGTGATGGGATTTGAATTGGGTTCGAAAATTTTGATGAAATTGAATGTGTAACTGTTTTATGAGCATGCCTATAACCTTCACCCTCCTCCTGATCTCTGTTTCCAGAGATACAGCACACCCATTATACTTGCACTGCACAAATTGCTTATTGCCTGCACACTGCTTCGACACACCCTTGTATTCATACGTTACTGAACACACAAGTTCAGATATGCATTGCCATTACTGATACCTTATGTATGTATCTGCTATATAGGCAGTAGTGTATCAGTCAGAAGGTAATGACAGTAAGGAGTTCTGTGGGTAGGTGTGTCCCTAGAAGACTTGCCATGAATATTCACGAGCATAGTGAAATAGACAGTGAAAAAGGGAGTAGGGGTTAAATGAAGGGGGTATGTGTTTTAGGAATTAGATTTAGTTCATTACTTGAACATCAAGCCTGTGTGTAGCTCCTTGGGTCAGTCCACCTTGTATTAGTTATTTTCAGTCATGATTAGTGATCAGGTTTGTGAGTGTGACTGTCTCTGCCACTGTGTTCCAGAGATGGGAGAGTAACAGAGAGGGGTCGGGCTAGGCAAGCTACTAGTTGGCCAGGAGACACTTGGCTATTGCCTTGTGGTGTAGGTTGTCTGTTCAGTAAGAGTTTTAGCTAGTAAGCAAGGTTGACCCTGGCTCTAACATTGGCCAATAGCCATTGTTGATATCCTAGATTAGGATTTAACAGAGATGATAGGACCAGGGTGTATTGGAAGAGTGTGTTAGATTGTTATGTTAGTTAGAGTGATATTAGTCCAATTGAATGTGCCAGGTAGCAGCCACTTGATTTTGTTCAAGATTTGAACATCTATATTGTACTGTCCCATTGTATATTGTTTTCCTGTCACATATACACACTCTATACACATCCTCACATGATACACCCTCACAAACACACACATTACTTGACTTCCCTTCACTATGACACTAAGCTATTTCTTATATGAATACATGTGACACTTTTTACTAACCATTCCTGTCACACATCATTTGATCCCCTTATTCACTGTTAGCTCTATAACAACACATTCCTACACCATTGATACACACACACATGTTAGTTTCAATCACACAAACTACCACACCAAACTGTAATGTAAACACACAACACACCCTATAGCTACATAGTATTGCACACATTGGCATTGCATTCACACCCAAAAATCTGAGTGCCCTGTTACCTTATTTATATACACACACACCCTAGCCAACATGTCCCACACTCACACTCTAGTCTAGATTGTCTCACACACAACCCCTTCCCCTTTCTATATGAATGCAACATATGTATAATATATATATATATATGTATATATGTATGAAAATATGTAAATATGCATGTTTGTATATGATGACATATGCAAATGAATGTAAGGATGTAATATACATGATGTAAGCAATCTTATGCAAGTATTAGTGTCTTGAATGAGTAATGAGTGTAATATTATATGTCTAATGTAATACAAGTATGCTTGTGTGGTAGCCTAGGCTTGGTTAGGCCTAGTGAGACTTATTAGACTTGATTGGACTAAGTTTAACCTAGTTGACTTAGTTGACTAGTCCAGTTTGACTGGAGTTAACCAAAAGTCAACATTTAGTCTGGATGTGATCAATTGACCTAGTTTGACTAGAGTATTGACTTGGGTTGACCCAGAGTTGACCTAGTTTGGCTTGGACCAAGTTTGACCTAGACAGTTGACCAGGTTTGACTTAGAGTTAACTTTGACCTAGATTGACCTAGAAATAATGTAGATTGCATCATAAACATCATCTGTCTTATTTTAAACATATTATAACCCATATTGCTCTGTTTAGGACATTGTGACTCCGGTGCAGACATCTAATATTATACTACTCTTTTCAGAGTAGCAGGCGAGTACTTTCTCTGATAGTTCTTCCATTTACTTGTCGTTTACTATATTTCAGTTGTAGCTAGTTCTATCTGATTCTCTGTTTCAAACACGATTTGATATTACTGGATCCATTTCATGCGACACTCACTTATTTAAGTCTGGCCTCTATTACTGGAACCACCTACTGGAACCACCTACTAGAACCACCCTGGAATCCTTTACTGGAACCATTCGTGTACTGGCTGGACTTATACCAATTTTGTGTCGGATTATGGATTCACTTGTACTTGCTGGGCGGAGAAATATTGGAATAGGCATGTGAACATACCCAAATATTGGAACCACTCTCTTGGAATTATACTGGAACGACTGCCATCCCACACTTGGCCGAGTGTGCGGTGTGCCGTATTACCTACAGCCGTTCACATGTCGATCCCGATATTTTAAAACACACTGTTAGAGTATAGGCTGGACTCACCTTGGAACCTTTGATCACCAATTAGACTCACCTTATACCGGACTTATCTTGTACTGGAACCACTTGGTATCAGATTCATGTTGTCTGGATTTACTTGGGTTTTGCACTTGTTTACATTTACTATCTGGACTTATTATGTTACCTTAGTTCAGCTAGATTTATTTGCAGTCTTCATTGCCATCATTCTTCTCTTGTTTTAGTTACTTTACTTTCCTTGTATCTTATTGCTTCTCTATGCCACAACCTAAATATAAACTGCCATATTCATCAATAAAACTGTTTATAACTGCTTGATAGTTCTCTGTCGTTTACTTGGGATTTTTTGATGAGTTGTACTCGTTCCTGTCCTGACTGGACCTGTTGAAAATTTTACAGATGATTATCTGAGGACACATGCCCTACGTATTATGGACCAGGAGACGACTTAGCTACCTACGGCCCCGACACTCAGGAGTGATCGGAAGTTTAGCTAGTTGTCTTGTTTTAGCTTTCATGTTTTAGAACTGGAGTTGTATATAAGTTGAGGTTTGTAGTTGAGATTGTTTGAGATTATATTATTAGTTGTTGGTTTTATTTCTGTTATTAGTCTTAGTTTTAATCTTCTGTGCTATCATATCGTTCTTAGACTGTGATTGAGATTCATTATATCTATACTTGTCCTCCGTTTGGAGTTGAGATTTGACAAGTACATTATATAATTGCGTGAGTTGTTGATTAGATAGTAACCTAGGACAACGTTCTACCGCCGACACTGCGGCGTAGGCTGGGCGTTGTTACGTGCTCGTACCCTCACAGTGGGTACGGGTCGTGACACGTTTTTAGTGGTAGCCCATGCAGGTCGAGAGTCGCGTTAGTGCGATATCGTGGTAGTACGACGACTTAGTCGTACTGCTACGAGCTGCAATAGGATTGAGAGATAGGCTTTAACGGAGAGGTACTCAATCACAGTTAGGACTAATTGAGAGATTCCTGGAAGTCCCTTGAGAATCTTATTATGAACTTCGATTTGAAAATCCTTTTCCTCTTGTTTTGATTCACCCTCACTCCTTGAGGTTTAAAGAATCTTAGACTATTAACTTCCTTCATCGTATCCTTACTTATATTTTGTCTATCTTATGTTGCTAATTTAGCACCAGTTTGCGAGCTTATCTTATTCGAACTTGATCATGACATATTTTATTGGGGGCTGGCACCCACTAACATATTGTCTAATCAGAACCGGTGCATGATGGTCTGATCAACCTATTGCACTTTGGTTCGTTTTTCATATGTTATTCTATGTGGAGGAAGACATAGTTAAATTTGCCTTAGAGTCTCATCCACGACAGCTTTGGCAATTCTCTTTTGAATTATTTCCATCGCCTATGAACCACGTATTGTACTTAATAACACCGCCTTTGAACTCTTTATTGTTTTGCCTTTCACATATTTCAGATAGAAAAGTCACTGTACTTGATAGATCAACCCAAGGTATCATGTTTAGTTTCCCTATCTAAAGGAAAAAATTGCCTTATTTCTATATCCTTACATCATCCTTTAAATTCTAATTCTTTGATCGTGACCAGTTGACCGGGTCATCCTCCTTATCATCCAGTGTTTGGGATCTTATTCAATTGAATAAATTCAATTGTGACATGGATATCAAATCTTGGATACTCGTGCTCAGACTTCAATGGCCTTGTTCTCCATCTTGTCCAAACTTCGTTATATCCTAAAATTGATCAACTTAGATCGTGCCGGGACTAAATCTTCATTTATATATTATATTATTGGATTTCAATGCTATTGACACTCGTGCCTTTAACCTTCAATTTTGATCATCTTTGGAAGGGTAATCCTTCATAATAAATTTCTAGTTGTCTTTACTAGTTTCATATAGGATGGTAGACTGTCCCACACCTTAATAATTTGTTGCTTCCTTATCTTTCCAGCAAGACACCCTATATTACTTGCATGTTGATACCATGTGACTATTTTGATCTAATATGACTAGTCCATCTAGATGAGACCTTCAACTGCTATGGTTGACCATGACTCTATATATTATTCTTCAATTGTATGAGTTAGAAATTGCTTGGAGACTTTGATTGTGGGTGGTTGACCTAGAAGGAGTACGACCGATCTAATTTTGAGGACGAAATTTTTCTAAGTTGGGTAGGATTGTAACACCCAGTTTTCCAGGTGAGGGTAATTTTGAAATTTTGTAATTATAATTATTAATTATTGATATTTATTTCATATTATGATTTTTGGTGATTTTTAATTATTTTTAAGCTATTTAAAAACTGCTTTAAGTCATGACTTATGATTTTGACGTGCTGCTAGTAAAACCCTAGTGACTGCATGACCTAGAGCCTAACCATGTCATTAGGACATTTAATTATCATTTTTAGCCTAGGGATAATTTGGTCATTTTGGTTTTTTTTGAATTTTTAATTAATTTAATGAATTGTTGAATTCTAGGTTGACTTGAATTGTTGAGACCTAGTGAACTAGCCTAGAACCTAACCCTAGCTATGGTAACCCTAGCCTAACTTGAGTTAACCCATTTTAGTCATTAGAGATTGGTTTTAGAATGAGGGAATTTGGTTTAGTGAAATTACGTCATGACTTATGGTTTAATGCGATGACTTGTGATTTAATGACTTGTGACTTAAGCCTTTGGCCCATGACTTAAGCCCAAACCCCAACAAGTCCACCCATGGCAGCCAACCTAGGGTTCCACACCCCTATTTAATGCCTCTTCCATTTGTTCTTGCCTCTTTTATTGTTTTTCTTCTCAAGCTTGGAGAAAGAGGTATGGCCATCTTCCCCAATCCATAACTTTCCCATTTTAACACCTTTTCGGCTCAAATCACTTGCATTAGATTCTAATTGTCTCCTTCTTGCTGCTCATGGAGGATAATCCTAGCCTTGAGGCAATTTGGAGAGTTTGGCTAACAAGAAGAAACCCTCCTTTTTGGAGCTTTTTATTGGAAATTAAATACATAGGTAAATCCCTATTCCCTCCACCAAATTTCATTTTCTTTGCATGAATAGGAAGCCCTAGGTGTCCCCTAGCCGTAGGTATTGGTTTTGTGTCGATTCGTGTTCGTTTGATGTCCGTATCGGACACGTATCATGGTATATGTGCATGTGTTTGTGAAAATGCCACAAAGGATTTATTTTTCGTATTTTTGAATTCTAATTTCATGGATCTCTAGATCTAGGTATGTGTAGCAATGTTTGTGAAGACTGAGATTATTTTTGTATCTTTTTCGTGTCGGGATTGGACACGCACACGCGCAGCAGGCTGCATACAGTGCCCTGCTGCTCGTGCACTGTAGCGGACACGACACGACACGTGACACCATAAAAATTTGTGGAGTCGTGCGGGCAATCACTGATACAGCGCACACAAAATTTCAGGACATTTAATCGAGCGGATTAGGAGAAATCCTATCCGCATCGATTTGGCACTGCACGACACGCGGGTTAAATCGCGTCTGATACACGTGGATTTATTTGGACATGTCTTGATTAGACACAATGCAGACACTTTATCACCTAGCCCTACTATGGGCGAACCCCTATACGTGAGCTCGACCCACTCGAGCACTGTGTCGAGCCCACGAAGGCTCGACATGGCTGCACGACGATTACTTTTTTTCAGTTTTCTGATAAATTCGAATTTAGTTTTGGACACTTTCGTGTCCAGTTTTCTGGACACGAACGTACCCCTGACACGATCACATATGGGTACACCTCAGCACACGAGTTTTGGGTTCCATTGGGTTTTTGATTTTTGAATTTGGGCTTTTTATGTTTTAGTCATTGTTTTGTTAAGTTTAATGAACTGATACATGTACTGTTTTCAAGATTTTGAATTTATATTCTATGTAAACTGATTTTCTGATGTTTTAATTACCATATTGAATCATTTATACATGTAATAGTTTACTGAAATGTTGGTTCGAGGTTTGTGTTGGAATTTGGGTGATGGGATTTGAATTGGGTTCAAAATTTTTGATGAAATTGAATGTGTTAACTGTTTTATGAGCATGCCTATAACCTTCACCCTCCTCCTGATTTCTGTTTCCAGAGATGCAGCACACCCATTATACTTGCACTGCACAAAATGCTTATTGCCTGAACACTGCTTCGACACACACTTGTATTCATACTTTACTGAACACACAAGTTCAGATATGCATTGCCATTACTGATACCTTATGTATGTATCTGTTATATAGGTAGTAGTGTATCAGTCAGAAGGTAATGACGGTAAGGAGCTCTGTGGGTAGGTATGTCCCTAGAAGACTTGCCATGAATATTCAGGAGCATACTGAAATAGAAAGTGAGAGAGGGAGTAGGGGTTAAAGGAAGGGGGTATGTGTTTTAGGAATTAGATTTAGTTTATTACTTGAACATCAAGCCTGTGTGTAGCTCCTTGGGTCAGTCCACCTTGTATTAGTTATTTTCAGTCATGATTAGTGATCAGGTTTATGAGTGTGACTGTCTCTGCAACTGTGTTCCAGAGATAGGAGAGTAACAGAGAGGGGTCGGGCTAGGCAAGCTACTAGTTGGCCAGGAGACACTTGGCCATTGCCTTGTGGTGTAGGTGGTCTGTTCAGTAAGAGTTTTAGCTAGTAAGCAAGGTTGACCCTGGCTCTAACATTGGCCAATAGCCATTGTTGATATCCTAGATTAGGATTTAACAGAGATGATAGGACCAGGGTGTATTGGAAGAGTGTGTTAGATTGTTATGTTAGTTAGAGTGATATTAGTCCAATTGAATGTGCCAGGTAGCAGCCACTTGATTTTGTTCAAGATTTGAACATCTATATTGTACTGTCCCATTGTATATTGTTTTCCTGTCACATATACACACTCTACACACATCCTCACATGATACACCCTCACAAACACACACATTACTTGATTTTCCTTCACTATGACACTAAGCTAATTCGTATATGAGTACATGTCACACTCTTTACTAACCATTCCTGTCACACATCATTTGATCCCCTTATTCACTGTTAGCTCTATAACAACACATTCCTACACCATTGATACACACACATGTTAGTTTCAGTCACACAAACTACCACACCAAACTGTAATGTAAACACACAACACACCCTATAGCTACATAGTATTGCACACATTGGCATTGCATTCACACCCAAAAATCTGAGTGTCCTGTTACCTTATTTATATACACACACACCCTAGCCAACATGTCCCACACTCACACTCTAGTCTAGATTGTCTCACACACAACCCCCTTCCCCTTTCTATATGAATGCAACATATGTATAATATATATATATATGTATATATGTATGGAAATATATAAATATGCATGTTTGTATATGATGACATATGTAAATGAATGTAAGGATGTAATATATATGATGTATGCAATCTTATGGAAGTATTAGTGTCTTGAATGAGTAATGAGTGTAATATTATATGTCTAATGTAACACAAGTATGCTTGTGTGGTAGCCTAGGTTTGGTTAGGCCTAGTGAGACTTATTAGACTTGATTGGACTAAGTTTGACCTAGTTGACTATTCCAGTTTGACTGGAGTTGACCAAAAGTCAACATTTAGTCTGGATGTGATCAATTGACCTAGTTTGACTAGAGTATTGACTTGGGTTGACCCAGAGTTGACCAAGTTTGACTTGGACCTAGTTTGACCTAGACAGTTGACCAGGTTTGACTTAGAGTTGACTTTGACCTAGATTGACCTAGAAATCATGTAGATTGCATCATAAATATCATCTGTCTTATTTTAAACATATTATAACCCATATTGCTCTGTTTAGGACATTGTGACTCCGGTGCAGATATCTGATATTACACTACTCTTTTCAGAGTAGCAGGCTAGTACATTCTCTGATAGTTCTTCCATTTACTTGTCGTTTACTATATTTCAGTTGTAGCTAGTTCTATCTGATTCTCTGTTTCAAACACGATTTGATATTACTGGATCCATTTCATGCGACACTCACTTATTTAAGTCTGGCCTCTATTACTGGAACCACCTACTGGAACCACCTACTGGAACCATCTACTGGAACCACCTACTGGAACCACCCTGGAATCCTTTACTAGAACCATTCGTGTACTGGCTGGACTTATACCTGTTTTGTGTCGGATTATGGATTCACTTGTACTTGCTGGGCGGAGAAATATTGGAATAGGCATGTGAACATACCCAAATACTGGAACCACTCCCTTGGAATTATACTGGAACAATAGCCATCCCACACTTGGCCGAGTGTGCGGTGTGCCGTATTACCTACAACCGTTCACATGTCGATCCCGATATTTTAAAACACACTATTAGAGTATAGGCTGGACTCACCTGGAACCTTTGATCACCAACTGGACTCACCTTATACCAGACTCATCTTGTACTGGAACCACCTGGTATCAGATTCATGTTGTCTGGATTTACTTGGGTTTTGTACTTGTTTACATTTACTATCTGGACTTATTATGTTACCTTAGTTCAGCTAGATTTATTTACAGTCTTCATTGCCATCATTCTTCTCTTGTTTTAGTTACTTTAATTTCCTTGTATCTTACTGCTTCTCTATGCCACAACCTAAATATAAACTGCCATATTCATCAATAAAACTGTTTATAACTGCTTGATAGTTCTCTGTCATTTACTTGGGATTTCTTGATGAGTTGTATTCGTTCCTGTCCTGACTGGACCTGTTGAAAATTTTACAGATGATTGCCCTGAGGACACATGCCCTACGTATTATGGACCAGGAGATGGCTTAGCTACCTACGGCCCCGACACTCTGGAGTGATCGGGAGTTTAGCTAGTTGTCTTGTTTTAGCTTTCATGTTTTAGAACTGGAGTTGTATTTAAGTTGAGGTTTGTAGTTGAGATTGTTTGAGATTATATTATTAGTTGTAGGTTTTATTTCTGTTATTAGTCTTAGTTTTAATCTTCTGTGCTATCATATCGTTCTTAGACTGTGATTGAGATTCATTATATCTATACTTGTCCTTCGTTCGGAGTTGAGATTTGACAAGTACATTATATAATTGCGTGAGTTGTTGATTAGATAGTAACCTAGGACAACGTTCTACCGCCGACACTGCGGCGTAGGCTGGGCATTGTTACGTGCTCGTACCCTCACAGTGGGTGCGGGTCGTGACACGATACAACCCAGCGGCTAATGGTATGGCTGATGCATTCAACAAAACAATCATCAAGCTTCTTAAGAAGTTCGTGTCATCAAACAAGCACGACTGGAATGAAAAGGTCGGTGAATGCTTATGGGCGTACCGTACCACAGTACGGACTGCCACTGGGAATACACCATTCTCTCTAGTATACGGAAGTGAGGCAATTCTCCCACTGGAGACTCAAATCCCCTCACTCCATATTGCTCTCACATACAGATTGACGACGGATGATAATCACCATGCAGACTACAAGAATTGGAGGCTCTAGATGAGAAGCGCCTATTAGCTCAACAACAAATCGAGCTGTACCAGGCACGCATCTATGGGGCCTTCAATAAGAAGGTTAAAATCAGAACATTCCAAGTGGGCGACCTCGTTCTGGCAGTTCGGAGGCCGATGGTTATGACTCACAAAACCGCCAGCAAGTTCCAGCCAAAGTGGGAAGGCCCGTTCATCATTGATGCTGTATTCTCCAATAGAGCTTACCGCCTCGCAAAACAAAATGGAGACTTGCTCATGTTGCCCATCAACGTCAAGTTCCTAAAGAAGTATTACGTCTGAAACGACATCCCCCAGGGTGATGAGTTACGTACCCGTTGGTACCGCTGAACTCACATCCCGCCTACAAATTGCCAAAATAACGAGTTACATACCCGCTGGTACCGCTGAACTCACATCCCGCCTACAAATTGCCAAGATGACGAGTCATGTACTCTCTCGTACCACTGAACTCACATCCCGCCTACAAATTGCCAAGATGATGAGTCATGTACTCTCTCATACCGCTGAACTCACATCCCGCCTACAAATTACCAGAATGATGAGTCATGTACTCTCTCGTACCGCTGAACTCACATCCCGACTACAAATCTTCCAGAATGACGAGTCATGTACTCTCTCGTACCGCTGAACTCACATCCCAACTACAAATCCTCCAGATTGTCGAGTTATGTACCCACAGGTACCACTGAACTTACATTCTGATCCCAAATCTCCAGATTGTTGGGTTATGTACCCCTTGGTACCGCTGAACTCACACTCTGCTCACTACAGATAAATCTATATCGCCTCTCTTAGGTAGTAAGTCGTGTATGATCATACCTCTGAACTTTCCTCCTAAAAGAGCTCTCTCATTATGATCCAATACCCGTACTTTCAGTGTACAAAAAAGGGTAACAGATCCACAAATTCTCCGAAACAACCACGTCGATGTTACCTCTGAGTTGTTTCCCTTCCATAAAAAACAAACCGCCCCTCACATAGAACCTCCATGTCCTCATTACCTCTGAGTTGTTCTATTTCCTTCATGGAGCCCACTCCTGCCACGTCCTCATTACCTCTGAGTGGGAAGGCTCCATCAAAGAAACCCTCATATTTACCATGTCCTCATTACCTCTGAGTAAGTATGTTGGTTCTCTCCCAACTTATTATCAGTATCCAGAACCAGGGTACGCCAAGGATAATAGGTCCACAAAAAGTCTCCCATTGGGGCAACTACTACAAGCAAAGAATAAAGCGAATGTATTCTTTTCAAAATCAGTTACATTCACATGACTACATCCCATGAGCAAGCCAAAAAAGTTCTCTATTATTTTATTCAGACAAGAAGGAAAAAGATTACATTGATGTCCAAAAGAAGCAAAACACAAACTACCAAGACAAAAAGATGGACATCTATGGGAGCCCACGAATCCTAGTTGCGGGGGCGCATATACCAATCCCTCAACCATTTTGCATATGAAGGATGTACTTGAGCAAATTCCTCGTCCGAAGTAGGAAAGTCAGAACTCCCAGTACTACCGCCGTCAGACTGGGGCTCCTCCTTTACAGCAATGGGCACCAGCTCTCCTTTCTGTTCCTCCGTTTTTGGTATTACCTCCTCCTTAACAAGCGATGAATCTTGTTTGAAAGGGGGCAGCAGCTCTTCCTTCACAATGATCTCAGCCTTCGGCAGGGTTGCTGCAAGAATCAAAGATAAAAAGAAACAAAGTTAGGAGATGGTCAGAGCCTTATGCGGCCCAATCCAGACGAGCTTATGCGGTCCTGTTTAATGGAGGCTTCATGCGGTTCGGCCCCGAGGGACTTATGCAGCTCTGTTCGAAAAGTCATCATGCGGTCCAGTTTGTGAAGCGTCTACGCAGCCATTAGACAACTCCCATTCGACATGGACATAGGATATACCCCATGCGGCTCGGACATAGGACACACATATGGCCCATACAAATCGAACAGATTCGACGAGAACGAGGAACGCATGAAAGGCTTGTGCATAAAGCATGCAACAGAGCCGTCTTTGTTTCAAAGGATACGATCTGCACAAAAACCTTACCAGCAATGGGGGGGTGAACGTCGTGGTGGACTTCAGGCGCCGGGGCTGACGAAGAAGCCACACCCTTTCCCTTCGCCGCGGCTGTGGAAGCTTTCGGGGCCATTGTCGATGATGATCGGAAAATGAAGAACAGCAGCTTAGGGCAAGAAATGAGGAAGACAAAAGAAGGCAAAGGAGTTTCTCTGTCCTAACAGCACCCTATTTATAGGCAGACATATAGGGGGGCACGTGGACCGATAAACCGCTTCGGGTCGTGTGCTGCAGGGAAAACCGGCTCCTCGGATTTCGCCCCCTCTCTCATAAAGAAGATTCATCAAGGGCATAAAATCCAAATATTTAATGAGCCAACTCTTGGGATTCCCCAAAAGACGGCTCTAAAAAAACGAATTAAGGGCAATTAATGAGACACACGTGAGGTAGGAAGCCCATACGGCTAGGGAGTCTATGCGGCCAGACAAGCCATGCAGCCAAGAACCTCCTAGGCGGCCAGCGGAGTTCATATAGCCATGCTTCTTATTCAAAGTATTCCAATTTTTCAAATTGAAAACTTTGAAGGGGGTCTTGTAGAAGCATGGAAAAGAACTAAAAAAGTCCATGCGGTTCAAAACAGAAGAAGCCCATGCGGCTCAAAACAGAAGAAGTCAATGCGGCTCAAAATAGAAGAAGCCCATGCGGCTCAAAACAGAAGGAGCCTCATGTGGCTCAGGAATCTATCAGAGCCTCATGCGGCTCAGAAACTCTTCAATAGCCTCATACGGCTCAGGCAAAGATCACGTGACCCTATGCAACTTGCCTTTACAACTGGCCATAAAGTGACTGCTTCTATTAAATGCTCTGACGTAAAGTGATAACTCTGACATTAAAGCTGAAATGATGACATGACGGCGTATTCCTCGGGAAACGAAGAAAATCTCCTCTACAGTTGGCACGATCCACCAACTATAAAGCTCCTTATGCGGCTGCCACCACCCCATACGGCTGATGCTCGTATGCGGCTCGAAGCGTGAAGACCCGCGTCATGCGGCTTAAATTATGAAAAGTCACCCTATGCGGCCGCTGTTCTCATGCGGCTCGGATCATGGGGATCGACTCCATGCGGCTCAAATATTGAGAGGGCACGCCCATACAGCCTTGACACGTGGCTAGTCCTATGCGGCTCAATTGGAAACCACCCCCATGTGGCTTAGATTTTGGAGGCTACACCTATGCGGCTGCCATATTCATGCAGTTCAAAACCTAAGAAGCTACCCTCATGCGGCTGTGGCTCGCGGTTATGATACGTGGCAGAAGATCAGTTTCCCACGTGGCACTAAATCAATCAAGAGTTATCAAATCCTAACAACCAGATTTAGTGCAATCATCATAATTACCCGAATCAAAATAGATTTATGGCAATCACATAGATTAAATACGTGGCAGGAGATCCGAGCTTCCCCAGATTCATGATAATCAACATTATTGCCCATATGGATTTTACACAATCAGCATTAATTGTCCAGATTCGTTGCAATCAAGATGAGTGGTCTAGATTAATTGCCCACAAAATAGGATCAAGAAAAATAGCAATTTAGACCCCCAAGCCGCAGAGTTTTTTAGGGTGATCATTGCAAACCCTAATGATGACACCCCACTCCTATAAATAGGAAGGTGCCATTCCCTTGTAAAAAAAGGATTAGATTAAGAGAAACAAAAAAATATAGCAAGGTGCCATTCCATTGCAAAAGTGATCCTCTCCACCCGGCTGGACACGCAGATAGACAAAGGCGCGCACAGAAGAGTCTTCCCATCTTAAGAGCAGTTCTTCACCGGAGCCAAGGCTACGTCTGATCGTCCAAGGAGTAAGACAGAGCGGCCGTCGCTTTCCCGAGCCTCTACCGTCACCCCCCAGAATCGAAACTAAACAATCGTGCTTAGGTTGCTGTACCTAGGTTTTCGTCCCTAGGCTTTCTTTGTACGAACGAGTTTGTATTGTGAAATAAAAGTCCAGTCCTCGGATATAATTGTTCTGTTCTTTTATAATCAATGGCTAACAGCCACCTCCATAAGATAGTTTTAATACTCTTTTAATGTGATCATGATTGAATAAAAATATTGACATTGACATTGTTCTTTTTTATCTGCAGAGGTTACAGTAACCAGCGCTCCGGCTCCAGTCATTACGAAAGATCTCTCGGAATACCGAATCATGCAGACGACCAATCCTATAACTACACTAGTTACAGCCGGAATAATGATGTCATCCCCGACTCCTACGATCCCAGAAACTATACTTCTTGAGAAAATATTGCCAGAAACCAGTCCCAATGTTGCAGCTCCTTCCGCGGCCCAAATTCCTACTCGTTCTCAAGAAGATCGAGAAATGATAGCAGCCCTTGAAGGCTATGACTACAACGACACATTAATTGAAGATGATTCTACAAATGTCGGTGAAGGAGACCAAGTTTCAGTGGAAGTCCCGCTGAATCCAAAATTACCGGCCGAAGAGGGCCGTGTTACTGGTGAGGGTGAAGAGCACCCTGCTGATGATAAGGGGCATCTAAGCCCAAAACCTGATGCTCTGAAAGACGATGACAACCCTGATGATCACCAAGAAGTAGGTAAAAATCAGATATTAAGTCTTGAAGACGTTAGGATTGATGAAAGTCCTAAAACTGATGTTGAGGGGACTCAAACCCCTACAGAACAAATTTTTGAAACCAAAGAAGCAGAGTCAGGAGCCGGAAGTAGCCGCTTTTTGTCAGGCGGCTCAGAGGCTGGGAGCAGCCAAGCGGCTGTGTCTGAGACTACTATGGCAAGGCTCCGTTCAGATCTGGACATGTCCCGTGAGACCCCATACATACTTCCGAGATCAGATAAATTTTTGACTTTCATTTGCCTTAACTCCTTTGATGATGTATAATGATTGTGTATTTTGATTACAGAGGGTCCCGTGGAGACAATTGTAGTAGCTCCGTCGACCGCCTTCAGCTTTAGCTCGACCATGGCTCCTTTGGATATGGGAACCCAGACTGGAGAATGAAGCTCTTCTATAATGCCTGTACTCGGATCTCCTGGTGCACAATCTGTTATTCCTCCAGTTGCTGCAGAAGGAGGAATTCAAGCAGAAGTGGCCACTCTGGTTATTTCAGCGCTGAACAGAGTCGTCGTTGAAGCTTATACCAATGCTTTCTTCACTTCTCTGAGGCCTCTAATTCAAATGGTCATGGAAAAGGACTAACCTTATGAGTCAGTAAGGGACCCTTCTTCCTTTATTATTGGAGCTATTCGCAAAATCGATGATTTGCATAGGGTCAACTATTTGGAACACATCTTGGATGAGCTTGAGGAATCCATCAAATCTTATAAAGATCTAATAAGAGGAAATATCCAAAAGCTCGTAGATACTGAATGCAAAGCGATGGCTCGTGAGGCTGCAAAACGAAAAGCTAATTTTGAAGCTTCTATGGTGGCTTTCTTACAGCGCTCTGCAGAGTTGGAATCTCGTATTGTCGAGACAAATTCTTCTTTTAAGCGTCATAAGATTGAAGCTACAGAGAAGGAGAAAGAAGTTTATGAATACCAAGCTTGTCTTCAGGATTTAGAGATTGAAATGGTCCGACTCCAAGAAGCACTCAAAGCAGCTCGACGACGTGAAGATGAGGTATTGGAAATGCATCAAATTACTGCGAGCCAACTAGATGACCTGAGGAGGCAACGAGATGCACTTATCTAAATTGATGGTGCATAATTGGAACGTCGGGTTGGCTCACTACAACCATTTGATCCAGAGTCTGGGAGAGCTGAGAATCTGAAGAGACTGATTATTGATCTCAGTACCCAACCTCCTCAATAAAGTTGTTCATGGCTTTTTCTTATCTTTCAAAGGATGTACTTTTTGATATTTTGAACATCATTGAAATAAAAGTCAATGCTCTTTTTGTGGTTCCATTACTTATTATATATCTATAGTAGATATAAGTAGAAGATAAGAATAGGAAATATGTTCAGAGGTACCGGACATGACGTATCTCTTTGGAAAATAACAATACTAATTATATCTGTTCAGAGGTTATATGGACGTGACAGAATATAATTCTCAGAATATTGTTATTTCAAAAGATGACTTTATCACAGGTAATATGTACGTAATAGGTCGCTGATGTGGATAATAGAATTCAGAGATAATGTTGACTTGATCCATTGACTATTGATTATCTTCCAGTCAGCTGGGACTCAAAGATAGGATATCTTTTAAAACAACTGGATTCCAAAAGATAACATTTGTGATGAGGTGATATGAACTAGATAGACTCCGCTGGGGATTTTCTTTGAGAGTTTATTATCTGTGGTTTTATATACGAAAGAGTAAATAAAAGATAATAATCAAAGAGTTGAAGGATATACAATATTCAGAGAATATCCTATACATTCTTCAAACATAGTATTTCTTTAAGAATTTGCCATTTATAGGCATCATAGCAACTCGGCCATCCATCCCGGTCAGTTGATAAGCTCCATTTGAGAAAACCTTGCTTACAACATAGGGACCTTCCCACTTTGCTTCAAATTTGCCTTTGCTCATGTGTGTCATAGTCATAGGTCATCTGGCAGTAAGTACTAATTTGTCTTTTTGGAATGCTCGTACTTTGACTTTACAGTTGAAAGCTTTTGAGATACGGGCATGATATAGCTCAATATATTGTTGAGGTAATAGCCGCTTTTTGTCAAGCGCTTCAAGCTCCTGAAGTCAAAGACGATCATTGTTTTCTGTTGTGAGCTCATTGGCAATTGTAATCCTTAAGGATGGGATTTGAATTTCCAATCATAGGACAACTTCGCATCCATACACCAAGAAGAAAGGTGTACAACCGGTCAGAGTGCGTATAGAAGTACGATAGGCCCATAGACATTCTCCAAGTTTTTTACTCCAATTTCTCTTATTGGTAGAAACAAATTTCTTGAGAAGCTTGATGATAGTTTTGTTGAATGCTTCAGCCAGACCGTTAGCTGCAGGATTGTAGGTCGTGGAAGCAATATTGTTGATTCTGTTGTCATCACAAAACCGAGAAAACTTTTGACTGATGAATTGTGGTCCATTATCATGAACGATTCATCAAGGAATACCGAATCTATATATCACATCATGTTTGATGAAGTTGATGACGCTGCTGGTCTTGACTTCAGATAAAGGTATGGCTTCCGCCCATTTCGAGAAGTAATCGGTTATAGCTAGTATAAACCGATGTCCTCTAGATGACGATGGATTGATAGGACCAATGACATCCATACCCCAAGCTTCAAAGAGCCATGATGCGGCAGTCGGGTGAAGGAACTTCGACGGTTGGTGGATGAAATCTGTATCGATTTGACAAGCTCAATATTTCCTTGCATATTCAATGGCATCTGATACCATAGTGGGCCAGTAGTAGCCCATACGTCGGATACGATCCTGTAGCTTAGGACCGGGCTGATGTGCACCACATACACCATCGTGAGCTTCATATAGTATTTATTTTGCTTAATCTCCCGTAAGACAATGTAAGAATAGACCATCAAATATTCGCCGATAGAGAGTCTTGGAGGTATGATTGTAATAAAATCGGAGTGATCGCCTACGGATTGTTGTAGCTTCCTTAGGATCTTCATGTAAGATGTCATGTACCATAAAGTCGATGAAAGGAGCTCACCAATCTTCACTAATTATGTTAATTTTAGTTGAATTACTTAACTCAATATTTGATTTATTCTTGATGCAAAATAACTCTCTATTAGTGATGACAATCATCTGTTGCCTTCACACTAGGATTGCTAATACGGCTGCCAGATTTGCAAGTGCATCAGCTTTTGTATTGCAAGCTCGATGTACATATTCAATAAAGATTCCCTTAAATGATGTAGCCATTCTGACTGCTACTTCATGATATGGAAGAAGGTCTTGGTACCGAACTTCATACGTGCCTCTAATCTAATTGACGATCAGCTTAGAGTCTCCGTATACTTCCAGATATTCAATATCCAACTATTTAGCCAATTGGAGACCAATGAGCAGAGAGTTGTATTCAGCCACGTTGTTAGAACACGACTCGTCTAAAGAATAAGCTCTTTGAATAGCTAATCCTTCTGGCGATACGAGGACGATTTCAACTCCAGTGACAATGGCACCTTTTGGTCTGATTCTGGATGCACCGTCAAAGAATAGACGCCAGGTAAGAATTTCTTCTAAAATTATGTTGGATTCCAAAGTTTTGTCCAGAATCTCGTCATAGAGTTTAGACGTTTCCGGAATTGGATGACCCGCGAGGAAGTCAGCTAGGGCTTGACCCTTAACAGACTTTTATGGGACATAGACCATATCATATTGTGCTAACAGTATGGCCCATGTAGCAAGTCTGGAATTGAGTGTACTGGCTTCTTCATCAAGACCCGGAGAGGGTTAACTCTAGAGATAACATGAATAGTCTGGCCTGTGATATAATGTCTTATTTTCTGAACAAGAAACATCAAAGCTAGACACTCTTTTTCCACTGGGCTGTATCGATGTTCAGCCCCGATCATTGTGCAGCTGAGATAATAGATAGCATGCTCATGACCTTCTTTGTTCTTTTGAGCTAGTAAGGCACCTAATGAATGATCCATTGCTCGAACATAAATTAAGAAGGGTATTCCTGAGACTGGAGGCACTAGAACTAGAGGGTTCATCAAGTACCGCTTTATGTCTTCAAATGCTTGCTGACATTCTTCAGTCCAATCAAAAGATACACCTTTCTTCATCAATTGAGTGAATGGTCTGCAACGACCAGACAGATTCGAAATAAATCTCCTGATGTATGTAAGCCTTCCCTGGAATCCTCATAGCTCTTTTATGTTGTGTGGAGGACACATCTCTTGATTAGCTTTGATTTTTTCAGGGTCAACGTGTATACCTTTAGAGGTAATAACGAATTCGAGAAATTTGCCACTAGAGACTCTCAGGAATGACTTTGTGGGATTCATCTTGAATGGATGCTAGCGTATTAGATCAAAAATAGTTCTCAAGTCTTGGATGTGGTCTTCCTTTAGATGACTTTTGATAGCAATATTGTCGACATAACATTCAACTGTCTTCCGTAAATGATCACGGAAGATAGTACTCATAGACCGCTGATAAGTTGTACCAGTATTTTTAAGACCGAATGGCATAACAGTATAGCAATAGACTCCTAGAGGAGTACGAAAAGATGTATATTTTTTATCTTCTGGATGCATCTTGATTTGATTGTATCATGAGAATCCATCCATAAAATACATTCGTTCGAATCCGCAAGTATTGTCGATCATGACATCAGTGATCGGAAGAGGAAACTCATCCTTGGGACAAGCATCGTTGAGATCTCAAAAGTCAATGTAGACTCTGACCTTCCCCATTTTCTTCATAACTGGGATAACATTGGCAACACAGTCAGGATGTTGTTCTTCTCTGACAAAACCAAAAGAGATAAGCTTCTTGACTTCAGTTTCTACGACATCAATTATGTCAGGTCGAAATTGACGCTGTTGTTGTTTGATCGGCCTTACATTGGGCAAGATGTTGAGCCTGTGGGTAGAAATATGAGGATCCAGTCCTGGCATATCCTCATAACTCCAGGTGAAGACGTTAATGTATTCTCGAATAAGCTGAATTAATTCTTGCTTGTCTGCTTCTGGAAGGCTTTTGCTGATGAAGATAGGTCTTGGCAAGCCTTCTTCTCTAACAGCAATCTAAATTAATTAATCTTCAGTAGGGGGTTCTCGTTGCTCAAAGCAAAGTTCCCATTGAGTGTCTATCCTTTGTTCCCAAGGAACTACTACAGGAGCTTCAATAAAGTCATCATCGTCTTCTGAGAATTTAGCAGATACCATATTAGAAGATAGCGTCACCCGATAGACGTGCCCTACACTGGTATCAGAAATCCATAAAATAGAATCGCTCCTCTTTATCGGATTCGGAGGCTGCTGGAGTCAGAATCGATGAGGTATAACCCAATCCATGCTTTGTTTTTCCGTAATATTACAGTGACTTTTCTTTTGTAGCAGGGATACGAATATGAGTTCACCTTCCTTTACCGTCATTGAGACCAGCTTTAAAATTATAGCCCATCTTTTGAATGATATCTTGTGATTGTTGACTATAACGACATAGTTGGGGCCTCCCATTATCGTTATTTTCTTTCTTGCTATCGGGCGTAGTCTTCTGTTCTGTTCCTTTACTAAAAAGTATAGAAAGTTCATCTTTCTTCCTGGAAGGAACTAAGAAGAAGGAATCTTGCACTGGTTCGAGCAATACTTTACTTCGTCTTGGAGAGGTTGAACTGCTCCTATTGTAAGTGGTTCGAAGTTATCTAGCATTTCTAAGTAACATCGAGTATAATAAAAGATATCAGTATACTGTAAAGGAGATACTACTTTATTGATTTGTACATCATCATTTACAACAGGGTTCTTGGCCTTAGTAGAAAGCTTGGTAAGGTTGATAACCAGAGGTAGAGAAGGAGAAGGAGTAGGCTTATTATGACAAAGGTCGATGACAAGAGGCTCAGAAGAGATGAGCTCTCCCTGTTCTATTTTTTCTACAGGAGGATGTTTAGCATAAAAAAAAGATGAATGGTCAACGTTTGAAAGGATGAAGAACGAGAAGTACGTCCTTTGACCGGAATCACAAGGACATCATCTAGTGTATCCCTCTGATGTTCCTCAGTATCCATGGCCAATACAACTTTTATGAATTCCTCCTTACACATTCAGGAATCAGTACAATATGCTTCGATACCCTAGAAGGGGTTAAGATCAGCCACCTCGATTTGGACCTCTCCATTGACGTCCACATACTTGAAGCATTGATGAAGAGTTGATGGCACAATATTATGCTCATGCAAAAATGGTCTTCCCAGCAAGGCATTATAGGAGCCATGATTGCCGATCACATAGAAGGTGACCTTTGTACAGAGATTATCGATTTGTACTTTCAGGCGAATGTTCCCCTGGGGTTCACTTCTATCGAAATTAAATCTGAGGATTGTCGTAATAGTTGTGGAAAGATTATGCACGGATCTTTAGAGCATCTAGTAGATACTGAGTTTGGACCCAAGATCAATCAGGATGCGGTCAACCTTTATTGTATCGACATATCCCATAAAATAGAGAGGCTGGTCATGTTGATTGTCTTCCAGCAACATATCATCTTGTGTAAAGGTGATGTTAGGCATCAGCTCCATGACACTATGACAATGAAAGCAGGTCACAGGCTTCTCGTCTGGCTTCTTAAGGAGTGTCAGACAAGAGTCAGCTTGCATCAAAGCTTCACTCAATGTTTCTCGAGTTTCCCTTGAGAGACGCAGGGGTTCAAAGATTGATAACCTTGCTGGAATATTAGCCAATTGAGCCAATATATTAATGTTATAATGCTTCTCAAGTCCAAGAGGTGGAATCTTCTTTAATACTTTATCGAAGAGGACATGCTTTTTTCCTTTGTCAACCGTCGTTGGTTTCGTAGGAGTTGGTTCTACTGGAGGTGATGAAGCCGATGGAAATTAACAACAGGAGGAGATGATGCTGGAGGAGCCTCTAGAGCTAGAGCAGGGCTCTCTTGACCTTCTGAATAGTCTCTTAGGTAAAGTCTCCCAGACCTGGTACCAGTTAAGGCTTCTTCTTCGGATACAGGTTTGAAGGACACCATATTGTAACTCTTTGTCCGGATCTTGGTTTTGGAAGACTTTCTTTGACAAGATGAATAGTCTGTCTAAAAACCCAAACCAACACAAGATTGGTTGTGTGAAAGGCATAGAGAAAGAGTTATAAAAGATCCTTTTCCATGATTCAGGCCAGGAGCCTTTTGTAGATCATATCCCATCTTCGTTATGAGTTTGCGAGATTGTTGACTATATAGATGGAAGGCTGGTTGGTAATTGGCCTCTAGCTTTGTCAGCGTTATCTCAGAAGAAGAAGAAGAATCTGCCACCGAGGTGAAGGTAGCAGTTAAAGGTGGAAAACAATATTCACCCAATGAAGTCATATGACATGACTTATATTTGGATGCTTTCTTGGACTTTATGGATGAAGAAGGTGCTTCAAAGTCAGCCACCAAATCAGAATGGATCCACATAATCTCCTCTATATTGGTTGACATAGGAACAAAACCATCAGTTCGTGCAGGTGGAAGATTGACAATCTCCAGAGTAGCTTTCGGGTTGTGTATGACTCTATCATGCGCAAGTTGAGCAGAAAAATTGCCTAACTGTAGAGAAACGACGTTAGCAGTTACGGTCTTCTTGTCCTGCTAATGTGTGATTGTGCTAGATTTGATCATCTCTTGGATCTTTCCTTTGAGCACATAGCATGCTCGTGTCGGCTATCCAATAAACCTGTGATACACACAATATTTAGGATGATCAGTTTTACCAATTTCCTCTGGCCGTTTTGTGCCCGACAGCTAAAGTTTATTGCTCTGGATCAAGTAATCAAAGATGCTCATGACATCATCCTCGACGAAGGAGTATTCTTCTTTCGGACGTGGTTCCTTTTGTGATGGTGCCGTTGGAGTAGGTGTCGACTGACCTATGTTGACGGCTAGAGCTTCTTTGCCTTTAACATTGATAGCCAAAGACTCTTTGCCTTTGTAGTTATTCTGACAGCCACCGCTGTTGGATATAGCATGTTTATCTCTATCAAGATTAGGCATCTGAATGCCTAATTGTTTGAACTTATTGGCACTTTTTTCTACTGCCTTGGCATTTACTATGAAGGAAGGCCAATCCAAAAACTGTGTAGAGCCAGTCCACATGCTGATTATAGGCAACAAGTTTGATTTACATGTGTCTGTAGTCAGAGCATCTGGAGTTTCCAGTGGCATTTTGAGTGCCTCATAGCGGAATCGTTTAATAAAACATTCAATAGTTTCATTATGTCGTTGTTTGCTTTTGATGAGGGCCGACATAGTCATGTCATTTGTTCTCTCATAAAATCGTTCCAGGAACATTTGTTTGAATCCAAAAAAGGAGGTTATGCAACCTTCTGGCAAACTGCGGTACCAGTCGTAAGCTGCACCAGCTAAGCCTCTTATGAATACTCTAGTGAGTAGAGCATCGTTCGGCTGAAGTTGATCAGTCATTACCTCAAAGTGGTTGAGGTACTGTCTTGGGGATGTACTGCCATCAAAAAACATAATGGTAGGAGGTTTGTATTTGGGTGGAAACTGAACTTCCTTCTACTCTATAGGATAAGGTTGTTTAATCCCAAGCTTCTGTAGGCCATTTTTCTGTTTGAAGGCTTAAAATTAAGTACACAAAAGTTTTACGGCCTCGTTAGCATCTCCCACTGGTTGTGGAGCAGTGGACTGATTTGTTGTGTTAGGAGGAGAGACTGCATGATATTTACCATCCTCAGCACCAGACTGACTTGGAGTAGCTTGTACTGGTACTGAAGTAGTATGAGAAGGCTGTACCCCTAGACTAATGTTGACGGAAGCAGATGTCATTACATGTTCTTGGGTTAGAATCAGATTCACAACCGGTGGAACCGTATGTTCTGCCATGATCACAACATGCATATCTGTCATCATTTCAGCCATGCTCTTCAAACTGGCCTCCAATGCAGCAATTCTCTGCTCATGACTGTTAGAGCTAGATACGTCTTATTCCTCATTAGTGACATATGCTATCACTTCTCCGACAACTAAAGAGGAACTGGTAGAAAAGGTGGTCCGTTCAGAACTTTTACTATCAGCATCCAAGTCATACAAGGAACTACCTCTAGGACAAGGGATAGGAAGGTTCCTTTGACTGAAGGAATCTTGGTCAAAGTCAGGAAGGGATTGAAACTTGAGTGGATCATGCATGCGATTTCGAATTTAGTCGAAGGGATTGAAACTTGAGTTAAGGTAAAATACCCATGGACGAGACCGAAGATAGCACGATCGGAAGATAGCGTGCACAGGAAACGTTGGTTTGGATATACGAAAATGACTAAGGATTTGGAATGGATGTTGCTCAACGACGAGTTAGCACGAGACAATATGAATTGAGGAATTAAGTTGCACGACTCGAAATTCGTTGCAAAAAGGAAGATCATCAGGTTATGTACATCATCGATGGTATTGAGGCGTATCAAAGATCGATGTACGATAACTCGGGATTACTCTGATTCGACGAAGGATGATCGTGTTAGAAGCCAAAGTGTTAAAGGATGCTATGTTGGAGAATTTGGATAGAAATAAATGTTTGGAATGTGGAAGGAAAGTGACTTGATTGTTCGGTGATAACCACAACGACAACGATCTTGTCTTATGCGAACGCAACTACAGCCTCGCACATGCGTCATGTCGGATTTGGGATAATTATTTCGCGTGAGCGTTGGCATGCTGATTCATGTCCAGCGGGAATGATCGAATTCGAAATACCTTGACATGCCAATTTTGATTACTACGACTTGTGGTTTAAAGCGAAGACAAATTTGAGGATTGATCAGACGTATAATAGACGGCGAAGTAAAGTCGAGGATTGAGTAGGCCCAATCCGCGTATCAAAAATGAGTAAGTCTAGACGCAACGCAAGAGTTACGTCCCGATGAGAACGATTATTCCACGGGAATGTCGACATGGTGATTCATGTCCGTCGTAGAAAATCAGACTTGCGTGAGATCGGGGTGCGACATATTGCAAGGCTAGACGACCTTGTGATCGACTACGTGAATTGGGTAGGTGAACTGTATCAAAACATACTTGAAGAGATAGATTACAATAATTGCTAGTACGGACACACGATATTAACATGTCGAGGATTTGGTTGAGGATAACCTATCACATGATGACTTTTCTAACGAGCTCGGGCTTGGAACTGAGAATGTGTTGAGGCGAATAGGGTGAACGTTGCTTGATGTTTAGAAGTTTGAGTTGAGCGAACTTGGGTAGAGACTCCCGTACAAACGAATAAATGGTTTGACCATAGAATTTGGGGTGAGCGTTGTGCAACGACCTTGCACGATGAGCCACGAACTTGACTCGTAACTATGACCCTGTGAGATGACCTAGTGGATAGGCGGACGACCCTATGCCGAGTGATTGAATTTGTGCGATTGACCTTACAGTATCGTCTGGACGGACGATAGACTTGGGGCAGCAAGACTTAGAGTAGGACGGGGAACTGGGAGTGTGCGTGAACGACAACGAGATTGGCCCTAAACAAGTGAATGAAATAAAATCGATATCGCGCAAGTAAAGTTGGGATAACGAATTGAATTATTGATCGGAAGACGTACTCGATGATAGCGAAATACTCGGTCTTGAATCGGACGGGAATTACTTAGACTTGGTCGACTCCACTAAAAAAAATCGTATTAATTTCATAGACAAGAATGCTTGAGAAATGAACCATCTCATCTTGATGATCGAGATAAACGATAGTGAGATGCATGAGTTCGGTTTTAAATCGAAGTTAGTGAAATGATCGGCAAATCGAAACTATCACGAGTAGCTTGTCCGACTTTGCTAATCGCTAAGCTTGGTTGAAATGTACGTATTTGGAGGACGTCTTGAATATGTGCACGATCCAAACTCATCGATATGATGAACTCAAATGCAGCTGCAAGTGGGTGTTGAGATGCGCATGAACGAATGTGTGAGTTGGCCTCATCCTACGACTCTCGAGTTTGATAAATTACAACGCACCTCGTGCGACCGTTTCAGTCCCATGATACGTCGAAATAGCAACCAAGTCGAAGAAACGCTTGAATTGAATAAGTACTATCGACTCTAAAATGAATGAAAAGTTATTCAATAAAATCGACCAAACGTATGCAAACTCGGAACTTGGAAAGGTATCGAGTATTGTTCGATGCCATCGAGCGATAAAGCTAGTTGATAGGAAATGTCTATGATACGCACACGACATGAGTTAGGGAATGGTACGATGACCTGCACTTAGGAAGTCTCGAGGACGAGACTTATTTTGAGTAGTGTGTTATGTAATGACCCGCTCCGCCCTAGCGGAACGGAGATTCCAACGGGAAGTGCAACGACTCAAACGAGCCGTCGACCCGAAGAGTTGGCATCTACCTGATGAAGAATCGATGCAAGGCTTACATTGGCCCGTCAAGATGAATCCAGACTTAGACTTTCAAAGGCGCGCTCGGAGTATCGCTCGGCCGATGCGAACATCGCTAAGGTGGGTGGCTCCGATGAACCCGTCTTTGCTTAGCCTCTAGACATATAACAATACAGACACTATTGCTAGATCGCTAGGCGATAATACCGCGCATGCTAATAAATGACTCAACGCACCTAACTAAGGGAATAATCCCATCTTGTATGCTTGTATAGAATATGGAAAAGAACATGAAAAAAGTGAGATATCTCTCACCGTGCTCCACACTCGTGCTAAGACACAAGCTTACGTTTATGTTCCTTATACGTTCAACAATGAAACAATGAATGGGTTACAACAATGGAACGGGAAGACTATCAACATAGTCGTTCTGAATAGAGTATAGCAACATTGAAAGACTATGGGACCGATGGGTCGCCAAGGCAACTTCAGCAGGGGAAGTTGCATAATAAATGAATGAATAAATGAATATGTGAATGAATCAATGAATGAACGAACAAGTGAAAGAAAGAAAAGAAGATTGAATAAAAGATAATAAGGAAATGAATGGTTAGCGACATGTATGACGGGAACGTGCATCCGGGCTCGCTACCCGTGTTGCACGGATGTCGCCGCCAACCTAGTCGATAACATATTAAGGCTAAGGGTTAGCCTACGGCTCAGAGACAGCCGTTGAGTTAAAATGAAAAATAAAACGAAATGGTCGTGGATACCGCCATCGTATACAGGGGAGAGGCGAAATAAAGGATTTCCAGCGGCACGGTCAAGGTGTAGGACGTGTCGGTCCGGACGGAAATCAAAATAGCTTATGTCTATGGCCTGGGGGTGGGCTTGGCCACCCATGAAGACGTAAGGCCGAGTATTTCAAGAGACTATCAGGGTGTACCAAGCCACACGCCATGATAGGTGAGAAATTACCAAGGGATAAACATGTCCAAATAGGCTTGTGATGCTAGCGACCGATGCATATAGATTAAGTGGGCTTTGCTGGTGGTAATCCACGTGCAAGTCCTTGCATTGAAATCAAAGTAGTCTAAGTTAACTAATGAAGTGCCTTCTGAACAGGCTTGAATATAACACACCAAGTAATCGAGAGTACTTCTGCAAAGGAGTTAGAAAACACGCCTACGACGCGCTAGGACCCAAGGTAGGGACACGCCCTTGATATTGAAAGTTCACATGAATCACGTTAAGTTATTTCCTATGAATTGTTGACTAACTTGGTTTACTTTGGACAGGAAAGGCCGGACGGTAAGTATGGGTAAGTCGTACATGTATTTCCATGCAACACATTGAATTTGGCAACACGAGATAGGTTATAAAATATGCATGAAATGAATCCTAAGGCAAAATTAGAAAGACAATGAATGATAGACGGTGCACGAAAGTAAATAGAATGAGTTTGGTAATGATAGCATTGTGGGCGAGCTAGCCTCCCCACCAGTGCATAACAATGTACTGATTACCCCACAGTCTGCTTGCAGGATGCAGGAGATGCCGTCGGGTACGGAGCTTCCCTCGAACGTGCTAAGGCGCGGAGCTATCTCTGGAGCCTTGGAACGTTGCAAGAAGCTGAAGCACCCTATACAGGACATAATGTATCAGAACATCGCCATGAATTATCCCATCTTGTAAGCTACTTAGCACGCCTTTTATGTTTCAGAGAGAGAGAGAGCTTGAGCGACTTGTAAACTCGGCCTAGCGTCGCTTGTAAACTTCTTGGAAATCAATAAAGAGTTTGAATTTGCTTCAACTTGTGTTAATTTACTTTCTACTGCAAATGGGGACACTCTGTGCGATTCTGTGGCCTAGCTTAAATCGGTCGTTTATAGACTTAGCCTTGCACAAGCGCAACCTAGGCCCGTGCGGCATCATGCCTTAGCGAGGACGATAGCTCCTGCGGGAGCGGGGCGTGACAGTGAGTGTGGTGGTGGTTAAAGCTTAGTATGTTGTAGAAATTGAAAGGTGGAGAGGAATATGGGAAAATGGGTGAACGTGGGGAAGAGTGGTCATGTGAGTAAGGAGGAGGGTTGAGGAGTGAGTGAATTTTTTTGTTATTATTATTATTATTATTTTTACTAATAGAATGGGTTCGGTTTGCTCAGGGTCGGAGTTGAACCCCGGACACGAAATCGGGACTGGCAAACAATCAAGAATCCAATAATCATTTTTTTAAAAATAGAATTTTCCTAACCGACTAATAATAATAATAATAATAATAATAGTAATAATAATAATAATAATAATACTAAAATTCTAGCTGGAAGTTTAGGACTGTGCTGCCAAAAGAAAATCTGACAATTATCCCCAAAAAATGCAACAATTCCACTTATCCAAAAATTCCAGAAAACCAGATTGTGGGTTTTACAACCTTTCCTCCTTAGAAAATTTTGTCCTCGAAATTTTAAAGATAAGGGCCAGGGTACAATCAAAATCACTTAACCTTGACTATAAAAAATAAAATTTAAATCATCAGGCACGATCGAATTCTAGGCACGATCTCTAGATACAATGATAAAATATCGGCACGATTAGAATTATCTAGATATGATCTGAGATAGGGTTGAAATATTGTTGTGATCAAAATCATTTTAGGCACAAAAAAAAATCTAGGTACATTTATGATCAAAAATAGGAGAAAATGAGGTCTTGTGAAACAAAAAAGGCAAGAAGAAACAAACGTCAACAGTTTATTGAGAATGCGAAAAAAATATGATAAAATCTTCTGAGTTAAGCGACTAAAAATTCCAGATCAAATTTGGAATGGGATATACAGGTTTATGACTAAGGAAAACTCAACAAGTTATATGATGGGAGGATAGCGAGGATGATTAGAATAATATATCTATGATTAGAATGTAATTGGATAAGATCGTTCCATTGAGGACTGAGTGATAATGAAAGGGGATAGAAAAGTGTCATATCACTATTTCAAGGATCAACGATAGGATATGCGAGAAAATAACTTACAAAAATAGCAATCTTATTAATACTCCATGCAAAAATCCAATTTCTAACTTGCTAAACTAGTTGAACTCTAAGTATCTACAGAAAACTAAGGCAGCCGCCAAGGTATTAGAACTACTCTATTTGGGATCATAAATCACCTAAATCAAATTTTCTTCCGTCGTTGTATGTAACTCGTATGTCAAAAGTATTTCAATTTCAAGTATGCCTCTCGATCAAAATATTTTACAGACATCAACTTCCAATGGTCAGCCATCCTTCCAAAACTGACTACATCAAAATTACAATCTTCCCTTACCTTAGTAAATCCTTAGAAAATTCTTTAAGTTGATCCATGACCTATATTCGAGAATTCTCAATTCTTGAAATCAATTGACAGAATTACAATCATTAATCAATTTTAATCTTTAATCATGCACATGTCAATCGTTCTCATCCAAACACGATAGCAAAAATATCACAAAATCTTAATTATTTTTATCATAATTAATATGAGTCTCCAATGTGGTAGAAATTACAAACACAATTGCTTCTTTCCAAAGTTGCATGCCATTAGTCTTATTTCTTAACTAGAACCTATCATTCCATTGTTCATGTTATTCCTTTCATGGCTATATCCGTCCCTTCTAGGTATAGTAGTCATCTAATCATAAAAGTTGATCCTCGTCAAGTGTTCCTTTTCTTGATCATTATATTCACATGTTTATATATTATCCAAATTCACTTCCTCCATAGGAGAATCTTACCAAATCCTAGATTTTCCTTGCTAACTCTACCTACATCTTCTTTTATCTTCAATAAAATTCAAAATCGTCAAATACCATCATTCGTTTGAATGAGGTTTATACACTAGTGAACACTACCAACGGTTCCAACCCAAATAAGTCACAAGCTAAGATGTACCACTCTCTCAAGACTAGTTTACTCATGGTATTCTTCTAGATTTTCTACCCTTTAGCTAACTATTATTGTCCCAAAGATGCCCTTACTAGAACTGGGATAGGTAGCAATCTATGCTTCTTCCGCATAAAGTTATCAACTATATACATAAAGTCATCCACAAAATGTATGTCAACTATTTAATATATAAAGCTAATCACAACTATCTGTAGGACCGTTGACCACCTCTAGAGGGGGGATGAATAGAGTGTGTGTGTGTGCAGCGGAAAATAATCACCAATTAAAAACTTAAGTAATAACTATGGCAGTAAATAGGAGACAGTAAATAAATGCAGTAAAGTAAGAGTCAAGAATCCAAACTCAGTGACACAGCGATGTATACTGGTATCCCTCTGAGAGGACTAATCCAGTCTCGAGTACTTTTGCTCGATGTTAATCCACTATGACACATGCTTTAACTGAGTGCTTGCAACTCTTACAACACCGTGCTTGGCGACAAGTGCACGACCGACTTCACAATACCGTGCTTGGTGACGAGCGCACGAACGGCTCCAGAAGGCAATTTGAAAACTGAAATGTTTTCTGAATACAACCTCCGATACAACTCTTCAATACCAAACTCTAGATTAAACAAAAACTGTACTGGCTTGGCTAAAAGTCGTAAAGGCTTAGATATGAAAGTAAAAGCTCAGAACACTTTAGATAGAGAAGAGAAGAGATGAAATTAGATTATTGAAATGAATGGTAATCTCAACTAGCTCCCATATCCTAGAAGTAGACTCTTGTAATTTAGAAATAGATAGATTGACTCAGTTTGATTAATTGACCTATAATGACTCTAAAACTTGATTTGTTGCTGCAAGCATACAACACCACAATGATGATCATGACTCAGTTTGATTAATTAGGGACATATAGTCCCTGCAGCCATTCGACTGGCGAGGCAGAAACTATGGTACGACATGGTGATCAGGACATAGTCCCTGCAGCCATTCGACTGGCAAGGCAGAAACTATGTAGTCGTAGATAAAGTTGACTATCCTTCGACCCTCATCGCTCGGCAATGATGATATGACAGCCTATCACTATATCTTATATAGTAGTAGATGATATCTTAGTATTACATTATGTGAGTTCATCTTGATTCTGTTACATTCTTCAGATACTATATACGATAAGAACATATACTACACCATATGTACAGAACATAGATGATTCACACTAATATATGCTAGAATAAATTTTGGGTTGTGTTCTGAGCCGTCCGTTCTTACACTTAAAACATATAGGAATTAGTAGTGTGAGAGCGCCGGAGAGAGTGAGAGCGCCGGAGTGGGGAAGGAGAGAGAGTGAGAGAGTAAAATGGTACAACATGGTGAAGTAGTACTGTATTTTGGCTCTGGGTCCAGCTCCATTTGTATTAATCTACGGTACGACATGGTGTTCAAGACATAGTCCATGCAGCCATTCGACTGGCGAGGCAGAAACTATGTAGCCGTAGATAAAGTTGACTGTCCTTCGACCCTCAACCATCGGCAATGATGATACGACAACCTATCACTATATCTTATATAGTAGTAGATGATGTCTTAGTATTACATTGTGTGAGTTTATCTTGATTCTGTTACATTCTTCAGATACTAGATATGATAAGAACATATACTACACCATATGTTCAGAACATAGATGATTCACACGAATGTATGCTAGAATGAATCTTGGGTTGTGTTCTGAGCCATCCGTTCTCACACTTGGTCAAAAATCGAATTTTCTGTACTTTATCTGCTTTCGAAAATGTACTCAAATTACATGATGGTTCTGAGCCATCTGGTAGCTAGTGAGACCGGGAGTTCTATTCATCCAGCACCGGTAGTTAGTGAGATCGGGAGTTCTATTCATGCAGCACTTGCAAGGGACTATATCTCTCCTCACGCCAAAGATCCCACTTATTCGAGGTGGTTGTGTGATCGTATCACTGAGCGTTTGCTTGAGCTGCGTGGTTCTCATTAGCTATTAGTACTTATTTGTATTAGACTATTTGTATTGGGTTGTTTTTGTGTTAGACTATTTGTATTGGACTACATATATGAATTAGTACTATGTCAATCTCTGGATTGTATTGGACTATGATATGGTGATTAGGACATAGTCCCTACAACCATTCGACAGGCGAGGCAAAAACTATGTAGCCGTAGATGAAGTTGACTGTCCTTCGACCCTCATCCCTCGGCAATGATGATACGACAAACAACCAGAGAGGATACTCTAAGAGATCCATCTGAGTAGGATGTATACTCTGAGAGATCACCTTTACAAGAATGATATCAGTAGTGGGATTGAGTGTTGGAGGAGATATTATTAGAGTATACGTCCTACTCAGATGGGTCTCTCACCGTTACTATTTTTTTTCTGACAGCATGGTGGATGTGCTCTATCAACAGATTCTTGCTCCGAACCAAAACTTTGCCCCGGAGATCAAGTGGACATCCTTCGTGTAGAGCTCGAGTGAGAGGTTCCTGACAGTATGGTGGTCTCTTTTGTCAAAGTATCCGTGCTCGTCCCACATTGGTTGTGGGACGAGCACGGATACTTTGACAAAGGAGACCACCATGCTGTCAGGAACCTCTCACTCGAGCTCTATACGAAGGATGTCCACTTGACTCCGGGGCAAAGTTTTGGCTCAGAGCAAGAATCTGTTGACGGAGCACATCCACCATGCTGTCAGAAAAAAATAGTAACATTGAGAGACCCATCTGAGTAGGACGTATACTCTGATAATATCTCCTCCAACACTCAATCCCACTATTGATATCATTCTTGTCAAGGTGATCTCTCAGAGTATACGTCCTACTCAGATGGATCTCTCAGAGTATCCTCTCCGGTTGGTTGTGTTCTGAGCCATCCGTTCTCACACTTAAAACATATATGAATTAGAACTGTGTTTTTTATTTTCGGCGAACCCAGGGATTAGATTCTGTACTTTGTATTTTGGTTTCTGTATTTTGGCTTCAGCTCCATTTGCATTAATCTACGGTACGACATGGTGATCAGGACATAGTCCCTGCAGCCATTTGACTGGCGAGGCAAAAACTATGTCGCTGTAGATAAAGTTGACTATCCTCCGACCCTCATCCTTCGGCAATGATGATACGACAACCTATCACTATATCTTAGATAGTAGTAGATGATGTTTTAGTATTACATTATATTAGTTCATCTTGATTCTGTTATATCCTTCAGATACTAGATACGATAAGGACATATACTACACCATATGTACGGAACATAGATGATTCACACTAATGTATGCTAGAATAAATTTTGGGTTGTGTTCTGAGCCATCCATTCTGATCAAGCATCTTCCTTCTCCTCTCCTCCACCATGGCTCTGGACCCATCTGCTCCTCCCTACTTCCCTTCTTCTTATTTGACTCTCTCAGCCACATATGATATCCACCTCAAGTATAGAGTTAGGGGAGAAGAAGTGTGCAGGAAGAGGAGGGTAAAGCAGCACAGCCGGCGGCATGACCCGGAGGAAGTACAGAGGTTTTCTTCAACATCCGTAGGAGAACTATAAGGATATATCTTTTCACAACATGTCACCTTGTCAAAGGCCCTTAATGTGAATATCATGTTACCGCAGTGTCGGAAGACTAACATGTCATAATTTTTTAAGCTATGTGTTTTGACATAATCCTCCCAACTTTTTCCTCCTATGTAGTAATCTTGCATTACTACATAACAGGAAAGAGTTTGGAGGATTATGTCAAAACACACGACTTAGAAAATTATGACATGTTAGTTTTCTGACACCGCGGTAACATGGTTGTCACATTAAGGGTCTTTGATAAGGTGACATGTTGTTAAAAGATATATCCTTATAGTTCTCCTACGGATGTTGAAGAAAACCTCTGTACTTCCTCCGGGTCATGCCGCCGGCTGTGCTGCTTCCCCCTTCTCTTCCTGCCCACTTCTTCTCCTCCGACTCTACACTTGAGGTAGATATCATATGTGGCTGAGAGAGTCAAATAAGAAGAAGGGAAGTAGGGAGGAGCAGATGGGTCCAGAGCCATGGTGGAGGAGAGGAGAAGAAAGATGTTTGATCAGAACGGAGGAATTGATGGATGGAAGAGAACTAGAAAGCACTGATCCTTCATGTTGTGAGAACTGTAAAGATTGAGAAAGGAGAGGGGGGTCTTTGATTTTTGCGTTCATCATCATTAGAGAGAGCAGCACTGGAAAAGTTGTGACGTTGATAGCATGAGAGAGGGAGAGGGTGAATGGAGGGAGGGAAGTGGTTGCATGCCTTTGGCTCACTCAAGCGGTATTTGTACGTCATCTGGTGGCGCTCCTCCAGCTCCGGGTCCAGCTCCAAGCGATCAGTAGTTTCGTTTTTTTATTTTTGGACTGTACTATATTTTTGACTTTATACGTATTTGGGGATATTCAGTTTTTTCGTTGAGGATACTGAGTTTGTACGTATTTGCGTTAATCTACGGTACGACCTGGTGATCAGGACATAGTCCCTGCAGCCATTCGACTGGCGAGGCAGAAACTATGTAGCTTTAGATAAAGTTGACTGTCCTTCGACCCTCATCCCTCGGCAATGATGATACGACAACCTATCATTATATCTTATATAGTATATATGATGTTTTAGTATTATATTATGTGAGTTCATCTTGATTCTGTTATATCCTTCAGATACTAGATACGATAAGAACATATACTACACCATATGTACAGAACATAGATGATTCACACTAGTGTATGCTAGAATGAATTTTGGGTTGTGTTCTGAGCCATCCGTTCTCACGCTTGAAGATAAATCAAATTTTTGCTATTTTATCTGACGCACAAATACCGCTCGAGTAAGCCAAAGGCATGCAACCACTTCCCTCCCTCCACCGCCGTACCTAGTGGAGGAGTATATTCGTCAGTCGCAGCAGGGATTACCACCACCGGGCAATCGAACTCCTCCTCCTTAAAGTATTGTAATTAAGAAAATTGGAAATATTTGTGGGAATTTTGGAATATTTGTGCTATGATCGGATTATAACGACGGATATTAGGTTACTCTTCAGGATAATTGATGTCTATTTTATATTAATTTGGTTTGGTCTATATGATTCTTGGATAATTGGTGTGCATTAAATTCGTATGTGCATATTTGGTCTATGTGATTCTTGGATAATTGGTGTACATTATATATTTGGTCTATGTGATTGTAGGATAATTGGTGTGTATTATATATTGGTTTGGTTTATGAATATTTTTTTGAACAGGGAAAGTGCTGCAATTTTTTTCTTTCAAAAAAACACATTTAGCGACGGACTAGTGACCGGTTAGCGACGGATATTTGCAGTTTTCGACTACCTTTCGACGGAAATTCCGTCGCTAACTGGAGATTTGAAACTGTTTCCAGGTAGCGACGTGTGGTCGACAGAATATCCGTCGACAACTTTCTGGTGGTATATAGTTCGACGGAATGGCGACGACTCATCCGTCGCCATGTTTCTGGAAATGCCAAGCATTTCCAGTACATGGGCGACGGATAATCCGTCAGTATTCCGTCGCTAATCCGCGACGGCGATCGACGGAATAGCGACGGAACGATACACTCTGATATACTATTACGACGTTTTACCGACGGACCACTACGTCGCTAGCCTCTACACAGTTCAGTATTTAATACTTGAAATGGACGAAAGACAGTCAGAAAGTCGTCGCTACTGCTTCGTATTGTGAAGTTGAAAAGTCGTCGCTATGCCGTCGCTTGACGACTACTTTTCGACGGATCATTATTAGCGACGAGCTGATTGCCGACGGATTATTTTGGCCAAGATCCGTCAGTGATCGGTCGCTAATACAAATTGCCGACGGATGGGCGACTGATCTGGCCGTCACTAAATCGACATATTTTGGTAGTGAGATGGCGCCGACAGCGGAGGTTGGTGTGCGGGGATCCGGTGTGGTCGGTCATGCCATCGCGAGGCGCGAGTCAGTCCGGCGAGGCGGGTGCTCGGGTGAGGGTTCATATTATTTCTTTTCTTTTCCGGTGTTTTGGTGGTTTCATTGTATCAACGACGGGGGTGGTGATGATCATGGTGATGATGGGGTTTGGGTGGCCGTGGATGGCCGGATGGCGATGGTGGTGGTGGTGGTTGGGTGTGTCGTGATGGTGGCGGGTGGCCGATCGGCTGGCTAGGTGGGGGTCATAGTGGTTGTGGGAATGTGAAGGGTGGCCACGGTGGTGCCAGCGGTCACGGCAAGATGGTGGTATCGATTTGAGGCGGTAACGGTAATGGTGTTTTGGTTGGCTGTGGCAATTGGTTGGTTTGATGTCGGGGTTGGCGCTGGCACGGCTGGCTGCGGAGACAGGGCTGGAAAAGGTTGAGGAGGATGTGTCTGGTGCGTCGAACACGATTGTCCAATTTATTTTGTAAAGAACTAAACTAATGGAAAGACACCTGTCGACACGGGCTGACACGAGAAAGAAATTGGACACAGACACGATGCACTCACCTTGGTGGTAAATTTTGTGGAATAATTTGTGATTGAAAAGCTTATGGAGGCTCCCCTATATATAGGGGGTGGAACTCCTAGTTGGATAAGGAGTAGTGATCTAAATTAAACCCCTTTTTAGATAATTCACTATCTAATTTAAATTAAATTAAAATTAATTCAATAAATCTCCATCTAATATGTATCTAGATAACTCTTATCTATAGTTTAAAACTATTTAAAAATAAAATCAACATATCAAATCTAAATTCAAATTACCATAAATGATTAAACATTAAATCCACAAAGTTTGAAATATCTTTATAATAAATAGTAATAATAATTAATTTCAAAAATCACAATAAATATTTAAATATTAATTAAAAATAACTTCAAAAAACCTTTTTAAAAAATTAGGATAAGTAATAAAACAATTTCAAAAATTCAAAATATCTACTTGAATTAAATTTTATGTACTCACAACTCACTTGCAGTAATACATTTACATAAAACATTTTTCGAGTAGTACATAATATTTATAAAGAAAAATATCATTTATTTTCCATACTTGTATAACTAAAAACCCTTTTTATAATAATAAAATTAAATAAAAATTTTGACTAAATTTTGGCAGAAAATAATTATTTACAAAATATTTACTGTATATGTATCTCGAAAACAAAAGTATTTATTTCTTGCCAAACCTATAGTAAAAAAAATTTATGTAAAAAAATATTTCAAATCATATCTGTATTCGCATTCGACGTGCCAATACCAAAACGAAAAGTCCATACCGAAATAAATAAAAATTTAAAATTATAGTGAAAATTTAGGTGGTTTACACTTAAATGAGTCTAATTGTGTCCAACCTAAAATGTAGGTCTAAGTGTCATGACAAGTCCAAATAGGTTCACTGATCAAGGGTCCAATAAATAGCCTAGTCTACTGATAATTGTAACTACAAAAAATAAATATACGTACTATATAATAAATATAAAGTGACAAAAATAACCCTATCTAAGATTGTGGTAGTGACAATTGTCATCCCATCCCCGTGCCTATCTTTGTCGTATTCACGACACAGTACCTCTAATAACTGCTAAGTCAATGTATCATGCATTCTATTAGCAGTTATACCTAATGCATGGCCTGTACACACCGATCCGCGGTCGGTACGCAAGTCTGAGATCTATATGCGACTTACGACTTCGTGGCACACATGTGTCAAGGCCTATGAATTCAGCACAAACAAAGGTGGTCCTTTACTTCTTGGTCAAATGTGCATAAAGATAAAATAACAAAGAAAATAGCTAATAGTAATTTACATCTAATAGATTTAGAAGAACAGTTTATATAACAAAAATTTAAATAATAAATAAGTAACATGCATGTAATAGAAAAAGCTAAATGTAAATAAACAGAAATATGACAAGGTATCTTGTCTTGAGGTAGTGTGCAGAATATGACAACGTCTAGTAACTCAACTCGCCATAATCAATACGCAATAAAAGTCAACTTTCGCTGACGTCCTCGAATGCTAAAATACACATAACCAACTTTTTTGAAATAAAAGAAATGTCTAAGATCGCCTACCCACAAGTCCAATTATGGACACAGGAGCAAAATCATAATTTTAGGTCAAATCGGTGTCCGCCGTTGGACCCACTTTGCACCAAAAAGAATACCAAATCCTACGATCTGTAAAGTTAACAAGTTATATGTCTACGGGTCTGGTTCGACGATACAAACTCAAATGTATATCCATATTTGGATTTCGATGAGCCATGCACAATTCCGTCCGTTGTATAGGGTCGTGGACCCGCCAAAATAGCGTTCTGGTCGACTTTTTCAGAATCGGATCAAACTTGGCTCACATGACCAAAAAAATGATACGATCTAGTGGCGCAAGTTTCGTCGAGATGACAAACGTGCACGAAGTTGTACGCAAGTTTACAAAAAGGTCGATACGGAATATCTTGATCGATGCGCCTCGATTTTGTCACACATAAAACAAAATCGAGTTCCATAGTATCCCACTCATCGATAACATCTGTACACGTCTTTTGATTCTTTTGGGTTACGGCCACGTTGACCGGTTTGTCGCAACAAATGCTGTATCAGTAAAAGTTATTAAAATTTACTTTTTTTTAAACTGATTTTTCCTAATTTTTGAAACTGATTTAACAACAATTTAATCAATGAAAATTAAAACCAAAAGTGGGCTTTTAATCTCGTATAGGTTGTCTATAGAATTGTTTAATTGGATTTTAAAATTTTTGAAATCAAGCATGAAATTTGTCTTCCAAAATGGGTACTTGGACAGTTATATTCTCTATTTCACGAACAGATTTTTTGTAATTTTTAGTTCAAATTTTTGGACAATCTGTAAGCCCTCAAATATCTGTCTCTCTTAGGCGCCTAACGTTCTTAGGCGCCCATTCCCTCTCAGGCGCCTAACGATCTTAGGTGCCCATTATCTCTTAGGCGCCTAACTCTCTCAGGCGTCGATTATTTTTAGGAGTTCTGTTCTCCTAGGCTCCCTGTTAATCTAGGTGCCTATCTCTTTGAGGCCTCTGTTTACTTAGGCGTCTGTTACTATTAGGCACTCAGTTTTCCTAGGCGCCTATTCTCTTGGGTGTCGATTTTCTCAAATACCCAGTTTTCCTGATGATGTCTGCAAATCCACGTGGCGTGTTAAGCTGCCATACATACTGAACGTGGTGTACTACTTTGAGCTATTTGAAGCACGTGCCCATCACTCGTCCATGATCATGCGCCTATTTCGCATAGGCGCCACATGTCAATAGGCACCTCTGTCAAAGTAGGCGCCCAGTGGCTTAGGCGCCCATCTACAGGAAGGCACCTAATTTGAATAACTGTCAGGTGGTTATTATTTTGCTCTATAAATAGAGTCTCACTCCCCCAACGTATAGGGACAAATAGGAGGGGTATAGTTCGAGCACTCATCACACTTCTATCTTCTACAATTATCAATCCTTAAGAGAAAGTTCTTCAATTGTTAATCGAAGCCGAAGTTCTGTCGATACTTCTACACGACCGAGCCATACAGAAGATTCCTCGTCAACAAAAGCTCCGAGACATAGTGACAAGCTTTCTTCCATCTACAATCGCCTCGTCAAAGGGACAAAGCGGTCGTCAATCAGATCAGACTCCTACAGAGAGGAGGGGTATAGTTCGAGCACTCATAACACTTCCATCTTCTGTAATTATCAATCCTCAAGAGCAAGTTCTTTAACCGTTAATCGAAGTCGAAGTCGAAGTCGAAGTTCTGTTGACAGTTCTACACGGCCGAGACATACAGAAGATTCCTCGTCAACAGAAGCTCCAAAACACAGTGACATGCTTGCTTCTATCCATAATCACCTCGTCAAAGGGACAAAGCGGCCGTCAATTAGACCGGATTCCTACAGTCGTACTTCCCCAGAATTCATTGTACTCGTATACGATTCTTTTAAAGTTTGTAATAAAACTTTTTGTTTTTACAAAAAAAATGCCAACTCTGCTGGTGATGACCTTCTCCTCCAACAAGAAGGTGACAACTCAAGACGATTCATCATCGATTGGCACTAAGAAAGGAATATTGGTCATTAAATTCGACCAAACAGCATTCAAAAAGATGCTAAGTGCTCATGGTGCCAAGCACGCCCTTGTTTATGCAAACAGGGTGCGTAAAGCTTCTGCGAACAAGACTAGGCACACTGCAAAAGTGCAGAACCACTCTCTAAAGAGGTGCCTTGAATGGGTGCCCAAATCCAATAGCACGCCATAAGGAGATAGGCGCCCACTTGAGGGCACCCATTCTCTCGAGTCTACTAATCCTATATCTGCTGTGATGCCCAAATCTGTGGGCGCATCATTTAGATATAGGTGCCCGCTTGAGGGACCCCATTCTCTCAAATCTGCCTCTATAGTGATGCCAAAATCTGTGGGCACATCATCTGGAGATAGGCACCCGCTTGAGGGTGCCTATTCTCTCAAATTTGTTGTCCCTAGTTTTTTCATGCAAGATGTGCCCCAGAGAGTAGGCGCCCACTTGAGGGCGCCCATTCTCTTCTATCTATTTTGCTAAACCCCGAGTCTTTCAGCAAAGGCACTACGGCTGATCAAAGGCGTCGTATCAGACGTACTGAAAGATTGCGTAACAACAAAAGGGGATACTTCCTACCCCTTATTTGAATGAAAAATTTCCTAATATGCGCATAAGTCGTAATACACGAGGAAAACTCCAAGTACAACAGAATGAAATGATGGTTGATACTGATATGCGCACCCATCTTAACAGGCACCTGTTTGCCATTGATTATAAAAGAACAGAACAGTTTTATGGGAGGATTGGACTTTTACTTCACAACACAAACTCGCTCGTACAAAGAAAGCCAAGCGATGAAAACCTAGGTACAGCAATCTAAGTACAATTGTTTAGTTTTTCTGGAGGGGACGGTAGAGGCTCGGGAGAGTGCTATCAACTCTGCCTTACTCCTTGGACGATCGGACGTAGCCTTGGCTCTGATGAAAAAATGCTCTCGGAATGTGTGGGAAGATTCTTCTGTGTGCCGCCGCTCTCTCTGTGCGTGTCTCTGTCTCTTTGAAAGGGAATGGCACCTTGCTATTTATAGGAGTGGGGTGTGATACGTAGGCTTTGCAATAATTGCTCCTTGAAAAGTGGGCGGTTAGGGATTGGTTACGATTTGTCTTGATCTTGTTTGTTGGAAATTAATCTGGGCCGTTAATATTAATTATAACAAATCTGGACAGTTAATGTTGATTACACCAAATCTACATGGACAGTTAATGTTGATTGCAACAAATCTGGGCAGTTAATGTTGATTGCAATAAATCTGTATCGTGATGATTTGTGGATATCAGCAAATCTGAGTGAATAAATCTTGGTCAATCTCCTACCACGTGTCCCAACTGCCTGTTATGTTGATTGCAATAAATCTGGATTATTAGGATTTGATCAACTCCTGCCACGTGTCCCAACTGCTGCGAGCCGTATGAGTGTGGCCTTTAACCGAGCCGCATGAAAGTCCTTACAACTGAGCCGCATAGAAATCCTTTAATCTGAGCCGTATGGAAGTCCTTACAACTGAGCCACATGAAGGTAGAAACCGCATGAGGGTGGCAGCCGCATAAAGGTGGCAGCCACATGAGGATGGCAGCCGCATGGAGATGGCAGCCGCATGAAGGTGGCAGTCGCATGAAGGTGGCAGCCGCATGAGGGTGGCAGCCGCATGGAGATGGCAGCCGCATGAGAGTGGCAGCCACGTTAAAGTAGGTAGCCGTATAGTGAGCTTCGAAATTGGTGGATCGTGCCAGCTATAAAGATTTCCTTCATTTCCCTAGGAGCGTGCCATTATGTCAGAGTCATCATTGCAACTTTATATCAGAGCTGTCAATTCACCTTTATGTCAGAGCTGCCGTGTTGTGTCAGAGCATTAAATAAGGTTGCTTCTTGATGGCCAACTGTAGAGGCAAACCGCATAGGGCCACGTGGCTTTTACCCGAGCCGTATGGAGCTATTGGAGATTTCTGAGCAGCTTAAAGTTCTGGAGGACTTTTGAGCCTCATGAAATTCTAAAGGACTCTTGAGTCGTATGAAGCTCTACGAGATTCTTTGAACCGCATGATACTTCCTTTGTTTTGAGCCGCATGAACTTTCCAGTTCTTTTTCATGCTTCTACAAGACCCCATTTAAAGTTTTCAATTTGTAAAATTGAAATACTTTGAATAAGAAGCATGACTATGTCCACATAAACTCTTCTGGCCGCGTAGGATGTTCTGGCCGCATGGACTTCCTAGCCGCATGGACTTTCTGGCCGCATGGACTGCCTGGTCGCATGGACTGCCTAGCCGTATGGACTGTTCTAGCTACATGAACTTCCTAGCCGCATGGACTTCCTAGCTGCATGGACTATTCTGACCGCATGTTGTCCTTTCTTCCACGTATGCGTCTCATTTAATTGTCCTCGATTTGTTTTGGATTTAAAGCCGCCTTTTGGGGTAGGATCCCAAGGGTCAGTTTTAAATATCCAGATTTGTCTTGATGACCGAAGAGTCGATTTTGTTCTTTAGGCGGCACACGGATCGGTCAGTGAGGCTCCTATCCGCCTATAAATAAGAGTAACTTTTAGAGAAAAACTCTTTACTTTCATCTTTTATTCGAACCTCCCTTGCCCTAGCTGCCTTCTTCTTCCTTTTTGCTCATCAATGGCTCCCAAGACTTCCAAGGCTTCCTCTATTGCGGTGAAGGGCAAAAGAGCGGCCTCTTCGTCGACTGCGGCGCCTACGGTTCATTCCGAAGTTCACCCTACCATTGAGGGTAAGGATATTTGGAAGAAGTTACATGAACTCAAAATCCTAACCGTCAAGGCTACGTCGCATGTTTTTTATGCGCGAGCCTTCTTCGTCTCCATTGAACTGTTCAAGTTCATTGGGGTAAATCCATATAACATGCTGCATGTATATCTCATGTCCGAGCCGCATGGGGGTATCCTTTATGTCCGAGCCACATGTGGGTCGTCCTGTGGCTGCATAAGCACTTCGAAGAACTGGGCCGTATGAAGTTTCAACAGACAGGACCGCATAAGCTCCCTCGAACTGTACCGCATGAGGCCCCATCAAATAAAAACTGCATAAGCTCACGCTAAACAGAGCCGCATAAGCTTACGCTAATCAGTGCCGCATAAGCTCATGCTCAAACAGAGCCACATAAGCTCTTTTAAACAGAACCGCATAAGATTACGCTGAACAGAGCCGCATAAGCTTACGCTAATTAGTGTCGCATAAGCTCATGTTCAAACAGAGCCGCATAAGCTCTTTTTTAAATAGAACAGCATAAGCTCACGCTAAACAGAGCCGCATAAGCTCGTGTTTACAAAAAGCCGCATAAGCTCATCTGAAATGGGCCGCATGGGACCCCCACCAAATCAGAGCCGCATAAGCTCATGTGGGCTGGGTCGCATAAGCCTAGAAACACTAAGTGGCTTTGTTTAGCCATTTTTTAACTTGTTTCTTTTGTCTTTCTCCAGTAAATCTGCCACTCAATCTAGCGGGAGAACCCCTGGTAGGTTCGGCCCAATCTGTTGTGGGTGTGCGATTCGACCACTTAGTCCAATATGTGGCGAACCAGCTTCCCACAAACGAGCCTATGGAGAGGATGAATGCTATCAGGAACCAGGCCTTCTACTTTCTCTGTGCCATGATGAACTCGGGGCAATTGGAGGGAAAATACCTGAAGCCGGCATTCCTCTTTGGGGATGCCTTGACTGTGAACAACCCCCAAGTGCTGGATATATCCGAGAGTTGGGACTTTACTCTTGACGAGATGGTGATCCATATCCCTCCGATGGAGCATCATTTTCCTCTGTCATGGTTCAACATATTAACGATGGACAGAAAGATGGTGGACTCCTTGACTCCAAGAAAGTCGGGGATAATTGTGGATAACATCCATTATAACAGGAATTTTGGGTCAGCATATGCGGGAACGAAATCGGTCAGTCGGTATGTGATGGGACTGGCCCCGGGTACCTTTATAAATGTATCGGGTCCCAATTTCACGTTCTCTCAAGCTGACACCTTCTTGAACCAGCTTGCTCGGAAGGGGTCCTATCCCGTTGGCCAGTTGGCGCTACTGAACAGGATAAACCCTATCCCTGCGTGGGCCAACATGACCACGTGGATTCTACGGAAGTATGAGACTCCCCTGCATGAGATCTGCCTCTACCACGCCATTCGGGGCACCTGTCATGGTCTACCCATAAATAAGTCGTTGTTTATGGCTCTCCTGGAGATGTACAACCGGTGGAAGGGAACCTTCTTCACGCCTGGAGGGGAGCTGGGACTCGCTCTCTACGAGATGTACGTTATTTCTAAGCTGCCCTGGGGGGAAGAAGTCTTTGAAGTGTACACCCCTACGAACGAAGAGTTCAAGGATTTAGATCGACAGTTCCTGGGCTTTGTTGCTGTATACCGGGAATTGTTATGTCACCAATGTACCTGTCACCAGACGTCCATTAAGAAGGATGATAGCTCGGAAGGAAGCATTCCTCACACCATGTCCTGGGTCTCATACCTTTTTACACTAGGCGCCTCCGGCCGGGTTTCTCCTCGAGATCCTCAAACCCAAGAGGAGGTACAAAAACTGGCATCGACTGCCAAGAGGTCGAGGGCCATGCACGACACATTTGGGAGTCGAACTGACTCATTTAGTTATTTTTATCATTGTATTCAGCGGCTGTCAGAGAAGGCACTCTTGGCAGGATTTCTGATGGTGTGGCTACGAAACTGCGTGGTCTCAGGAGGGTTGGGATCAATTGAGAGGATCAGCCGCCACTTTATCCTCCCTGCCATAAAGCTGGTCTTTGGGGTCAGACTGGCCCTTCTTCCGGCCATGGTGTGCAGCATACACCATGGCCTTCGTGCCTTCTCATCCAAGATCATTGCCTGTGACACGACGATGGATTTTGAGTGCATAGAGCTGCCCTACCATTATCTGATGGGATGGCTGTTGATGCACTAGCGGTCTTTGATGAGGCCTGAAGCAGAAGACAGCGTTACGGCTGATGATGCTTTCATTTTCCAATATCACCATCAGCTTGGGAGTGCAGCACTATGCCAGCCTGTCGGAGGGCGCTGGCAAGAGTAGACAGTTATGAATTTTTTGTGTCTGTTCCTAGTTTTACCGATGAAGAAGTGAGGGGCGTACATATTGATGGTACCGTACCTCCTCACCTCTTACCTGAGAAGATTCTCCTTTGGTTGCGTAATATCCGTCCATCGCACCTAGTATATAGTAACCGCAACAATGTCTACCTGGAGCCCTTCTTTTCCAGCAAGTTCTTCCATTATTTCGGGTATAGCCAGCTATTCTTTGACAGTCCCAGCCCTTGCCTGGGCTTTGTAGGTAGCGTCCTCGACGGTATCAGGGCCTGGCATAATTATGATACGGTTCATACCCGAACCAGCTTCTCGGTTCCTGATGCTGAGGCGCCAGAGGATATTTTGTATATGGCGGCCCTATACCATTTTACTGCAAGCAAGCCTCCTGTTGATATTGACCCGAGTACCAGCTTCATTGTGGGTACTGGCTTGGCGGAAAAGCCCAAAGGGTCAAAGATAAGGAGGAAGAGGGCGAACACGGTTCCTGTGCCGGACTCGGAGTCCACCAATGCGGACGAAGAGAATGACGAGCATGATGCCGATAACTCTCTCCCTTCTGTAGAAGAGGTGGTGGCGGATCAGCCACCTGTTGTGCCAGATGAGGTGGTGGCGGATCAGCCGCCTGTTGAGCCGAGTCCTTCCCGAAAGCGAAGCAGGCCTGAGTCTGCTGGAGGCGGCAGAACCTACTCCGTAAAACAGGCTGTAGTTAGGCCTCGCCGGTTGCTCATTAGAGAGAGAGACGAGGATATGGGAGCCATTTCGGAGGTAAATTGAATCACAACCCTCTATTTCTTTAGCTTTTCTTGAACTATGTTCTAATTATTATTTTTTCTCTGTAGGCGTCAGAAGAGTCGGACTCTCGAGAACCGACCGCTATTTTTTAAGTCAATCCGGCCCTGACCACTTTGATTAGTGACATGTGTGCCGAGATTATTTCTGCCGGGGTTCTCTCGACTGTGGCTGAGGGGTCTCACGTTGCTGAGGTCTCGACTCAGGGCAACGGGAGAACCGCTGAACCCGTCCCTGAGACTGCTAAATTTTAGCAGGGTGACGCTGATCCAGTCGTATCTCCTTCCGGGGCGGCTGGGGCAGAGGAACCAGCTGAATTCGGCTTGGAGGTCCCTGGTGAAGGGACTACGACGGCTGTGAGCGAACCTTAGCCTCCACAACCCTTTCCTGGTAAGATAAGCCAAATCTTAACTAGTGAGGAGGCCCATTTGTTCTATCATCACATCCTTCGGGTTAGGCTGATTGATGGTTGCTCTGGACATACAGGTCCAGCCCCTTCAATGCTAATGACGGACATTGTCAGGACAGGCTTTGCCAGAGGGGATCCGGTGAAAGGGAGTGTGCCTCCTCCCCTTTCGACTTATATTGAGAGGCCTCCCGCTGGATCGAGTTCGGAAGATCATATGGCGGCACAGCCGGGGCGGGGAGCAATGGTCCCTGCGTCCTCCTCTGCTCATGTGGCTTCGGGGGTCGACCTTTCCGCCCTGCCGATTATCCAGGTTCTTCGGGCTGCGGAGGAGGAGTTAGCTGCTATCCACGCGTCTTTTCGCTCAAAATTTGTTTCTCTGGTGGCAGGGGTGGCAAGTTCCGGTGCGTCTCCCTCGACACTGCCAGCTACACTTCCTTTGACGCCGTCCTCTACGGAAGTTCTGGATGAAGCATCACAGGATGTGGTTGATAGTTTCTACCGCCACCTAAAGAGAGGGGTCGAAGCTGTTGTGGTGCGGGGGACCCCCTTTGCCTTAGCCCGACAATACGCCTTTGGCCAAATTGACATTCTTAAAACCCTCCCTGGTGGGGCCGGGATAGTTGCGCTTCTGGAGCCCAAATTGCTAGAGGCTGATCAGCTCGTGGCCCAGTTTCAAGTGCTGCGGCAAGTTGATTTGTCTGTAATAATAGATCAAGAGCTTGACTTCCTCACCACTGCCCTGGAGAAAGTAAGGGCTGCACGAGATGTGTCTAGACCGGTTATAATGAAGGACCTCGATGACCTATCTCTCCAATATGACCAGCTGAGCCGCAGGATCGAGGATTGCATGGCTCGGAAAGCGGCCGCCTCTCGGGAAATAATTGATACAAGGGAGCAGATCTTCGAGCTCCAGAGGAAGCTGGCTTTCTTGGAATCTAAGCTCGAAGCTTCCCGTACGGATAAGGAGCTGATCGTTCAGGAGGCCGAAACGGTCACCCGAGCTTCTGCTGGCCTGGAGCGTGCTCTGAAGAAGCTTGAGGATGGCTGGCGGGCTCATGCGCATCTGGAGGATGCGGAGTAGCTAACACAGGAGGCCGAGCGCGGGGCCTAGCAGAGGTTTGAGCGGTCGACTGTCTTGCTGAGGGACCGTCTCATGGAATTATGTATCGCCGAACCATAGTCGGCCTTTTCTTTCTTTTGTTTATGTTCTTTTCCTTTTTTAAGAGGGATGTGGTCCCAGAACATGTAGTACTTTCAAATAAAAGAGTATGTTTTATTTTACCCTTCATTTGTATTACTTATTGCGTTTGTGGTGTTGTGGTATTTGCCCTACTAGGAGACGGTTTGTGGACTTGTTACCCTTGGTATACCTTGGTTTTAGGTACGGATAACAAGCTTGATAAGGATACATAGAACAATTCCACAGTAAGATGGCCATGGAAGTTCCTGGTATCGAGAGAAAGAATGCCATGGAGCAGCTGGGCTCCCGGGGCATGATGAGAAATGAGGCACGTGTACTAGGAAACTTAGTACAACATTTGTGGTCAACATAGGACATTTATGGGCCTATTATCCTTAGCGTACTCCGGTTTTGGGTACAGATAACAGGTCGAGAGAAAACCTATATACTTACTCAGAGATAATGAGGACATGGTAAATATGAGGGTTTCTTCAATGGAGCCTTCCTACTCAGAGGTAATGAGGACGTGGCAAGAGTGGGATCCATAAAGGGTACATAGAACAGCTCAGAGGTAATGAGGACGTGGAAGTTCTACGTGAGGGGTGGTTTGTTTTTGGCGGAAGAAAAATAACTCAGAGGTGACATCGATGTGGTTGTTTCGGGAATTTTGTGGATCTGTTACCTTTTATATGTAATGAAAGTACGGGTTATAGATCATGAGGAAGGTGCTCTTTTTTAGGAAAAAAGTTCAGAGGTATGATCATACGTGACTTACTACCCAAAAGATGTGATATAGATTCATCTGGAGTGACCAGAGTGTAAGTTCAGTGGTACCTGCAGGTACATAACTCAACAATCTGGAAGATTTGGAGTCAGAGTGTAAGTTCAGCGGTACCAGAGGGTACATAACTCAACAGTCTGGGAAATTTGGAGTCAGAATGTAAGTTCAGCGGTACCAGAGGGTACATAACTCAATAATTTGGAAGATTTGGAGGATGTCGTTTCAGACATAATATTTCTTCAGAAACTTGCCGTTGATGGGCAACATGAGCAACTCTCTATTTTGTTTTGTGAGATGGTAAGCACCATTGGAAAATACAGCCTCGACGACAAATGGGCCTTCCTACTTTGGCTGGAATTTGCTGACAGTTTTGTGAGTCATAACCATCGACCTCCAAACTGCCAGAATGAGATCGCTATAGAAGCATGGAAAAGAATAAAGAAAGGTTCATGCGGCCAAAGATCCCCATGCGGCTCAGAGAACCCATGCGGCTCAGGGATCCATGCGGTTCAAGAGTCTATGCGGCTCGAATAATTCCATGTGGCCCAGAGAGGAGCCACGTGGCCTTCAACAGCTATTCCCTTTGTCTTTTGCTGCATTTAATGCCATGACGGCTGACAGCTCTGACAAATGACAGCTCTGACAAAAAGGTGCAATAATGACTGACGTAATGGCACATCCTTAGGAAAGAGGAAAAAATATTCTCACAGCTGGCATAATTCATTTAATCTTGAGGCATGCGGCTGTGGCCGTCCATCTTTATGCGGTTGCATCCTTTATGCGGCCGCCCATCAGCATGCGGCTGCATCTCTTATGTGGCCGCCTATCAGCATGCGGTTGCCCACTCTCAAGCGGCTGCCCACTCCCATGCGGCTCCCCATCTTCATGCGGCTGTTCATCCCCATGCGGCTGTCCATCTTCAGGTGGCCATGCAGCCTCATGCGGCCCACTTATCTGCGGCTCTGCCAAGTTGATTGAGACACATGGCAGTCTTATCTTTCTAGAATTATGGATGTTAACAAATCCTAATCAGATTTGTTGCAATAAGTGCCCAAATCAAATCAAATCGAGCAAATTAGACACGTGGCAGACCATTACAAGTCGCGAATATTCATGGAAATCAGCATTTATTGTCCACAGATATTTAATGCAATCACATTAATTGCTTAAATCTATCATATGCAAGATGGACGGCCCAGATTAATTAACTCTCAGATCGTCGACTTTCGAGAATGGGCAATCACTGCAAAATCCTAATGATGCCCCCTACTCTTATAAATATCAATGTGCCATTCCCTTGCAATATACACACACACAGAGAGAAGATAGAGACAGACGACAGCCCCCGCTCGGATCCAGAGAGAATCAGAGAGAGAATATACAGAGATCGAAAGGAGAGAGGAGCATATACAGAGAGACCAAAGATAGCATTTCTTCGTCAATGCCAAGTACTTCTTCTCCAGAGCCAAGGCTGCACCCGATCGTCCAAGGAGTAAGGCAGAGCTGCCGTCGCTTTCCCGAGCCTCTATCGTCACCCCCCAAAATCTAAAATAAATAATTGTACTTAGATTGTTGTACCTAGGTTTTCGTCCCTAGGCTTTTTTGTACGAGCTAGTTTGTATTGTGAGTCTAAGTTCAGTCCTCTGAAAATTGTTCTATTCTTTTACAAATCAATGGCAAACACGATGGCGACTCTGCTGGAGACAAACTTCTCCATGGCTGAGGAGTTGGTGACGCAATCGGATGCAGCCAAACTTGGATTTACACAACAAAAGATGGTCGTCCGCTTCGACCAACAGGCGTTTGAAGAAATGCTCTCTGAAGGAAGCGCTGGCCCGGTCCAGAAGCGAACCCGCACAAAGAAGGCTCGCAGGAGTGGAGGCCAAAGTCATTTGCTCATCCCCAAGCTCTGGACGGGGTACTCTCTGTTATCCAAGACGGCGAAGGCGACTCTCATGCGGCCCCACTTCAAGCCACAGAGGACTCTGCTGTCTCCAAGTATGGCAGAGGAAAGCACTATGATGCTGGACTTACAGGGACAAAGAATGATTCTATGTGCTCCAGGAAGAAACCGAACGAAGGTACTGGCCGCAAAACGGAGACTCATGCGGCCAAGACTGCCAGCCGCATGAATGATGACCATGCGGCCGAAACTTCCAGCCAAATGCATGGCACTCATGCGGCCAGGATTTCCAGCCGCATGGAGAATACCTATGCGGCTGAGACTTCCAGCCGCATGAAGAAAGCCCATGCGGCTACGACTGTTAGCCGCATGAAGATTATTGATTCCAGCCGTATGCCGCCTGCTCCACGCGGCTCTGTCTTCGACCGCCACTCCAATGGTCTTGATCTCTTGTGCTCCCAAGAAGACACGTTTGACTCTCTCTAGCACCACTTAGACTCTTCCTACTATATGCCCTTACGCACTAGAGTGAAGAAGTCTAGGACAGCACGAGCTTGGCAAGCTCGGCCCGCTGATCCGACCTCTGACCATCCGAGCGTTCCACATACTGTTATACGGGCCTCTGATGGGAAGTTGTACAGAACCACTCGAGTCCAGCCCTCGGCGGCAAACGGACAGAGAGGTTCCCAAAAGTCTCCCAAAATCTAGGAAGAAAACATAGTCGCTTCAGACCCGTCTGACTTACGTGAGGCTATCCTCCACAAACGTAAGGAAAGAGAAGGGGCCTCGGGGTGCAAAGAATCCTCCCACGGACGTCACTGTACCCAAGTCATCGTTAACTGCTGTTGCAATAATGCGACGGTACGAGAAGACCGACAGTCCGTCTTCCAAAGACTGTAACAACCATGTTCAGAAGATGAGGTACTTCCCGCCGTCTCCTGTAACTCTGCTCAGAAAATCCCTGCCGATGGAAAATGGAAGAAGACAAATGTTTCCAGCCCGAAGATTTCAACCACTATGACTAAGAGACTATCCTCTAAGCGGGTGCCCACCACCGGAGTTTTCCAAGGTACCCATTCAAAAACGAAATCTGCTGCAGTGGAAGATTCATCATCCACATCACTGGGGGTTATTGGAACTGGGGGTAGCACTCCTCCGAGCCTCCACGACAATCCGATGTTCCAAGAAGACGAGCTGGGGGAAACAACTCTCTTATCAGCTGCAGCAAATCCCGACATCACCGAAGACGTCCAAAATTTCTAAGATGAGGCGAACTCGGAAACTGGGGGTACTGTTCCTTCTGAGTCCGAACCAGAGGAAGACATTCCTATATACCCCGATGACTTCTCATTACAGGGGTATGATTTGGAGTGTACGTCATCCACCATCCCTTCCACTTCTCCTCATGTGAGGACGGTATTCATGACAGACAGCAACCAGGAGGGTCCCAGTGATCGCCAACGCATCGACATTCTGGAGGCCATACTACGCACTTTGGTCAAATTCGTGGACGAGATGAAAGCATCCCTCCCTACTCTGCAAGGAGAGATGCCTGGCCAAACAAATTTGGGCCCCGCGGTCAATACAGACTCAAACTCAGCGGCACCAAATGTCACTCCCAGTTTTCACAAACAGGGGTATTTTTGTTATTTTATATTTTTTAATTTTTTTGAAATTTATTTTATTATTTATGATATTATTTTGGGGTTGAAATTTATTTTATTATTTAAGATATTGTTTTGGGGTTATTTGAGTCGGGTTCGAATTTCAACTCAATCCGACTTGAAACGGGGACCCGGAGGGTAGTTTGACTCTAGTGGGACCCACACACTAGTTAGGCATGGCCCACATGATATTAATTTTAGTCCACATGATATTAATTTTAGTTAGTAGTTAGACTAATTATTTATGGATAGGTTTAGTTTAATTAGAGACTTAAAACTTGACTAAATTGACCTCAACCTTTAACCCATTCCTAATTTAAATCAAATAGATTAGTGGAGGACATTTTGGACATTCAAATAGGGGACACCTCACCCTTTTTAGGTAGCCACCTATGGGGTGGGATAAGGAGTGAGTCACTCCTTCATTCATTTGTTTTCATCCACTTTCTCTCTCTTGTTCTTTCCTAAATTAATTTAGAGATGAACCTCCATTGATTTCATCTCCAAATCAACCCTTTCTTCCACCAAATCTTCTTCATTTTTCCTCTACTCCATGGTTAGAGGGTGCTAGCCAAGTTTGAGAGGATTCGGAGCTCGTTCGTGTCCTTTTAGAATCTCTACGTGTCGGTGTCGTGTCGGAAGGATTTTCTTTTGAATCTCTCTCCCGGAAGGTATAATCTCTCCTCTAATCCATCCCTACATACATATAGAAATATTTTGAACCTATAAGAATGACCCCCAAGATTGTATCTCCATTTGTGTCCATTTGGGGGTCATAGGAGTGTCCTTTGTGTTGTGGTTGTGTACATGTGGGAAAACCCCAAATTTGGACACACTATGTGTTGTTGTTATGTATGAATAAATTATTACATGTTTAATCTCATATTTTTGTATTAGAGATGTGTTCTATAGTGTCTTATATATATATATATATATATATTAGTGTGGAGAGTGAGTTCTTGATATATTATGTTATATACATGTGTTTCTTTTGTCTCAAACTATCTAAATTCGTCATAATATTTATCCACATTTTTAGTAGCAATAACAACTTAGAAATGTCATAACTTTTAGCTTAGAACTCCGATTTATCTCTTGTTTTTTTAAAAGAATCGTATCGAATTTAGCTTTCCAAATATATATTTTAATAAGCCAAATTCTTTCTGTAACTATCTGTAAAATTATTTGAGTGTCAGCTGTACGAAAGACGAACGTGTTTCGGTATTTTTGCGATTCCGGGAGCTTCCGGACACGAAAATGCGATCCGTTTAAAGTTTCGAAAGCTAACACAAAGGTCTACGACATAATTTAATCTTAGAATTTAGTGAATACCCAATTGGTACAGTATTGGTTTTAAGTAGAAGAGTGACTATACGATATATGCATTTTGTGTTACCTATGAGCCTATGTAGTATGGATATTAAATAAATATAGAGTATGTAATGCATGATATGTTAGATGAATGAAATAATATATATATATATGATATATATTCTCTTTACATTAATGTATATATATGGTTGAATGCAAGCATGTAGGAATGCAATTAATATAATGCATGTAAGCAATGCATGAACGAAAGAATGATATACAATGTATGCATGAAGATATATATGTAATGATAGATATGAATGCATAATGTATAAATATTGTAATGCAATATATAATAATAACATGTATGGTAATGTAGAGTATATGATGCAAGCGTGAATGAATGGAGGAAATACATGTATATAGGTAATATAGAATGTAATATATGAATGCAAGCATGCAAGATAATGTATTGTATCCATATATGATGTATTCAACTTAAAGATAATGTAATATATTAAAGGAATGATTGATAATATATAACATGATATGTAAGGTAATGCAAGGTACGAAATATATGATGTATGCATGTTTGTATGTCTCTATGTTAATGTATGAAATGATATGAATATACAATGTATGCATATGTATAAAACATGTAGGTAATGCATAGATGCATGAATGAAATGAATGTTTGCGATTTGTTAATATAAATACAAGTATCTAATATGCATGAATGTAAGTATAATATAATACAAGTATACATGTATGTATCATGTAAATGTAATATACATGATATGTATGTATGCATGTATAGAAGGTAAGTATGTACGTGTGCATTTCTATAAACTGAGTTAACATATAACCTTTTACACACATGCATTCATACACCCTTTGACATCATGTATCCCATGTCACATACACCTACCTATCACTAAATTTTAGAACATTAACACATATTCTTTCACACACATGCCAAACACACACATACTCACTTACTCTTTTACCTCTCTTTCTCTCTCTCTCTCTATATATATGTATGTGCCTATATATATAGCTTTTATATATATATATCTATGTATATGAATATTTGAATGTGAATAATATATATATATATTATATGACATACTTTGTGTGCCTTGTTAGCTTATGGTTTAGTTTTGTGCTTGGTTTAGCAAGTGACTTGGGCTATGAGTTAGTAGCTATCTTGGATACTTGATTTGTATATACTTAGTTTGTTTAGACCTAGAATAACTTGTTTGACCTAATTTAGACTTGTTAGACCTAGTTTGACCATAGTTGACCTAGGTTTGACTTTTAGGGTTGACCAAGTTGACCAAGAGTTGACTTTGGTCTAGATTGACCTAGAATCATGTAGAATGCATAGTAGAACTTCATATTGTCATTTTGGACTTGTTGTGACTTGTGCTGTTCTGATTAGGAGCCAGACACCTCTCCTCGGACAGTATATTTACTTTGGACATTCAGATATCAAGCGAGTACATTCTCTGATCATTTCATATCTTGCTTAGGATTATATTTCCTGCTTTAGATTATCTTACTTGATGCTGACACGTTGGTAACACGGATTGGTACTACATGGATCCCTTCATGAGATGTTATCCATCTCGGGAGCATCGGATACTTTTGTCTCGTGTGTTTCACTTACATCGCGTATCTCATGCTTCTATTATCATGAATCTTCGGGAATCAGCTAGTGACTCATGTACCCTCATGATCACCGAGCCTTTACGAATCAATTCATGAATCACCCTTTATGGGCAACGTAGTATAATCATGAATCTTAATGTAACTTGAATGGATCCTTGTGTATTGATTGCGGATGGGGGAGTATAAATGAACATGTGAATAAATCCAAGTAGTGTAATCATGAATCAATTCGAAGTAGTGTAATCATGAATCAATTCGAAGTAGTGTAATCATGAATCAGTCCTTAGCCATTCACATATTTATCCAGTACTTTAAATCACTAGCACTGTCTCTCTTTTTACATATATCATAGATATTTACTTACAGACTCTCTCTTACATTATGCTATTCTTCAGTTTCCTGTATTTTATTCTCTAGCATGATTATATTTCCTTTCCTGCTATGACTTGTTGAGATGTATTGTGCTCGCTCCTGTCCTGACTGGACCTGTTGATAAATTTTACAGATAGCCTGGAGGTTGCCTGCTAGCCTAGAGGAGACACAGTAGAGGTTGTATAGATAGTTAGGGTTTCGCTTATAGCTTGTTTTCAGTTGTCTTGAGTTGTATTTATGGATTACTGTATTTGAGCTTTGAGATGTATTTCTGGGTTTGTGTATCTTAGACACTTAGACTTCTATCTGCTGTATCTCTTTTGGATTTCATATTTTATCTATCTTCCATTATGGTCTACCTTTGATGTGATTGAGTTTACATTTTGCTATGTCACCTCCATTCTGAGTGTATATACTGTACAGGTACCTTTATTTTATTAGATGATTGACCTAGGACAGCGTTCTACCGCTGACACTGCGGCGTAGGCTGGACGTACCAACGTCTCGTGCCCTTACTCTAGGGTGCGGGTTGTGACATATTTTTAGTGGTGGCCCATGCAGGTCGAATTTGTGTAGTTATATTCGAACTAGAGTACCACTACAGCCTGTAGTAGAATTAGGATATATTTTTGAAGGTACTCAATCACAGTTAGGATTTCTTGAGAGATTCCTGGGACGACCCTTGAGAATCTTATTTTAACTTCAATTTGAAAAACTCTTCTTCCCTTGATTTGATTTATCTTTACTTTCTGTTGTTGAACTTGATTTTGATAATGATTATGAAGTTTTGAATCTTGATGTTAGTTGTTGCATCCGAGTTTGTATTTATATGATTTGATATATTATTGTTCAGTTTTGAATCTTGATGTTCGTTGATAAATTTGATTTTTGGGTATCCATTGTTGATTTAATTTAATTTTTGTCAAGATGAAATCATATGGGCTAGGTCATCTAAGTTATGGATTCTAGTCCTCTACAGTCACATTAGCCAGCATGGTGAGGACATATAGTCTGATTTTGGATATATTTCTCGGGTGTGGAAATTTAAGGTTTTCGCAGCCAAGCTAGCGGCATCGCAAAAATTTTAAATACCATGATTCTAGAGATATGTGCCTAAGTCGAGGACTCTGTGATTATCGTAGCCTTGCTTACTAGTATGACAAGGATTTATAGTACCATGATTTTGGATAGACGCATATGATTATCAGATTATACCTTAAATATTTTTGAACATATTTTCTCTACTTTTGTTCCAGTCCTTTAAAAAAAATTATTATTTGTTTGTTTTGTTTTACTTCTCATTATTTAACTTAGGAGTAGGTTTAGTTGTTTTTATAAACTCTTGTGTAACTTCTTGCTATGAGTTTCTTCATAATACAATGAACCGATGATTTTGCTAGACCTTATCTTGTAATTGATATTATAGTTCTGGGTTTCAAAATGGTTTCTTTTTTAAACAGATAAGAAAAATAGATTTTATCATTATTACTTTCTTGCTATTATTCTTGTATTAAATAATAATAATAATAAAACTGTCATGATTACGTCAATCACCTACTTTGCAATCTTGGTAGGAATCTAAATGTTGGTCTTGATGTAGAATTTGATTTTTATATTGGGACATAAGAATATATATATAGTGGACACAGACTCTTTGTCTGACACGTATGCATGCTACACTTTGATTTCCAACCTATCTAAATATATATTAATATGTTGTTGATGTTTAAATTTTCAAAACCCCAATATTTCTGATACAGTACAGTAACAGAGACTGGTTCTCTGCATTTCCAGTTAAAATTTGTAATTCAAATATAAATATCATGTTATTAGTTATGTTTACATCACAGCACATGTATGTTATACATAAGGTTTCAATTCAAAAAAAATTGATTGAGTTTTGTGTTTGAATTTATCAAATCTAAGACTGTGTGCATATTAACCATTAATACTGGATTCCAAATGTTTAGTTCAATTTGTTGTTTTATTTTTTAAAAAAATATAATATTTTGGAGCTATGTATATTGTTGTATGTAGGGATATGATGTTAGTTTTATACTCTTACATGTTAGGTTGTGATAAACATTGGGTTGGTTAATATTATACTGGTTTAAATGTTAGCTTATTTCAGATTCTTGTATGTAAATGTTGAACTAAAACTGGGTCTAATCTTTCATTACTAAAGCTATAACCCTGTATAGTGACACCCACACTCTAACATAGTATACACTGCCATGTAACCTAACCCTTCCTCTCTATGTTATGTTCATATATCTATATAGATATATATAGAGTTTATGCATACATGTTATAATGTATATAGATACATAACTAAATCTCTACCTCTTTATATATATATATATATATATATATATATATATATATATATATATATATATATATGGTTAGCCATGCATGTTATGAGTAAATAGGTTGTGTGTTGTAGATTGTTTAACCAATATGCCATGAGTAGTGTAACTGGATAGCTATTGTTTTGAAACCCAAATCCTCCTATGCACTTTCATGTATATTTCACATACACACACGCCTATTATCTAACCATATGAACATGTCCACATACACCCATACACACACGAACTACATAACTTGTACATAATGCTAGCTTTTTCCTCTCTATCGCTATATATATATAAATATATTGTGATTGGATTTTCATGCAGTTGGCTTTCATTCTTTAACTTTTGATTTTGATTTTCTTGAATAGTACCCCGTATTAGATAAATGGTAGTTAACTTTATTTTATTTTGATAAGTACCAGTTTTCATATAGGATGGTAGACTGCCTTACAGTCTTGATGATTGTTATTTCTGTATCTTTTCTAGTTTGCACCCTAGATTGCTTGTGTGTTTTGATACCCTATGACCGTTTTGGTTTAGCCTGACTAGTATACCTAGATGAGACTTTCACTACCACCGTATGCCATGACCCTGTATGTCATCCTTTTAAATCGTATGATTGTTTAAGTTCTGAGACTTTGATTGTGGGGGGTTTGACCTAGAAGGAGTATGAACATTTTAATTTCGAGGACGAAATTTTTCTAAGGTGGGTAGACTTGTAACACCCAGTTTTCTAAAATAGGGGTAATTTTGAAATTTTGTAATTTTAATCATTTATTGATTTGACATTTAAATCATGATATGATTTTCGGTAATTTTTAAATCATTTTAAAACTATTTAAAATCATGACTTGTAATTTTGATGTTTTGTCAGTGAAACCCTATAGATTGTTTGACCTAGAGCCTAACCATGTGATTATGATGTTTTAATGCCATTTTTGGCCTAAGGATATTTTGCATTTGACCTCTTTGAATTATTTTGATATTTATTGGGTTGGTGATTGTTGATTTTGACCTTTGATAGGTGTGATTTTGTGATGGTTTTGTGTCCGTAGCGGACACGTATCAGTTTTTATTTACAAATATTTGATGTGCCTCAAAGAAATTTTTTTATTGCTGATTTTTTTTGAAAAGTATTTGAATGAGATTGTTTTCTGCATGTGTTTCCTGTGATTGCTTTATTTTAATTTTGAGGACGAAATTTTTTTAAGGTGGATAGATTTGTCACCCCCAGTTTTCAGAAACAGGAGTATTTCTGTCATTTTACATTTTTGAATATTTTTGAAATTTATTTTATTATTTATGATATTATTTTGGGGTTGAAATTTATTTTATTATTTATGATATTGTTTTGGGGTTATTTGAGTCGGGTTCGAATTTCAATTAAATCCGACTTGAAACGGGGACCCGGCAAGTAGTTTGACTCTCGTGAGACCCACACACTAGTTAGGCATGGCCCACATGATATTAATTTTAGTCCACATGATATTAATTTTAGTTAGTAGTTAGACTAATTATTTATGGATAGGTTTAGTTTAATTAGAGACTTAAAACTAGACTAAATTGACCTCAACCTTTAACCCATTCCTAATTTAAATCAAATAGATTAGTGGAGAACATTTTGGACATTCAAATAGGGGACACCTCACCCTTTTTGGGCAGCCACCTATGGGGGGGATAAGGAGTGAGTCACTCCTTCATTCATTTGTTTTCATCCACTTTCTCTCTCTTGTTCTTCCCCAAATTAATTTAGAGATGAACCTCCATTGATTTCATCTCCAAATCAACCATTTATTCCACCAAATCTTCTTCATTTCTCCTCTACTCCATAGTTAGAGGGTGCTAGCCAAGTTTGGAAGGATTCGGAGCTCGTTCGTCTCCTTTTAGAATCTCTACGTGTCGGTGTCGTGTCGGAAGGATTTTCCTTTGAATCTCTCTTCCGGAAGGTATAATCTCTCCTCTAATCCATCCCTACATGCATATAGAAATATTTTGAACCTATAAGAATGACCTCCATGGTTGTATCTCCATTTGTGTTCATTTCGTGTCCATTTGGAGGTCATAGAAGTGTCCTTTGTGTTGTGGTTGTGTACATGTGGGAAAACCCCAAATTTGGACACACTATGTGTTGTTGTTATGTATGAATGAATTATTACATGTTTAATCTCATATTTTTGTATTGGAGATGTGTTCTATAGTGTCTCATATATATATATATATATTAGTGTAGAGAGTGAGTTCTTGATATATTATGTTATATACTTGTGTTTCTTTTGTCTCAAACTACCTAAATTCGTCATAATATTTATCCACGTTTTTAGTAGCAATAGCAACTTAGAAATGTCATAACTTTTAGCTTAAACTCTGATTTATCTCCCTTTTTTTAAAAGAATCGTATCGAAGTTAGTTTTCCAAATATATATTTTAATAAGCCAAATTCTTTCTGTAACTTTCTGTAGAATTATTTGAGTGTCAGCTGTACGAAAGACGAACGTGTTTCGGTATTTTCGCGATTCCGGGAGCTTCCGGACACGAAAATGCGATCCATTTAAAGTTTCGGAAAGCTAACACAAAGGGCTACCACATATTTTAATCTTAGAATTTAGTGAATACCCAATTGGTACAATATTGGTTTTAAGTAGAAGAGTGACTATACGATATATGCATTTTGTGTTACCTATGAGCCTATGTTGTATGGATATTAAATGAATATAGAGTATGTAATGCATGATATTTTAGATGAATGAAATAATATATATATGATATATATTCTCTTTACATTAATGTATATATATGGTTGAATGCAAGCATGTAGAAATGCAATTAATATAATGCATATAAGCAATGCATGAATGAAAGAATGATATACAATGTATGCATGAAGGTATATATGTAATGATAGATATGAATGCATAATGTACAAATATTGTAATACAATATATAATGATAACATGTATGGTAATGTAGAGTATATGATGCAAGCATGAATGAATGGAGGAAATACATGTATATAGAAAATATAGAATGTAATATATGAATGCAAGCATGCAAGATAATGTATTGTATCCATATATGATGTATTCAACTTAAAGATAATGTAATATATGAAAGGAATGATTGATAATATATAACATGATATGTAAGGTAATGCAAGGTACGAAATATATGATGTGTGCATGTTTGCATGTCTCTATGTTAATGTATGAAATGATATGAATATACAATGTATGCATATATATAAAACATGTAGGTAATGCATAGATGCATGAATGAAATGAATGTTTACGATATGTTAATATAAATACAAGTATCTAATATGCATGAATGTAAGTATAATATAATACAAGTATACATGTATGTATCATGTAAATGTAATATACATGATATGTATGTATGCATGTATACAAGGTAAGTATGTACGTATGTATTTCTATAAACTGAGTTAACCTATAACCTTTTACACACATGCATTCATACACCCTTTGACATCATGTATCCCATGTCACATACACCTACCTATCACTAAATTTTAGAACATTAACACATATTCTTTCATACACATGCCAAACACACACATACTCACTTACTCTTTTACCTCTCTTTCTCTCTCTCTCTCTCTCTCTCTATATATATATATATATATGTATGTGCCTATATATATAGCTTTCCTATATATATCTATGTATATGAATATGTGAATGTGAATAATATATATATATTATATGACTAAGTTTGTGTGCCTTGTTAGCTTATGGTTTAGTTTTGTGCTTGGTTTAGAAAGTGACTTAGGCTATGAGTTAGTAGCTATCTTGGATACTTGATTTGCATATACGTAGTTTGTTTAGACCTAGAATAACTTGTTTGACCTAATTTAGACTTGTTAGACCTATTTTGACCATAGTTGACCTAGGTTTGACTTTTAGGGTTGACCAAGTTGACCAAGAGTTGACTTTGGTCTAGATTGACCTAGAATCATGTAGAATGCATAGTAGAACTTCATATTGCCATTTTGGACTTGTTGTGACTTGTGCTGTTCTGATTAGGCGCCAGACACCTCTTCTCGGACAGTATATTTACTTTGGACATTCAGACATCAGGCGAGTACATTCTCTGATCATTTCATATCTTGCTTAGGATTATATTTTCTGCTTTAGATTATCTTACTTGATGCTGACACATTGGTAACACGGATTGGTACTATATGGATCCCTTCATGAGATGTTATCCCTCTCGGGAGCATCGGATACTTTTGTCTCGTGTGTTTCACATACATCATGTATCTCATGCTTCTATTATCATGAATCTTCGGGAATCAGCTAGTGACTCATGTACCCTCATGATCACCGAGCCTTCACGAATCAATTCATGAATCACCCTTTATGGGCAACGTAGTATAATCATGAATCTTAACGTAACTTGAATGGATCCTTGTGTATTGATTAGGGATGGGGGAGTATAAATGAACATGTGAATAAATCCAAGTAGTGTAATCATGAATCAATTCCAAGTAGTGTAATCATAAATCAGTCCTTAGTCATTCACATGTTTATCCAGTACTCTGAATCACTAGCACTGTCTCTCTTTTACATATATCATAGATATTTACTTACAGACTCTCTCTTGCATTATGCTATTCTTCAGTTTCCTGTATTTTATTCTCTAGCATGATTATATTTCCTTTCCTGCTATGACTTGTTGAGATGTATTCTACTCGCTCCTGTCCTGACTGGACCAGTTGATAAATTTTACAGATAGCCTGGAGGTTGCCTGCTAGCCTAGAGGAGACACAGTAGAGGTTGTATAGATAGCTAGGGTTTTGCTTATAGCTTGTTTTTAGTTGTCTTGAGTTGTATTTATGGATTACTGTATTTGAGCTTTGAGATGTATTTCTGGGTTTGTGTATCTTAGACACTTAGACTTCTATCTGCTGTATCTCTTTTGGATTTTATATTTTATCTATCTTCCATTATGCTCTACCTTAGATGTGATTGAGTTTACATTTTCCTATGTCACCTCCATTCGGAGTGTATATACTGTGTAGGTACCTTTATTTTGTTAGATGATTGACCTAGGACAGCGTTCTACCGCCGACACTGCGGCGTAGGCTAGACGTACCCACGTCTCGTGCCCTTACCCTAGGGTGCGGTTCGTGACACCAAACCCGGGCAATATTCCTACTGAAATGTCGGCTCCTACTGCTGCAGACGAAGCCAGGGAGGCAAGAAGATAGGACCAGGAGCTCCGGGCCATGTTCCACGCCCGAAAAAACTGCCAAGACCTCAGGATACGACAACTGTATCCCGCTGCGTGTAGAGATGTTCCCTTCCCACCAAAATATAAACCATTCCACATCAAGCCATATAACGGGAAGACCTTCGCAAGTCGGTACATCACTTACTTCGAGGTCACCACCGACCATCTGCTCCTTGACGAGGCCATCCTTACACGATTATTTATTTGGGCATTGGAAGGGGATGCCTTCGACTGGTATCGCAACCTGCCAGACAACTGCATCCACTCCTTCGCCAGCTTCAAGCGCATGTTCTTGGAGAGATTCTACAAAGCAGAACAGGACATCACAATGTCCACCCTCATGGACGTCGTTCAAGGGAAGACAGAGCTGACAAGGAATTATATTGAGCGGTTCCGCCAAACCGCCATAAAGCTACCGTCCGGTAATCCGGATTCCTCCTTAATTAAAATTTGCCAAAAGAGACTTCTTCTAACAATCAGCCTCTGGATGGGTGAAAGTAAATTTAAGGACTGGAAGACGTTCATCATCAGTGCCACTAGCGCCAAAGAACGGTTGAAGAAAGCTCGCCAACTGGGATTGCACATCTCAGAGGGAGAGGACAAGGGCAGGCGTCTTAATGCCAATAATAACATTGGGGGTAGCTCCGCCAACAATCGGGACAACAAAGGCAAGCAGGCTATGGTGGCCGACACAGCACATAAACCTGAGTCAAAACCGGCAGACAAACAATGGCCGCAAATGACCTACTCTTTTGAAGACGGCCATGTCAAGCCCATCTTGGACATGCTCATACCAGGAGACAGAATTCAGCTCCCTCCGCCAAGTCGGGAACCTCGGCGGAAAAAAATGGAGAACCCAAAGTACTGCCATTACTACCGCTACGTCAACCATGCTACACACGACTGCTACCAACTGAAACAGTACATCCAATATCTCATCGATTCGAATGCTCTGGCCATCGATTTTGAAGAGGTAACCGTGGCGGCCAATATGGTGTCAGTATAATTTGGCAGCTTCCCTCCAACAGAAACTCAAGACGGTGTGGTCCCCATCCCTCTGGCGACAATAGAGATTGCTAATCTTCCACCTCTCCGAGATCAGGTGGCTGGCCTAGTGCCCCTCACTACATCACGGGGGGGAGGACATGTGGGCCCATCCGGACCGGGTACTCGAGGTGACTCAATCCACACCATCTTCCATTCGCAAGAAGAAGAGTGGAAAAGTCAGATCCTGCCGCACAATGTCGACAGATGTCGATGAAGTCACGGCTGTCATTACCCAGTCTGGGGCACAATCCCAACCTGTGGCTGATAACTCGGCTGAAGATCATCAGCCAGCTACTACTGACGCTCCGGGACCTTCTCAGCCTCCGATGACCGATAAGCCTAGGCCGAAGGAGACTCGCTTTGACAAATCCCTCGGAAAAGAGGCACCGCAGGGGCTGGAGAGGCCCTACAACTTTGACATCTTGGCGCAATTGGCCAACACACTGGCCAAATTATCATTATACGAGCTCCTAAGACTGTCAAAGGATGTTCGTGCGGCTTTGAGCGGTGCACTCCAGAATACCGACGCCTATCTGGCTCAGGTCAACCTCAGGGGAGAGAGCCCGCCTGCAGATCTCCAAGACAGCGCTTGTACGGGAGCGATGCCCAACATTGTCTTCACTCCGCAGGATATGCTCATCAAAACCAACCTGTACGATCGCCCGTTATATTACACTGGATACATCGGCGACGTAAAGGTGGATCGGATGCACATTGATCCTAGTTCTTCCATAAGCATCATCCCGAAGGGTCTGTTACATCATCTCCGCATTCATATGCATCGCCTGACGCCAACAAGCACCGCCATCAGCGGTTTCAATTCGGGCAGGAGCTACCCGATTGGAAAGATTCGCTTGAAGTGCCAAATTGGTGATCTTCACTCAGAAGTAACCTGTTACGTCATAGACGCAGACACTTCCTACAACATCCTCTTGGGGCACCCTTGGATACACGATTATATGATCGTGCCTTCCACTCTGCACCAGTGCTTCAAGTATGTCGACAAATACGGCTTCGTGTGGACAGAATTTGCCGACATCGATCCCTTCAAAGGGGTCGAATCCTACTACTCAGACTCCTGCCTATACGAAAAGTCGAAGAGGCACCTTAAAGAAAGAGATGTGCAAGCTCGTACCGAGACAGCCGCAGGATCAGAAGAACCTCTGACGATCCACCTCCAAGCTCGCAAACCTGGCAAGTCCGCACCCCTTACAGCCACTCTGCGTAAGGACGCAATCAGCCTCTCGACACAAGAAGAGCAAATGATAATCTGGCTGCCAAGGTCTGGCCAAGTGCCAAGACCCACAACGGAGCCACTAACAATCAGACTGCCAAGAGTCGGCCAGCCACAAACGGAGAGGCTCAATCCCTCCGACAAACCAATGACGATACGCCTTCCAAAGAAGAATCGTCACCCCGATGCAAAGTCTGGGGCATCTAGCAAGCCAACAACTCCCCGCCCAGCATCGAGTACCAAACTTTGGGTCGCTAGTTTGCCAACGACTCCACGTTCTGCTCCACCAGCAGAACCCGTGACGATCAAGATGCACAGGTTATCCTCTCAGTCTTTATTTATACAGGGGGTGGCCGAAGAAGAACCGGAGCTAGCCAAATATGTGGCTGCCCACACTGATGTTCCCTCCGCAGATGATGAAATTCCGCTAGAAAAGATACCTTACTTCATCAATAAAGGGCTATCTTTGAACTACCTCGAGCTTAATAAGCTTTGTACAATGTATGTCATGGAACACGGTATAGGTACTCACCTACACACACAGGTGACCAATGTGTACACCGTAAACCAGCTTACTCCAGTGGAAGACGCTTACCACATAATCGAAGGAGGGGACCATTAAATCATCTTCGGCCGGAAGGACGACCCACAACCCTTTACCATAGAGAAGGACGATCTTGAATCAGATGTCGGGAGACTGCCCCTGTATCTTTATAGCCCCTATTCCAAATACCTCATGCAAAAATAGGGGTATGATCTGGAGACTACGCCAGGCTTGAACTACGGCACTGGGCGACGATTACCTTTAAAGACACCAGTCCCGGCTGGCAAACCACGGGACTACTACAGCAAGACCCGATGTGGATTAGGGTATGTTACGCCCACAACGACCCCTGAAAGTTCAGATGAGGAATACGACTGGCATTCACATTCAACCCGGTCACCAACTTCTGATTCAGACACCAGCATCGGAGACGTATTCAGACAAGTCCTGTCAATCAATATGGCATTCGCCGACGCTTAGGAAGAAGATGAAGACATTCTTGAAATCCTCGAGTTAGAGCCGTGGGCCCAACAGCTGTATACACAATGGGAAAAGCGGTTCGAACAGAGAGAGCCTCCTACTGAAGATGAGGTCATACAAGTGAATCTAGGCAGCGACTCTTCTCCAAAACCAATCTTTGTTAGCAAAAGCCTGACAGACGAAGAGCGAGAATCGCTACTAGAACTCGTCAAAGAATACAATGATGTGTTTGCCTGAATCTATGAAGACATGCCAGGACTAAACCCCGAGGTTGCCCTTCACAAACTCAACATTCGGCCAGATGCAAAGCCGGTCAAACAACAACAACGACGCTTCCGCCTGGGGATCATGGATGCGATCGAAGTCGAAGTCAACAAACTGATAGCCAGCAGCTTCATTCGTGAGGAACAACATCCAGACTGGGTTGCCAACATAGTTCCGGTCCTCAAGAAGAATGGAAAGATTCGAATCTGCATCGCCTTCCGCAATCTGAATGAGGCATGTCCCAAAGATGAATTCCTCCTCCCTATCACAGACATCATGATCGACAACACATGCGACTTCGAATGCATGTCATTCATGGATGGCTTCTCGGGGTACAACCAAATCAAGATGTCCCCTGACGACAAAAAGTATACATCATTCCGAACACCGATTGGCACATACTGCTACACAGTCATGACTTTCGGTTTATAGAATGCTGGCGCCACATATCAAAGAGCTATGAGTATTATCTTCAGGGATCACTTGCCCAAGACCGTGGAGTACTATGTTGATGACATCGCCGTCAAGAGTCACTGTAAGGGTGACCATCTTCAGGATCTGAGGATGGTATTCGATCTGATGCGAGCACACAACCTGAAGATGAATCCCACAAAATCCTTCTTGGGCGTATCCAGCAGAAAGTTCTTGGGTTTTATCATCTCCGCCCAGGGTATCCACGTAGACCCTGAGAATACAAAGGCAATCATGGAGATGGATCCCCCGAGAAATCTCTGAGAACTCAGAGGCCTTCAAGGGAGGCTAGCTTACATCAGGAGGTTCATTTCTAACCTCTCCGGGCGATGTCAGCCATTCACCCATCTCATGAAGAAAGGCATCTCATTCGTATGGGACGAAGAATGTCAGCGTGCCTTCGACAACATCAAAGAATATTTGTCAAACCCTCCAGTCCTGGTGGCCCTGGTTGCTGGAAAACCATTCCTGCTCTATGTACGAAAAATGGAGCATTGCCTCGACGCTCTGCTGGCACAAAACAACGATGCAGGCCATGAACAAGCTATATATTACCTCAGCCGAATAATGATTGGGCCAGAGCACCGATATACCGTCGTAGAGAAGGATTGTCTCGCCGTGGTATTCGCCATTCAAAAGATGCGATACTATGTCACAGGACAAACCATACATGTGATCTCACGAGTCAATCCCCTTAGGGTCCTCATGACAAAACCAGGGGCCCTCAGCTCTCGCCTCGCTACATGGGCAATATTACTGTCCTCCTACCATATGATCTTCGTCCCACAAAAGGCTGTTAAAGGTCAAGCCCTGGCAGACTTTTTAGCAGCCCACCCAGGCTCGGAGTCGTCCAAAATACATGAAGGAATCCCAGATGAGGTCGTCGACTCGCATGCAACCTCTCATGATGATATATGGCGAATGTTCTTCGACGGCGCCTCAAGGATCGGACCTAAGGGCAACATCGTCGTCGGAGTCGGGGTGGTGCGGGTTTCTCCCCCCGGATTGGTGATCAATCGTGCTTACTCCCTCACAGAACCCTGCTCTAACAATGTGGCCGAGTACAACGCTTTGGTTATTGACCTCCAACTTGCAAGAGAGCTGGGGGTAGAATATCTTGAAGCATACGGTGATTCGCAGTTAATCGTCAATCAGATCCGGGGTTCATACGAAGTCCGCCATGAAGTCATGATCCCCTATCACCAAATAGCGATCGACATCATCTCGTCGTTCGAGGGGTTCTTTATCGAACACGTTCCCAGACTCCAAAATATCAAAGCCGATGCCTTAGCAGGTCTTGCCGCTTCCCTAGCAGTGCCAAATCATACTCATCAATCGGTGGATGTGATAGGCCATGAACTGTTCTGTCCCAAGAACAATGTTCAAGTCGTGGCGAGTTATTCCGCTCAGACGATCGACAAAGTCCTAGACTGGAGACAACCATTCATTGACTTTGTAGTTTAAGACATCCTGCCCGAGAACCCAAAAGAGGCCACCTCTATCAGAAGGAGTTCTCTCAGATTCTTCTACGATACAGAGACAAAAATGCTGTATCGCCGATCCTATGATGGATTATTGCTTCGATGTCTGTCAAACACAGAAGCGAAAGAAGCCGTACGCGAAGCTCATGACGGTGTCTGCGGGGCCCATCAGCCTGGCCGAAAATTGTAAGACCGTCTTCGCCGAATGGGCTACTACTGACCCACGATGGTAGCAGATGCAATAGACTATGCAAGAAAGTGTAAAGCTTGCCACGTCCACGTGGACTTCATCCACCAACCATCCGAATTTCTACATCCGACGGTAGCATCCTGGCTATTTGAAGTATGGGGAATGGATATCATCGGTCCGATTACTCCACCTTCCTTCCGCGGACATCGCTTCATACTCGCAATCACAGATTACTTCTCCAAATGGGCGGAAGCTGTCACGCTTGTAGAAGTCAAAACTTCAAACGTGATCATCTTCCTCAAGCATTACGTCATCTATCGCTTTGGACTGCCCCGAAGGATCATCCACGATAATAGTCCGCAGTTTGCAAGCCATGCCTTCTATCGGTTCTGCGATAAATACCAAATTCAGAATGTCGCTTCGACACCATACAATCCGGCAGCGCATGGGTTGGCAGAAGCATTCTATAAAACAATCATCAAACTTCTCAAGAAGTTCATATCGTCGAACAAATGCGACTGGAATGAGAAGCTTGGTGAATGCTTATGGGCGTACTATACCACAATCCGAACAGCCACAGGAAACACACCATTCTTCCTGGTGTACGGGAGTGAAGCAGTTCTCCTATTATAGACTCAAATACCCTCGCTCCGCGTCGCCCTTACTTACCAATTGATGATGGATGATAACTACCGTCGCCGACTACAAGAGTTGGAGGCCTTAGATGAAAAGCGCCTTTTGGCTCAGCAATGAATCGAGATTTACCAAGCACGCATCTCCGGAGCCTTCAACAAGAAGGTTAAAGTTAAAATATTCCAAATGGACGATCTCGTTCTGGCAGTTCGGAGGCCGATAGTCATGACTCACAAAACCGTCGGCAAATTCCAGCCAAAATGGGAAGGTCCATTTATCATTGAGGCTGTATTCTCTAACGGTGCTTACCGTCTCGCAAAATAAAATGGAGACTTGCTCATGCTGCCAGTCAACGGCAAGTTCCTGAAGAAATATTATATCTAAACGACATTTTCCAGATTATGGAGTTATGTACCCGCCGGTACCGCTGAACTCATATTCACAAAAATCCCAGATTATTGAGTTATGTACCCGCCAGTACCGTCGAACTCATATTCACAAAAATCCCAGATTATTGAGTTATGTACCCGCTGGTGCCACTGAACTCACATCCACAACACCCAAGATTATCGAGTCACGTACCCGCTGGTGCCACTGAACTCACATTTCCAAATTACAGATTATCGAGTCATGTACCCGCCGGTACCGCTGAACTCACATTCCAACTCTCCCAGATTATCGAGTTATGTACCCGCAGGTACCTCTGAACTCACATTCCGGTCACTCTTTTAGGTAGTAAGTCATGTATCATCATACCTCTGAACTTATTTCTCTGAAAGAGCTCCTCCCTCATGATCCACTACCCGCACTTTCTGTGCACAAAAAGGGTAACGAATCCACAAAATTTCCAAAACGACCACGTCGATGTTACCTCTGAGTCGTTTCACTTCCGCCAAAAACAAATCACCCCTCTACATAGAACTTCCATGTCCTCATTACCTCTGAGTCGTTCTATCTACCCCTTCATGGAGCCCACTCCTGCCATGTTCTCATTACCTCTGAGTGGGAAGGCTCCATCGAAGAAACCCTCATATTTGCCATGTCCTCATTACCTCTGAGTAAATATGTTGGTCCTCCCTCGACTTATTATCTGTACCAAAAAAAACCCCCAGGGTACGCCAAGGATAATAGGTCCACAAATATCCCCTGTTGAGTCCACTCCTGCTATGTCCTCATTACCTCTGAGTAGGAAGACTCCACGGTAAAACCCTCATACTTGCCATGTCCTCATTACCTCTGAGTAGGTATGTTGGTTCTCTCTCGTCTTATTATCCATATCCTAAGCCAGGTTATGCCAAGGATAATAGGTCCACAAATATCCTCCGTTGAGTCCACTCCTGCCATGTCCTCATTACCTCTGAGTAGGAAGACTCCGCGGTAAAACCCTCATACTTGCCATGTCCTCATTACCTCTGAGTAAGTATGTTGGTTCACTTTCATCCTATTATTCGTATCCTAAGTCAGGGTACGCCAAGAATAATAGGCCCACAAATGTCCTTTGCTAAGTTTCTTAGTACAGGCCCATCATTCCTCATCATGCCCCGGGAGCCCAGCTGCTCCATGGCATTCTCTCTCCCGATACCCGGAATGTCCATGATCACCTTGTCGTAGAATTGTTCTAGGTATCCCCATCAAACTTGTTATCTGTACCTAAAACCAAGGTATGCCATGGGTAACAGGTCCACAAATATGTCACCCATTCGGGGCAAACGCCACCATAACACCACAAGCACAACATGCAGTACAAATAAAGGGTGGAATAAAGCATGCTCTTTTATTTGGAAGGAAAAAAAATACTACATGTTCTAGGGATAATGTCCCATTTAAAGAAAGAAGAAGAACGAAAAAAGGGAGAAAAGGGCCGTCTATGGTTCGGTATTGCATAACTCCAGAAGACGGTTCTTCACCAAGGTGGTTCCCTGTTCAAGCCGTTGTTTAGCCCGGTGCTCCGCTTCTTGGGACAACAGTTCTGCATTATCCAGGTCTATATGTGCCTGCTAGTCGTCCTCCAACTTCTTCAGGGCAATTTCTAGATCAGCCGAAGCTCGATTCACCCTGTCAGCCTCCTGGATAATTAGCCCCCTTTCGGTACGGGCAGCCTCAAGCTCAGACTCCAGGAAAGCTAACTTTCTCTGAAGCTCAAGGATCTGCTCCCGCGTGTCAATGATCCTACGGGAGGCAGTCGCTTCCCGAGCCGTAACATCTTTACTCTCGTGGCTCAACTCATCATATCGATCAGACAGATCGTAGAGGTCCTTCAGTATGGCCGGTCTGGTCTTATCCCGAGCAGCCCTTACTTCCTCTACAACAGTTCTGAGGAAACAGCGCTCCTGATCTATAGCAGCAGACAGATCAGCCTGCCGCAACACCTGAAGCTGGTCCACCAGCTGATCAGCCTCTAGCAATTTTGCCTCCAGAAGGACGGCTACCCCTGCCCCACCGGAAAGAGTCTTAAGGATATCAATATGACCCTGGGCGGATGCCGGGCCAAGAAAAAAGAGGTCCCTCTTTCCACAGCAGCCGCTACCCCCTCTTCAAGTGACGATAAAAGTTGTCAACCACGTCCTGTAACGCTTCGTCCAGAACCTCTGTAGAGGACGGCGTCAAAGGAAGCGTGGCTGGCAACGTCGAAGGAGGTGCGCTAGAACTTGCCACCAAGAGAACAAATTCTGAGCGAAACGATGCGCGGATAGCGGCTAACTCTTCCTCCGCCACTCGAAGAGCCTGGACACTTGGCAGGGCAGAGAGGTCGACTCTCGGAGCCGTCTGAGCAGAAGAAGGCGCAAGGATCATTGTCCCCTGCCCCGACTGTCCCACCACTTGACTTTCCGAACTCGAGACAGCGGGAGGCCCCCCAAGACGAACCAAAAGGGGAGGAGGTACGCTCCTCTCCACCAATGCCCCTTCGGCAGAGCCTGTCTCTACAATGTCTATCATCGACACTGGAGAGGCAGGACCTGTATGTCCAGAGGAACCGTCAATCGACGTAACCCGAAGGATGTGATGATAGAGTAGATAGGCCTCCTCACAAGTTAAAATTTGACTTATCTTACCAGGGAAGGAGCATGGAGGTTGTAACTCGCTCGCAGCTGACGTGGTCTCCTCACCCACGACCTCCAAGTTAAATTTTGCTGGCTCTTCTGTCCCAGCCACCCCAGAGGGAGGTACGACTCTATCAGCGTCATCTTGGTGAAATTCTGTAATTTCGAGGACAGGTCCTTCGGAACCTCCATCATCTTAAGTCATGACCTCGGCAACTTGAGATTCCTCTTCTTCTGACACCTATGGGAGGAAAAAAAATGATTAAAGATCAAAACTAGAGGAAACGAAGAACTGAATAAAAATGGTAGTAATTCGCTTTACCTCCGAAGCGGTGTCGACCTCCTCGCTTCTCTCCCTTATAGTTAGCATGCGACGTCTGGTCGCAGCCAACTTTCGAGAATGAGGAATACCGCCAAAAGGGGAAATTTGTCTGCTACACTTCCGTACAGAACCAGGTGCGACGGGTGGCTGATCCGCCGGCATCTTATTTAATGAAACAGGCGGCTGATCCGCCCCAACATCTTCCACCGGGAAGGAAGAGTCATCTGCATCACGCTCCTCGTCCTTATCATCCGTAGTGGTGGAGTCTGAGTCTTGCACTTCGACTCTATTCTTATTCTTCTTCCTCGTCTTAGCCCCTTGGGGCTTCTCATCCAAGCCAGTACCAATAATAAAACTGGTACCCGGGCTAAAACCAATAGAGAGCTTGTTCGCCATGATATGGTACAAGGCCGCCATGTACAAAATCTCCACCGATACCTCAATGGCAAGAACCAAAAAAGTGGCACGGGTATGAAATGTATCATAGTAATGCCAGGCCCTGATGCCGTCAAGGAGGCTACCTTCAAAAGCCAAACAAGAACTGGGACTGTCCAAAAAAAGTTGGTTGTACCCAAACTAACGAGCAAACCTGCTGGGCAGGTAAGGTTCCAGGAAGACAGCATTATGATTGTGGTATACCAAGTGGGCAGGGCGGATGTTATGCAACCACAAAAGCATCTGGCTGTCTAAAAGTTGAGGAGGACCAATACCGTCGAGATGTACGTCCGCTATTTCCTCAGCAGTAAAATGAGGGACAGATACGAAAAAGTTGTACCTATCTGCTCTTGCCAGCGCCATCCGGCAGGCACGTATAGTATCATACTCCCAAGGCTCGTTGCGATAACGGAAGATAAAAGCGTCATCAGCAATCATGCCATCTTCAGAATCCGGTCTCATCAAAGACCAGTAGTGCATTAATAGCCACCCCATCAGATAATGATAGGGCAGCTCAGTCCTTTCAAAGTCTTTTGTCACCTCGCGGGCGATGACCTTGGACGTAAAAGTACAGAGGCCACGGTGTATGCTGCACACCATGGCCGGAAGAAGAGCTAGTTTTACTCTAGAAACTAGCTTCACAGCAGGGAGAATAAAATTACGGCAGATCCTTTTAATAGAACCAGCTCCTCCTGAGACTACGCAATTCTGCAGCCATACCATAAAAAATCCTGCTAGGAACGCCTTCTCTGACAGCTATTGGGTATCCTGATAAAAATAACCAAAAAAGTCGGTCTGGCTCCCAAATCTATCGCTGGTAGAGGCCACCCTCTTTGTCAACGACATCAAAGCCTGAACCGCCTCCCGGGATTGAGGACTTCGGAACGTAACTCGGCCTGAGGCTCCCATCGAGAAGAGATAGTTCACCCAGTCCTTAGTATGGGGAGCATTCCCTTCCGAGCTACTTTTCTTCTTGGCTATCTGTTGGCACGTACTATAATGGCACAGTATTTCGTGATAAGTAGCCACGAATCCTGGGTATCGTTCTTCCAGCTCTTCGAACTCCTCATTCGTAGGAGTGTATGCTTCAAAAGCTTCATCCCCCTAAGGAAGTTTGGAAATCGTATGCATCTCATGGAGTGCACGCCCCATTTCCCCTACAGGGGTATAGAAGGTTCCCGTACGGCAGTTGTACATCTCCAGCAAAGCCATGAATAACTTCTTGTCTACAGGTAAGCCGTGGCTGGTGCCCCGAATAGCGTGATAAAGACCAATCTCATGCAGAAAAGTCTCATACTTTTGCGAGATCCACATAGACAGATTGATCCATGAGGGGATGGGGTGTATCCAACTTGGGGGTGCCAACCGGCCAATTGGATAGGAGCCTTTTCGAGCAAGTTGGTTCAGGAAAGTATCGGCTGAAGAAAACGTAAAATTGGGACCCGACATATTCAAGAAAGCACCCGGGGCCAATCCCATTACATAACGGCAGGCATGCACCTTGCCCGCACACACTGACTTCATGTTGTTGTAATGGATGTCGCCCACAAACATCCCATTCCGGGTAGGAGTCAAAGACTCTTCCATCTTTCTGTCCAGCGGGAACATATTGAACCAAGATAGTGGGAAGTGGCGCTCCATTTTAGGGATGCGGATCGCAAACCCGTTAGAAATGAAGCTCCAGTTCTTCGATATATCCAGAACTTGACTGTTCTTCACAGTCAAAGCATCTCCAAAGAAGAATGCAGGTTTCAGGTATTCTCCTTCCAATTTTCCCGAATTCATCATGGCACATAGGAAGTAGAAAGGTTGGTTCTTGAGGGCCTTTATCCTCGTCAAAGGCTCGTCACTAGGAAGCTGGTCCACCACATACTGAACTATCTGATCGTACCTATAGCCCATAGCAGCCTGAGCACGACCCACTAGAGGTTCCCCCACAGCGTTAACTGGAAAATTCACTGAAAAAAGAAGACAAAAGAAAATAAGTCAACAATATGGACAAAGAGAACCGATGGGTGTTTTCGAGATTATGCGGCTCCAACTTAATGGAGCCTCATGCGGCTCAACTCAGAAAAACACTTATACGGCTCCGTTCAGCGAAGGTTCATGCGGCAGTGCTCTCATATGGCTCTCAAAGTTCGGATAAGTTCACGCTGTTCACGTGACAAACAAATTTCGTACGAGTCTATGCAGCTCAACGCAGCCTATGCGGCTTCATTGACGAAGTGCGTATGCGGCCATAGCAACGATTCTCATACGGCTCGTGGCTTGACCATAAGATATACATACGGTACACATGAAGATGAAGGCTCGCGCATAAAATATGCGACGTAGCCATGACAGTTAGGGTTCCAAACTCACGCAAAGGTCCTTACCATCGATAACGGGGTGGACGTCGGGGTGAACTATGGGCACGTCAGCTGGCGGAGGAGCTGCCATATTCGTCGCCGCAGAAGAAGCTTTCTTACCCTTCGCCGTCGATGAAGACGCTGTCTTCTTCGCCGTAACAGTCTTCTTGGGAGCCATTACTATGATCAGAGAAGGAGGATGAAGACTAAAGAGCTAGTGCAATAGCAGAAAGTAAAGGAAAGTCTTTCCCAAACACCCTGCTATTTATAGGCAGAACCCTAATGGACCGACGCATCGATTCATATGCAGAATAACTGACTCTTCGGTTATCAAGGCGATCTGATTATTTAAGCTGAACTCTTGGGATCCTGCCCCAAAAAGTGGCCTTGAATCTGACAGCAAATCAAGGGTAATCAATGCAAAATATTTGCACACATGGCATGAAGATGTGGCAAGGATCCCATGCGGTTCAGATTGCCATGCGGCTGGAATGACCATGCGACTCAGATGGCCATGCGGGTGAGGAGGCTATGTGGCTGAGACACCCATGCGGCAAGAACATCCTATACGGACAGAGGAGTTTATACATAGCCATGCTTCTTATTCAAAGTATTTTAATTTTGCAAATTGAAAACTTTGAAGGGGGTCTTATAGAAGCATGGAAAAGAATAAAGAAATGTTCATGCGGCCAAAGATCCCCATGCGGCTCAGAGAACCCATGCGGCTCAGTGATCCATGCGGTTCAAGAGTCTATGCGGCTCGAATAATTCTATGCGGCCCAGAGAGAAGCCACGTGGCCTTCAACAGCTCTTTTCTTTATCTTTTTTTGCATTTAATGCCATGACGGCTGACAGCTCTGACAAATGACAGCTCTGACAAAAAGGCACAATAATGACTGACGTAATGGCGCATCCCTAGGGAAGAGGAAAAAATCTTCTCACAGCTGGCAGAATCTATTTAATCCCGAGGTATGCGGCTGCGGCCGCCCATCTTCATGTTGTTGCGTCCTTTATGCGGCCGCCCATCAGCATGTGGCTGCATCCCTTATGCGGCCGCCCATCAGAATGCGGCTGTCCACACTCATACGGCTGCCCACTCCCATGCGGCTGCCCATCTTCAAGCGGCTGTTCATCCCCATGCAGCTGCCCATCTTCATGCGGCCATGTAGCCTCATGCGGCCCACTTATATACGGCTCGGCCAAGATGATTGAGACACATGGTAGTCTTATCTTCCTGGAATTATAGGTGTTAACAAATCCTAATCAGATTTGTTGCAATAAGTGCCCAAATCAAATCAAATCGAGCAAATTAGACACGTAGCAGACCATTACAAGTTGCTAATATTCATGGCAATCAGCATTTATTGTCCACAGAGATTTAATGCAATCACATTAATTGCTTAATTCTATCATATGTAAGATGGATGGCCCAGATTAATTAACTCTCAGACCGCCGACTTTCGAGAATGGGCAATCACTGTAAAACCCTAATGATGCCCCCCACTCTTATAAATAGCAAGGTGCCATTCCCTTGCAACATACACACACACATAGAGAAGACAGAGACAGACAACACCCCCCGCTCGGATCCAGAGAGAATCAGATAGAGAATATACAGAGATCGAAAGGAGAGAGAAGCATATACAGAGAGACCAAAGAGAGCATTTCTTCATCAACGCCAAGTACTTCTTCTCCAGAGCCAAGGCTGCACCCGATCGTCCAAGGAGTAAGGCAGAGCTGACGTCGCTTTCCCCAGCCTCTATCGTCACTATCTAGAATCTAAAATAAACAATTGTACTTAGATTGTTGTACCTAGATTTTCGTTCCTAGGCTTTCGTTGTACGAGCGAGTTTGTATTGTGAGTCTAAGTTCAGTCCTCCGATAATTTGTTCTATTCTTTTACAAATCAATGGTAAACAATCACCCACTTGGAATGTCCTAATTTTAACCTTCTTGTTAAAAGCTCCCGAGATACATGCTTGGTATAACTTGATTCGTTGTTGAGCTAACAAGCGCTTCTCATCTAAAGCCTCCAACTCTTGTAGCCAGCGATAATGATTATCATCTGTCGTCAATCGGTAGGTGAGGGCGACGTGGAGCGAGGGGATATGAGTCTCAAGTGGGAGAACCGCCTCACTCTCATACACCAGAGAGAATGGTGTGTTCCCAGTGGCCATCCGTACTGTAGTACGGTACACCCATAAGCATTTGCCAAGCTTCTCATTCCAGTCACATTTGTTGGAAGACACAAACTTCTTGAGAAGCTTGATTATAGTTTTATTAAATGCTTCTGCCAACCCATTCGCTGCCGGATTGTATGGCATTGAAGCAATATTATGGATTCGATGTTTGTCAAAGAACCGATAGAAGGCGTGGCTTGAGAACTGCGGACCATTGTCGTAGATGATCCTTCGGGGCAGTCCAAAGCGATAGATGACGTGATGCTTGATGAAGGTGGTCCCATTTGACGTCTTCACTTCTGCTAGCAGAATAGCCTCCGCCCATTTGGAGAAGTAATCTGCGATTGCGAGTATAAAGCGATGTCCTCGGGACGAAAGCGGAGTGATCAGACCAATGATGTCCATTTCCCATGTTTCGAATGGCCAGGATGCCACTGTCAGATATAGAAACTTGGATGGCTGGTGGATGAAATCTGCGTGGACTTGATAGGCTTTGCACTTTCTTGTATAGTCTATCGCATCTACAACCATCATAGGCCAGTAATAGCCCATTCGGCAAAGGCGATCTTACAATTTCGGGCCAGGTTGATGGGCCTCGCAGACGCCGTCGTGAGCTTCACGTACATTTTCTTTAGCTTTTGTATTTGACAGACACCGAAGCAGTAATCCATCGTATGATCGCCGATACAGCATTTTTGTCTCTGTATCGTAGAAGAATCTGAGGGAACGTCTTCTGATAGAAGTGGCTTTCTTTAGATTCTCGGGCAAGATGCCATAGACTACAAAGTCTATGAATGGCTGTCTCTAGGCTGGTGCTTCGTCGATCGTCAGAGCGGAATGACTTGCTACAAATTGAACGTTATTCTTAGGACAGACCAATTCGTAGCCTATTACGTCCACCAAATGATGAGTATATTTCGGGACCACTAGGGAAGCAGCAAGACCTGCTAGGGCGTCGGCTTCGATATTTTGGAGTCTGGAACAAGTTCTATGAAGAATCCTTCAAATGACGAAATGATGTTTATCGCTATTTGGTGATAGGGGATCATATCTTCATAGCGACTTCATAAGAACCCCGGATCTGATTGACGATTAACTGCAAATTACCTTATGCTTCAAGATACTCTACCCCCAGCTTCTTTGCAAGTCGGAGGCCAATGACCAAAGCGTTGTACTCGGCCACGTTATTCGAACAGGGCTTCGTTAGGGAGTAACCCCGATTGATCACCAGCCTGGAGAGAGAAATCAGCACCACTCTGACTCCAGCGATGATGTTGCCCTTGGGCCCAGTTCTCGAAGCACCGTCGAAGAACATTCGCCAGCTGGCATCGTGGGAGACTGCATTTGAATTGGCGACCTCATCTGGTATCTCTTCGTCTATTCTGGTTGACTCCGAACCTGGATGAGCTGCTAGAAAGTCTGTCAGAGCTTGACCTTTAACAGCCTTATGCGGGATGAAGATAATATGGTAGGGAGATAATAATACAGCCCAGGTAGCAAGGCGAGAGCTGAGTGCACCCGACTTGGTCATGAGGACCCTGAGGGGGTTAACTCTTGATACGACATGGATGGTTTGTCCCGTGACGTAGTGTCGCGTCTTCTGAATGACGAACACCAGAGCAAGACACTCCTTCTCCATGGTAGTGTATCGATATTCAGGCCCCATCATCATTCGGCTGAGGTAATATATAGCTTGCTCGTGGCCTGCATCATTGTTTTGTGCTAGTAAAGCACCGAAAGAATGCTCCATTGTTCGCATATAGAGCAGGAATGGCTTTCCAGCAACTGGGGCTACCAGGATTGGAGGGTTCAACAGATATTCTTTGGTACTGTCGAAGGCGTGCTGACATTCTTTATCCCATACGAATAAAATGCCCTTCTTCATGAGGTGGGTGAAGGGTTGACATCGCCCGGAGAGGTTAGAGATAAACCTCCTGATGTAAGCTAACCTCCCTTAAAGACCTCTGAGTTCACGGAGATTTCTTGGGGGACCACGATTGCCTTCATCTTTTCGGGGTCTATGTGGATACCCTGGGAAGTAATGATGAAACCCAATAACTTCCCGCTGGATACATCCAAGAAGGATTTTGTGGGATTCATCTTCAAGTTGTGCGCTCGTATTAGGTCAAATATCGTCCTCAGGTCCTGCAGATGGTCTCCTTTAGAGCGACTTTTGACAGCTATGTTATCGACGTAACACTCCACAGTCTTACGTAGGTGATCTCTGAAGATGACACTCATGGCTCTTTGATATGTAGCGCCGGCATTCTTTAAGCCGAAGGGCCTGACGGTGTAACAGTACATGCCAATCGGTGTTTGGAATGATGTATGCTTCTCGTCATCAAGAAACATTTTGATTTGATTGTATCCTGAAAAGCTATCCATGAATGACATGCGCTCAAAGCCACATGGGTTGTCGATCATAATGAACGTGATGGGAAGAAGAAATTTATCTTTGGGATATGCCTCGTTCAGATTGCAAAAGTCGATGCAAATTCGAATCTTCCCATTCTTTTTGAGGACTGGTACAATGTTGGCGACCCAGTCTGGACGTTGCTCCTCCCGGATGAAGCCGCTAGCTATCAGGTTGTTGACCTAAGCTTCGATAGGGTTCATGATGTCCGGGTGGAACCGTCGTTGCTATTGTTTGATCGGCTTTGCGTCTGGACGAATGTTGAGCTTGTGGAGTGCAACCTCGGTGTTCAGTCCTGGCATGTCTTCGTAGCTCCAGGCGAACACGTCGATGTATTCTCTGACGAGTTACAGTAGCGATTCTCGCTCTTCGTCTGCCAGATTCTTGCTGACGAAGATGGGCTTTGGAGAGGACTCATCACCGACATCAATTTGCACAACCTCATCTTCCGTGGGAGGCTCTCTTTGTTCGAACTGCTTCTCCTATTGCACATCTAGCTGTTGTGCCCATGGCTCTAACTCAAGAAGTTTATGAATGTCTTCATCTTCTTCGTAGGCGTCGGCAAATGCCATATTGACGGACCAGACTTGCCTGAGCATGTCCCCAATGCTGATGTCTGAATCAGAAGTGGGTGACCCAGACAAATGAGAGTGCCATTTGCACTCGTCATCTGAGCTCTCAATGGTCGTTGTAGGTGTAACATAACCTAGCCGACATATGGTCTTGTTGTAGTAATCCTATGGTTTCTCAGCCGGGACCAACAACTGTAAGGGTAATCTCCGTCTAGTACCATAGTTCAAGCCTGGCGTAGTGTCCAGATCATACCCCTATTTTTGTATGAGGTATTTGGATCTGGAACTATACAGATAAAGGGGCAGTCTCCCGATGTCGGGTTCGAGATTAACTTCTTATATCCTGAAGGGTTGTGGATCATTCTTCCGGCCAAAGATGATCGGATGATCCTCTCCTTCGACTATGCGGTAAGCGTCTTCCACTGGAGTAAGTTGATTTGCGGTGTAGATATTTGTCACCTGTGTGTGTAGGTGGGTGCCTATACCGTGTTCCATAACATACATTGTACAAAGCTTATTAAGCTCGAGGTAGTTCAAAGATAGCTCTTTATTTATGAAGTAAGGTATCTTTTCCAGTAGGATTACATCATCTACGGATGGAACATCAGTGTGAGCAGACACGTACTTGGCCAGCTCTAACTTTTCTTCGGCTACCCCCTGTGTAAATGAAGACTGGGAGGATGACTTGGGCAGCTTAATCATTAGGGGCTCCACTGGTGGAGAAGAACGTGGAGTCGTTGGCGTACTAGCGACCCCCCAGTTTGGTGCTTGGTGCTGTGCGGGAAGTTGTTGGCTGGGTAGCAGTCCCCAGCTTAGCGCTCGGCTGCCGATTAATTATGGGAAGACGAATCGTCATTGGCTTGACAGAGGGATTGAACTCCTCTGTTTGTTGCTGGCTAGCTCTAGGCAGCCTGATTGTCAGTGGCTCTGTCTTGGGCCTTAGCGTATGGCCAGATCTTGGCAGTCGGATTATCATCTGCCCTTCCTGTGCAGAGAGGCTGATTGCATCCTTACACAGAGTGGCTGTAAGGGGTGCAGTTCTGCCAGGTTTACGGGCTTTGAGGTGGATCGCCAGAGGTTCTTCCGATCCAGTTGCCGCCTCTGTTGGAGCTTGAGTATCTTTTTTGACAGGTACCTTTTCGACTTCTCGTACAAACATGAGTCTGAGTAGTAGGATTCGACCCCTTTTAAAGGGATCGATGTTGGCAAATTCTGTCCTCACGAAGCCATGCTTATCGACGTACTTGAAGCATTGGTGCAGTATAGAAGGCACGATCATGTAATCGTGTATCCAAGGATGCCCCAGGAGAATATTGTAGGAAGTGTCCACATCTATGACATAACAGGTCACTTCTGACTGAAGGTCGCCGATTTGGCACTTCAGGCGAATCTTTCCGATCGGATAGCTTCTGCCTGAATTGAAATTGCTGATGGCAGTGCTTGTCGGCGTCAGGCGATGCATTGGGATGTGTAGATGGTGTAGCAGGCTCTTTGGGATGATGCTTATGGAAGAACCGGGATCAATATGCATTTGATCCACCTTGATGTCGCTAACGTATCCAGTATAATACAGAGGGCGATCATGCAGGTTGGTCTTAATAAGCATATCCTGCGGAGTGAAGACAATGTTGGGCATTGCACCTGTGCCAGCGCTGTCCTGGAAATCTGCAGGCGAGCTTTTCCCAGTGAGATTGGACTGAGCCAGATATGCATCGACGTTCTGGAGTGCCTCGTTCAGTGCGATGCGAACATCTTTGGAGAGTCTCAGGAGCTCGTATAATAACAACTTGGCCGGTGTGTTGGCCAATTATGCCAAGATGTTAAAGTTGTAAGGCCTCTCCAGCCCATGAGGCGCCTCTCTTCGGAGCGGCTTGTCAAAGCGAGTCTCCTTCGGCTTAGGCTTGTCGGTCGTCGAAGGCTGAGAAGGTCCTGGAGCATCAGCAGCCGCCGGCTGATGATCTTCAGCCGAGTTACCCGGTGGAGGTTGAGTTTATGTACCGGATCGGGTAACAACAGCCGTAGCTTCTTCGACCTCTACCGAGATTGTGTGACATGATTTGACTTTTCCACTCTTCTTCTTGCTGGTGGAGGGTGGTGCGGACTGAGTCATTTCAGGTACCAAGTCCGGATGGACCGACATGACCTTCCCTCGTGATATGGTAAGGGGCACTAGACCAGCAGCCTGGTCTCGGGGAGGTAGAAGGTTAGCGACCTCCATCTTTGCTCTAGGGACGGGTACTACTCCATCTTGAGGCTTTGTCGGAGGAAAGCTACCGAATTGTACTGACACCATGTTGGCTGTCACGGTCACCTCTTCGAAATCAATGGCCAAGGCCTTAGAATCGATAAGATGCTGGATATATCGCTTCAGTTGGAAGTAGTCCTGCATGGCATAGTAGACATAGCGATGGTAGTAGCAGTACTTGGGGCTCTCCATCTATGCAGGAGGAGGTTCACGCCTTGGAGGAGGGAGCTGAATTCGACCTCCTTGTATGAGCATATCCAAGTTGGGCTTGACATGGCCGTCCTCGAAGGAGTAGGTCATCTAAGGCCACTGCTTTTCTGCCGACTTTGATTCAGGCTTCTGGGCTGTGTCGGCCACCATAGCCTGCTTTCCCTTGTTATCTCGGTTGTTGGAGGAGTTACCGCCATTGTTGTTGTTGGCATTAGGGCGTTTACCCTTGTCCTTTCCCTTCAGAATGTGTAGTCCCAATTGGCGAGCTTTCTTCAACTTGTCTTCTGCGCCAGTGGCACTGATGATGAACGTCTTTCAGTCCTTGAATTGACTCTCGCCCATCCAGAGGTTGATTGTGGAAAGCAGCCTCTTTTGGCAGATTTCAATTAAGGAAGAATCTGGATTGCCAGAGGGCAATTTTATCGCAATTTGGCAAAATCGCTCAATGTAGTTCCTCGTCAATTCTTTCTCACCCTGAACAACATCCATGAGGGTAGACATTGTCACATCTTGTCCTTCCTCTTAGATCCTTTCAACGAACATGTTTTTGAAGCCGACGAAGGAATGGATGCAGTTGTCCGGCAAGTTACGGTACCAGTCGAAGGCGACCCCTTCCAATGCTCCAATGGACAACCGCATAAGGATGGCATCATCATGAGGCAGATGGTCGGTTGTGACTTCGAAGTAGATGATGTACCTGCTTGTAGATGTCTTTCCATTATATGGATTGATGTTGAATAGTTTATATCTTGGTGGGAAGGGAACATCTCTCCATGCAGCCGGATACGGTTGTCGTATCCTGAGGTCCTGACAGGTTTCTCGGGCGTGGAACATGGCTCGGAGCTCCTGAACCTCTCGTCTTGCCTCTCTGGCCTCGTCTGCAGTGGTGGGAGCCGTCATCGTAGGAGGATTATTGCCTGGGTTTGGCGCAGTTGAGTTTGAGCCCACATTGACCGTGGAACCCAAGCTTGTTTGGCCAGGCGTCCTTCCTTGCAGAGTTAGAAGGGCCGCTTTAATCTCGTTCTCAGACTTGACCAAGGTATACAGTATGGCCTCCAGAGTGTCGATGCGTTGGCGATCACTAGGACCATCTTGGTTGCTGTCTGTCATGAACACCGTCCTTACATGAGCAGAGATGGAAGGAACAGTAGAGGACGTACCCTCTGAGTCATACCCTTGTACAGAGAAGTTTTCAGGGTATGTGGGAATGTTCTCCTCTGGTTCGGACTCAGAAGAAGTGGTACCCCCAGCTTCAGAACTTGCCTCGTCTTGAGAGTTGTGGACGTACTCGGGGATGTCGGAACCTGCTGTGTCTGTTGGGGGAACCGTTTTCTCTGGATTATCTTCTTGGAATACCGGATTGTTATGGATGTTTGGAGGAGTGCTACCCCCGGCTTCAGCGCCTCCCAAAGATGTGGACGACAAATCTCTAATTGTGGCAAATTTCGTCTTTGAGCGGGTACCTTGGTAAACTCCTCCTGTAACGGTGGTAGACAACCGCTTAGAAGAGAGTTTCTTGGTTATGTTGGTTGAGATTTTTGGACTGGAGGCGTTTGTTTTCTTCCCTCTCCCGCTGCCTGGGATCTTCAGAGCAGAATTGCAGGAGGCGACGAGAAGTGCCTTGTCTTCTAAGCTTGGGTGTTGTAATCGTTGGAAGACGGACCGCCGGTCTTCTTGTACCGCCGCGTTGTTGCAGCAGCAGTTGACAATAACTTGGGTACAGGGATGTCCATGGAAGGACTCTCTGCACACCGAAGCATCTTCTCTTTTCTTGCGCTTGTGAAGGATCGCATCACGCAAGTCAGGTACGTCTCGAGCAACCTTAACACCTATTTTGTGGGCCCGGGAGTCCTGAGCACATGAGTGTGTTGGCATCCTGCCTGCTCTCCGATGTAGGGGTAGTACGAGTACTTGCCCCTGATCATTGTTGGGAGATTCTTGATAACTATCCCGTTCGTTGGCCGTCGGGGGCTGGACACGGATAGTTTTATACAACTTTCCATCAGGGGCCCGCGTATAGTCAGCGGGACGCCCTGATGGTCAGAAGTTGGGACAGCTGACTGAGCTCGACGAACCCGCGCTATCCTAAACTTCTTTCCTCTAGCACCCGAGAGTGCATAGTAGGAAGAGTCCAAGTGGTGCGTCACAGAGTTTAGCAAAACCTCCTGAGAGCCTCTAAGGCCAGGACCACATGAGAGGCGGTCAAAGACTGACCGTGAGCCGCATGGAGCAGATGGTATACGGCTGGGATTGGTGGCCGTGCAGGCTGTCTGTATGCGGCTGGCATGTGTAGCCGCATGAACCTTCTGTATACGGCTAGAAGCGATGGCCGCATAAGCAGTCTGTATGCGGCTGGCAGTCGTGGCCGCATGAGCCTCCTTCATGCGGCTAGAAGTTTTAGCCATATGAACCTTCTGCATGCGGCTGGCTTCTGTGGCCGCATGAGTCTTCATGTGGCTGGTACCCATATGTGGTTTCTTCTTGGACCGCAAAGAGTTCATCTTTGCCCCTGCAAGTCCAGCATCGTAGTGTTTTCCTCTACCGAACTTGGGGACAGCAGAGTCCTCTATGGTCCGAAGTGGGACCGCACGAGAGTCTTTCCCTTCATTTTGGATAGCAGGGAGCATTTCTTCTAGAGCTTGGAGATGAGCAAATGATTTGGGCCTCCACTCCCTGCGAGCATTCTTCGTGCAGGCTTGCTTCTGGACCGGGCCAGTGCTCCCATCGGAGAGCATTTCTTCAAACGCCTGCTAGTCGAAGCGGACGACAAGCATCTGTTGAGTGGAGCCAAGTTTGGCTGCGTCCGATTATGTCACCAACTCCTCAGTCATGGAGAAGTTAGTCCCCAGCAGAGTCGCCATCATGTTTGTCATTGATTATAAAAGAACATAACAGTTTTATGGAAGGACTGGACTTTTACTTCACAACACAAACTCGCTCGTAAAAAGAAAGCCTAGGGATGAAAACCTAGGTACAGCAATCTATGTACAATTGTTTAGTTTTTCTGGGGGGTGACGGTAGAGGCTCGGGAGAGTGCTATCAACTCTGCCTTACTCCTTGGACGATCGGACGTAGCCTTGGCTTTGATGAAGAAATGCTCTCGGGATGTGTGGGGAGATTCTTCTGTGCGCCGCCGCTCTCTCTGTGCGTGTCTCTGTCTCTTTGCAAGGGAATGACACCTTGCTATTTATAGGAGTGGGGTGTAGTAAGTAGGGTTTGCAATAATTGTTCCTTGAAAAGTGGGCGGTTAGGGATTGATTACGATTTGCCTTGATCTTGTTTGTTAGAAATTAATCTGGGCCATTAATATTGATTGTAACAAATCTGGGTAGTTAATGTTGATTGCACCAAATCTGCATGGGCTGTTATTGTTGATTGCAACAAATATGTATCGTGATGATTTGTGGATATCAGCTAATCCGAGTGAATAAATCTTGGTCAATATCCTGCCACGTGTCCCAACTGTCTGTTATGTTGATTGCCATAAATCTGGATTATTGGGATTTGATCATCTCCTGCCACGTGTCCCAACTGCTGTGAGCCGTATGGAGGACTATCATCGTTGAGCTACATGAGTGTGGCCTTTAACCGAGCCGCATGAAAGTCCTTACAACTGAGCCGCATAAAAATCCTTTAATCTGAGCCGCATAGAAGTCCTTACAACTGAGCCGCATGAAGGTGACAACCGCATGAGGGTGGCAGCCGCATGGAGATGGCAGCCACATGAAGGTGGCAGCCTAATGAAGGTGGAAGCCCCATTAGGGTGGCAGCCGCATGAAGGTGGCAGCCGCATGAGAGTGGCAGCCGCATTAAAGTAGGTAGCCGCATAGTGAGCTTCGGAATTGGTGGATCGTGCAAGCTATAAAGATTTCCTTCGTTTTCCTAGGAGCGCGCCATTATGTCAGAGTCATCATTGCAACTTTATGTCAAAGCTGTCAATTTACCTTTATGTTAGAGCTGCCGTGTTGCGTCAGAGCATTAAATGAGGCCGCTGCTTGATGGCCAGCTGTAGAGGCGAACCGCATAGGGCCACGTGGCTTTTACCCGAGCCGCATGGAGCTATTGGGGATTTATGAGCAGTATGAAGCTCTGGAGGACTTTTGAGCCGCATCAAATTCTAATGGACTCTTGAGCCGCATAAAGCTCTACGAGATTCTTTGAACCGCATGAGACTCCCTCTGTTTTGAGCCGCATGGACTTTCCTGTTCTTTTCCATGCTTCTACAGCACCAAGCCAAACTTAACAAGAATGTGCACCCCATTGCTGAAAATGTAATGGCCCCTATAAGTTCTGGGTGCCCAAAATTCTCCTCTACCAATGTGAATCCTATTCAAAGGGTGACTACTACTTCAAAGCGCCCAAAGATGAGTGCTAAAAATCCCCTCACTTATACTACTGAATTAGGCGCTTCCTTATACCTTGAAGGAACCAACTAGGCCAGGAACATGCCACATCTTTCCTCTTCTTCTACTAAGAAAGTCGACCTCTGTGATCTAATTTTTCAGAAACGGAAGGACGTATCCCCATCTCCACCAATAGTGCATCATTACAGCTCATATGAGATTACAATCAGGTGTTGTTATAAAATTGCCAAACGGTCAGTTTTTGATCGTCTTATTTTGACCCATCCTGTTGAGGTATCTTCAGAAGATGAGTCAGTATATGCGTATGTTAAGATGACAACTCATCGCTCTCATGAGGCTGGGGGTAGCCCAAGACGTACTTCATCTCGGACCCGTACTCATAGACCCCCGCTTTGTACTCATCATACATTGATGGGGTCTATCGACACACCAGATCAAGTAGTCGAGCTATAATTGGTCAAAGGAATCTTTCCATCTCTTATCCTGGGGGTAGCTCTTTACATGATTTTGACACCACCAGCGAGAGTTTTGAGCAGACTATCTCTTCTTCAATAGCCAGAGAGGTGACTGTGTACGTCATCACAGAAGATCAGGATGCTTCCAGTTCTACTAGCCAGGAGTAATGAATCGCCGTGCTAGAAGACAAATTGAAACAATGGCCAAAATGGTGGCAAGCATGTACACCATAATTGTGGCTCAACACACGGTTCCACCGGTTGTGAATACAACCTAAGAACCTATATCGGCATCTGCTCCTGTCAATATTAGTTTGGGGGTACAGTCTTCTCATATCGCCTCCATACAAGTGTAGGTTACTCCAAGTCAGTCTAGGGATGGGGGTGGTACTTATCATGCAGTCCTTCTTCCTAACACATCCAATCAATCTACTATTCTGTAACTGTTGGAAGACACTAACGAGGCTGTGAAACTCTTGCATTCTCAATTCGAAGCCTTCAAGCAAAAAAGACGGCCTACAAAAGCTTGGTATCAAACAACCATACCCTATTGAGTGGAAAGAGATGCAGTTTCCACCCAAGTATAAGCCTCCTACTATAATGTTGTTTGATGGCAGTATGTCTCTGAATCAGTTTCTCGATCACTTCGAGATAATGATCGACCAACTTCAACCTAATGATGCTCTCCTCACAAGAGTCTTTGTTGGGTGCTTGAAAGGAGTAGCCTACGACTGGTATCGCAGCCTGCCAGACGGGTGCATTACTTCTTTTGCAGTTCTGAAACAGATGTTATTGGAGTTCTTCTACGAAGGAACAAACGACATGACTATGTCGGCTTTGATGAAGATCAAATAAAGGCCCAACGAAACCGTGGATCATTTTATTGAGCGTTACCATCGCGAAGCACTGAAAATGCCTTTGGAAACTCCGGATGCATTAACTATAGATACATGCAAATCAAACTTGTTACCTATAGCTAGCATATGGACGAGTTCCACTCAATTTTAAGATTGGCCTTCCTTCATAATAAGCACCAGAGCAGCTGAGAAAAGTGCTGACAAATTCAAACTGTTAGACATCCAGATGCTTAATCTCGACAAAGATGAACAACAAACAACCAGCAGCGGAGGTCGCTAGAACAACCACAAAGGCAAAGAGACTTTGGATATCAATCTCAAAGGCAAAGAAGCTCTGGCCATCAACATAAGTCAGCCAACGCTTACCCTAATAGTACCACCACCGAGGGCACCACGTCCAAAAAAAGAATATTCCTTCGATAAGAATGATATCATGAGCATCTTCGATTGCCTAATCCAGAGCAATAAACTTAAGTTATCGGATGCAAAATGGCCAGAGAAAGTCGGTAAGACTGACCATCCTAAATATTATGTCTATGACAGGTATATTGGACATTCGACTCGAGCATGCTATGTGCTCAAAGAAAAGATCCAAGAGATGGTCAATTTTGGTGCAATCACTCTCCAGTAGGATGAAAAGATTGTGACGGCTAACATCGTCTCTCTACAATTTGGCGATTTCCCTGCTCAATTTGTACAGGATGGTGTCGTCCCTATTTCGAGAACTACTATGGAGATTGTAATCTCCCACCTGCACGAACTGATGGTCTGGTTCCTCTTTTTACTGAGAAAGGGAAAATCATGTGGATCCATCCAGACTTGGTGTCGAACTTTGAAGCACCATCTTCCTCCACAAAGTCCAAGAAAGAAACCGAGTACAAGTCATGTCATATGATTTCATTGGGTGAACATTGCCTTCCACCCTTAACTGCTACCTTCATCTCGACGGCAGATTCTTCTTCTCCTTCCCCCCTTCTGAGATAGCACTGTCAAAGCTAGAAGCCAAATATCAACCAGCTTTCCATCTGTATAGTCCACAGTCTCGTAAACTAATGACAAAGATGGGATATAACTTACAAAGGCCCCTGGCTTGAATAATGGAAAGGGATCTCCAGTACCCCTTTCTTTATGCCTTCTACATAACCAATTTCATGTCGGCTTAGGTTTTTGGACGAACTCTTCATCCTCCCAGAAGAAACGTTCTAAAATAAAAATCTGTACGAAGAATTGTAACATAGTGTCCTTTGAACCTGTCTCCGAAGAAGAAGCTTTAACCGATATCAGATCTGGGTGTCTCTAGTGGCAAATTTCTCGGATTCGTTATTACCTCTAAAGGTATACACGTTGACCCTAAGAAAATCAAAGCCATTCAAGAGATGCGTCCTCCACGCAACTTAAAAGAGCTACAAGGATTCTAGGGACGGCTTGCGTACATCAGGAGATTCATCTCAAATCTCTCTGGACGCTGTAGACCGTTCACTCAACTCATGAAGAAAGGTATGCATTTCATTTGGAATGAAGAATGCCAGCAAGGACTTGAAGACATAAAGCGGTACTTGATGAACCCTCCAGTTCTAGTGCCTCCAGTATCAGGAATACCCTTCCTTATATATGTTTGAGCAATGGATCGTTCATTGGATGCATTACTAGCCTAGAAGAATAAATAGGGTCATGAACAGGCTATCTATTATCTCAGTCGTACGATGATCAGAGCTGAACATCGTTATAGTCTGGTAGAAAAATTATGTCTAGCCTTGATGTTCGTTGTTCAAAAGACACGACATTATATCACAAGCCAAACCATTCATGTCATCTCCCGAGTCAACCCTCTCCGGGTTTTGTTGAGGAAGACTAGTATGCTTAATTCCACGCTCGCTATATGTGCCATATTATTAGCAAAGTACGATATGGTGTATGTTCCCCAAAAGTCTGTTAAGTGTCAAGCCCTCACTGACTTCCTAGTGGCTCATCCAATTCCTGAGACGTCTAAACTCTATGATGAAATTCCTGACAAAATCCTGGAATCTAACATGTTTTTTGAAGAATTTCCTACTTGGCATCTATTTTTTGATGGAGCATCCAGAATCGGACCCAAAGGCACCATCGTCGCTGGAGTCAGAATTGTCCTCGTATCACCCGATGGATTAGCTTTTCAACGAGCTTATTCTCTGGATGAATCATGCTCCAATAATATGGCAGAGTACAATGCTTTGCTCATTGGTCTCCAACTAGCTAAACAGCTGGATATTGAATAACTTGAGGTTTACGGAGACTCTAAACTGATCGTCAATCAGGTCAGAGGAACGTATGAAGTTCGGCATCAGGATTTTGTCCCATATCACGAGGCATCAGTTAAAATGGCTACATCATTCAAAGGCTTCTTCATTGAGCATGTACGGCAAGCATACAATACAGAAGCTGATGCACTAGCTAATCTTGCAGCAATATTAGCAATTCCAGTTGAAAGACAGGAGATGGTTGTTGTCACTAATAGAGAATTAATTTATAACGAGAATAATTCCAACATTGAATTTAGCAATTCAACAAAAATCAATGTCATCAGTGAAGGCTGGAGAGCTCCTTTCATTGACTTCGTGGTACATGACATCTTACCTGAAGATCCTAAAGAAGCTACAACTATCCGTCGACGATCCCTCTGATTCTGTTACAATCATACCACCAAGACTCTCTATCGGCGAATGTTTGATGGTCTACTCCTATGTTGTCTCACGGGAGATGAAGCAAAACAAATACTATACGAGGCTCACAATGGTGTTTGTGGAGCACATCAGCCCGGTCCTAAGATATAGGATTGTATCCGATGTATGGGCTACTAATGGCCCACTATGGTATCAGATGTCATTGAGCATGCAAGGAAGTGTTGAGCTTGTCAAATCCATGCAGACTTCATTCATCAACCGTCAGAATTTCTTTACCCGACTGTTGCATCATGGCCCTTTGAAGCTTGGGGCATGGATGTCATTGGTCCTATCAATCCACCATCATCTAGTGGACATTGATTTATACTGGCTATAACCGATTACTTCTCGAAGTGGGCTAAAGCTATACCTTTGGCCGAAGTTAAGACCAACAACATCATCAAATTCATCAAACATCATGTAATATAGAGATTTGGTGTCCCTCGGTGAATCATTCTTGAAAATGGACTACAGTTCATCCGCCAGAAGTTTACTCGGTTCTGCGACAACAACAGAATCGACAATGTCGCTTCCACGGCCTATAATCCTGTTGCTAATGGCTTGGCTGAGGCATTCAACAAGACCTTCATTAAACTTCTCAAAAAGTTCATTTCTACTAACAAACGTAACTGGCGTGAAAAGCTCGAAGAATGTCTATGGGCTTATCGTACTACCGTGCGCAATCCTATCGGTTGTACACCTTTTTCCCTGGTGTACGGATGTGAAGCTGCATTACCATTAAAAATTTAAATTCTATCCCTAAGAATTGCAATTGCCAATGAACTTACGACAGAGAACAATGATTGTCTTCGGCTTCAGGAGCTTGAAGCGCTGGACGAGAAACGATTACCTCAACATCATATTGAGCTGTATCAAGCCCGGATCTCCAAAGCTTTCAACCGAAAGGTCAAAGTCGAGCATTCCAAAAAGAAGAAATAGTCCTTACTGTCATACGTCCTATGACTATGACGCATATGAGTAAGGGCAAATTTGAAGCAAAGTGGGAAGGTCCCTATGTTGTAAGCAAGGTTTTCTCAAACAGAGCTTATTAATTGACCGGGATGGACGGTCGAGTGGCCATGATGCCTATCAATGACAAATTTTTGAAAAAAATACTATGTTTGAAAAATGTATGAGATATCAATATTGAACATGATTTAAATCTTTGAATTATCATCTTTATTTACTCTTCTGTAAATAGAATCATAGAAAATAATTTCTCAAAATCGGTGTTTGTCATGTCCTCATCACCTCTGAACAGACCTGGTTTATTGAGATATATCATGCCGATTTACCTCTTAACATATTCTCATATCTGGTTCTGGAGCCTCAATGGATCAAGAATCATCTTTGAATGAAGAATCACGTCCTCATTACCTCTGAATTCTATCATTCATTCATATCCATTTGTCACGTATATATATATATATATATATATATATATATATATATATATATACCTCTGGTAAAATAGTCACAACAAAGACAATATCATCGTTATCTGTTATGTCCTTACTACCTCTGAACAGATATGATAGTTGATGTTGTTCTTCAAAAAAATGTGTCATGTGTACATTACTACCAAATGCATTATCAGAACAAAACAGAAGCAATGTTTATTCACAATCCATAGAATTTATAAGTTTATTACAATTCATGGGATAATAAAAAAAGGGATGAAAAAGCAAAAGACAGATACAAGACATCATGGTGGGGTACTAAGGGCCAGGATGCGTGTCTTCAATTCTGTAATGTATTTCTCTCAATTATCCTGGCCAGCAACAATGTTCTCTGTCGTCGTAGTCCTTCTCTCCTATTCTAACATGAGCCTCAAAATAGGGACACATCGATGAACCTCAACTTCTCGAGATACGTTTAAAGCTTGCAACTGCTGCTCCAGTTCCCTCAGCTTCTGATGTTTCTCTTCCAAATGCGTCTCATAATCAGCTTGTTTGGCTGTAAGGGACTCCAACTCTGCACGAAGTCTATCCTCATCCTTCCTGAGATTACTCACTATGTCATCATCAAGAATAATAGATGTCTCAGTTTGTTCTTTCAAATGAGTCAACTAACTCTCTTCTTCAGCCACCTCCTCCAGCTTTTGGTGAAAAGAGGCTTTAGTTTGAATCACTTTATGGGTCAGACGTTGATATTCAGTTGCCACTAGAGAGTTGAAATCACCCTTCTTTAAGGCTTGAAGAGTAGTGATGGGTTTTTATAAGCTGGCAACCAGCTGATCTAAGGTGTTTGCCCTTGTATCGCCGCTCATCTCTCGAATGGCGGCTATTAAAGCTGAAGCAGTATTCTGTGGAGCATTAAAGGATAGATCTGTGGCCAGAGCTACTCTCATTAGGCTTTGCAGGCAAGCGTAGAAGGATACCACAAGCCCATCGGCCAGCCTACATACTAGGTCTCTGCCATATGGAGTTGCAGCTATATCTTTTATACCAACTCCTACAGAAGCCAAAACAATCAGAGCTGTGTGCGTAACAGTTAAAGAAAATGGAATTGGAGGTTGTAGAAGCATAAAAAATCTCAGCTGAAGACATCCTTTCGCCAAAGCACAGAAGATGCAAAAGACTCAGACTCAGTGCTAAAATGACAAAACAGAAGATATGGAGAGAAGACCCTTCATTGTCATATCTACCAAAGTCTAGTACAGACATATCAGGACCAAACATAAGGGACTAATTATGTTCTTCTACAAAGGATCTAGTACAGATTCAACAGAAGCCTAGAGGGATATACAATGGATGCAGTCTTCATCGAAGGGCAACCTTCCTTCTTCTCGATACAAATGCTAGAAGATTGACTTCCACCGAAGCATGTTCTGATATTCTTGTGGGCACAACCTCTCATAAGTATATCAGTAACTCGGCACTTTGAAGATGCCAGAGCCTTCAATCCAGATGTGCAGCCACCTCCCTGTGCCAACCTCAGAAACAAAATGGTGGTAGGCCCCCCTCCCATTCTTTTATTCCAGAAGCCAGTATCTTCACTCCAGGGGCACAGTTTCCTGCTTGCGCCAATATCAGACGTGCAGGGGTGTCATACCCTTCCCTTTGCAGCCAACGCCTCCACTATCCAGTGGCGCAGCTACTTACCTACGTCCGTATAAGCCACATGATGGTGATATGCTCACACCATCTCCATTCCCACGGTACAGTCATCTGCTCCGGATTAGAAGCTTAAGTCACTTCTCTACAAGAGACTTAGAAACTTCTATCGCAACCAATGCAAGTCAACCTGTCACTCCAAAAGCACAGTAACCTCGTCAACCTGAAGCACAAGCCTATTTGTTGCCTACATCACAGTGACTCTGGTAGCCCAAAACATAGCTTCATAAGTTGCTCTATACGCACAGAAGTCTCGTTGTCATTCGAAGCTAAGTCCACTCGTAGCCTGAAAGCACAGAGGTTCCGTTGTCTCCAGAAGCACGGTCTACTCGTCGCTCTAAAAGCACAACAGCACTTAGTCCTCACCAGAGGCGCAGGAAGCATGGGTTCACCCTAATTGGTTTGTTTAAACCGCCTCGTACAGAGAAGATTGGGATTATATGATGATTAATATCATATCAGATTGATTTAAATCTTAGACGAGGATCAATTAGACTCCAAATCTTGGATAAAATCCTAAGATTTACTCAGCTTTATCCGGGCAAGTAAATCGGCATGCGCCACGTGTCACCTCCTTTGGTTATGTTTATAACCACCAAAAATCTCGTTTGAGGGAAATTTCGATGTCCGCCACGTGTTAGCACCGCAAAAGCCCGCATCGTACAATGATGGGAGATTCTTTCATATCTGAGGAACCCTAATGTACATCGCATATGTGCTCGGCTCTCTATAAATAGAAGGAGTTCTTCTTCCACCAAAAAAAAAGAAAAAAAGAAGGAGGGATCATTGACAATCGACAATCTTCAAAGCAACATCAATCTCTATCTACGAAGAGTCGACCACCCTCATCCATCTATCAACCAAAGAACCAACCAACCAACCATCTTCAAGGGATCTTCTCGTCCAGTCATCCTCTTGATCGGTGACCCCAGAGTCCCATCAAAGGCACCAAAGAGCCATAGCAGGGTTGATTCGTCGTCAGATCATCAACAGAGTAAAGGAGCCGCTACAGTGCTCGATCTCTACCGTCACACTTTTCCAGAAACCTCTTCTCCCTGTACTTAGAATATCCAATTTAGGACTTCCTTCTTTGTACACAGATACCTTATACGTTCAATAAAGCAAAAAGTTCGTTCAACTTTTTGTTACGTCGAACAAAATGGCGGCTCTGCTGGGGACTACCTTCTCCTCCAACGAGAAGGTGGTTACGCATTTTGATGACAACTTGCTGGAAGCTTCTCAAGACATGCTGGTCATACACTTCGACCTGCAGGCATTTGAAGATCTCCTCTCTGATGAAAAGTCAAAGACTTCGAAGCGGTTCGTACAACTAAAGAAGACTCGACGTGTCTGGAGGACTAAGGCGGCTGCAGCCAGCAGCACGATGGCGGGAACTACATCTCAGTACCCCCTCAACGTCAAGACCACAGAGAAGATCTCGGTTGCTATAACCTTATCCCCTCGGCCGATTCCCGTCCCAGGAAAGCATGGCAAAGAAGATGGTGGTTCCATGGTTGATCTGACAATGGAACGATTCCAAAGGAAGCGCACAGCGGTCCAACCCCTCACAACGGAAGTATTGTCGACAAGGAGATCTATCTTCGACAGAATCGCCTTTCCTTCAGGTAAACCTTCGGCGGACTCTGAATACTACTCACCCGCAAGGTAGTAGAAAGAGATCCCAGGTGGCCCATGCTTCACACAACAAGCGTGCGACACCAACGGCAGACCAGAGTCCCATATTGACAGTAACACGCGTAGCCGACAAAAAGCTTTACAAGACTGGCTCTCACGCTCCGATGCCTCAACCAGTCGAATCTTCCTTCCACAGGGTACTGCTGTGCGTAAGCCAAGCCCGGGGTACTTCCCATGGAGAGGGAGCCACACGAGCAGCATTCCCGCAGGAGCAACATATGGCTTCACCGCTAGACCCGCTTTGACCGTGCTTACAAGCAGTTTCCTTGCATGTACAATGGGAGTGCTATGACAGAAGATCCAACCCTCTCCCAAATGGAACAAGAATCTTGGCACAAGAAGTGCGTAAATCAAGGCACTCTTGTACCTAGATTACCATCAACTGCCGTTGTCAGCTATCACTACCATATTTTTGACTTAAGGGTATTTTGGTCATTTTTGACTTTTTGTAAAATTGAATTTTTATTAATTAAATATGTGCTAATTATTTAATTGAGCCTTAACCTAGAAGTTAACTTAAACTAGATATGACCATGAGACTAGATATTACTTAAGAACCTTCTAACCTAAGTGCCAAGATTAGAAATATCTAGATATTATGGTAGTAGGATATTTTGGTTAGATATTATTAAAGGTAAACCTAGTTCTAATATGAGCCTTAGATTAGACTTGATTTACCTTGATAGAAGCCTTACCACATATCTAAACTAATGCCTAGCCCTAATTCCTATGCTTGGCCGACCACATTACCCCTATAAGTAGCAACACATGAACCCATCTTGCCTCTTTTAACACCTACAAGAAACCCTAATCTAGTTCTTCCCCAATTTCTCCCATTTAATTCAAATTAATTCTAAATTGAGTCAAATCAATTGCATCATCATCCCCAACAGTAGAGGAGGCTAGTGGAGGCTTCCTAGCAAGGTTTGAGGACCATTGAACCATATCAAATTTGTAGATGAGCTCATTCCTAGGGTTTTTATATTGAGATTGAACTCTCAATAGATAAACCTCTCTAAACACTCAAAAATCATGATTTCTCTTCATAGATGCATACATCTAGGTGTCATACCCTTGTAGACCAAGTTTGGTAGGATTTCGTGTCCATTTAGTATGCGTATCAGACACGTATCAGTATTTTTAAATAGGTGTTTGATGGAATGCCCAAGTGAACTGGTTGTTTATAATTTCTGAAACTATTTACATATTTTGGTAGCCCTATATTTGAGGAACACAAAACCCTAACTTTGAGCTGTATTCTGTGTCGTGTCCGTGTCCAAATTGGACACGCACGTGCTGTAGAAGACCTCGTGTTGTGTCCTACTATCCCATTGCTATTACTCTTGACGCAGGTCAAGTGGACACATGCCACTTAACAGAAAGTTAGGGGCGGTGACTGAGAAGCCACCCTATAGTTTTAGGGTCTCTCGTGACGTGTCGGATACGAGAGATTGAGTGCACTGATTTTGTACTGAACCGTACAGTATCGATTTTACTCTCTGATACGGCTTTCGACCCAGACACAGACACGGCTTGGACTCAATACAGGGTGTCAACCCTCTAACCCTAGACCCCATCTACCTATGGACACATGCTCGAGACCATGTTCTTCGTATCGTGACCTAGGTTGATCGACATGGCTGCACGAGCCTGTGCACATACAGTTTCTGATATTCTGTAATTTTTTATTTGGACACCTCATGTCCGGTTGTGTGGATACGAGTACCCCTCCATGACATGTATGATATGCTCGACACATCTGCATATATATATTTGTTGATTAATTAGAATTTTGATACGAATTTGGGGTTTTCATTCGTATATAGTTATTTACTGATACTGGGGTTTCAAATTAGGTTTTTAGTGTTTTAATCACATTTAAATTGTTTAAATATCAAATTATCATGTTAATTATTTGCTGTATAATGTGTAGTAATATCTGAGATTATATTGGTTTGGGTTTTGTTCAGTTTCTTTCATTCGAGTTTATTTTAACAGTGGATGTTAATATACATATTAAGAACAGTAAATATATATGTATACATATAGGTTTTCTGAGATTTTCTTAAGATTCAGGTAGAACCTGTTTTCGAAATGAACTGAGAACAACTTTGATTTAATCTGAGTATATATAATGAGTAAACTGAGATTTAGATAAATGACAACTGTTAAAATATATGTAAACTGAGAATGGAATATTGGTTTTAGTTTGTGTTTTAGGTTTTTAGCTTGATATTCGAATATCAGGTTTCGATATTTAAACTGAACTGAGTTTGTATTTTCAAGATTAGTTGAGTTTACATTAAATGAAACCTGGGAATGTTTGGAACTGAAATCAATACTGAAATGTTAATGTATATTATATGTTTTTATTGAAACCTGAGAATAAAACTGACATGTGTTGGTTTTAATACGAAATCTGAGTTTAGATAATTATCTCAAAACTTGAGTTCCTTTCAAATGAAAACTGAGATTACATATTGCATAATTGAGTTGTTGATGTAAGCTGAACATATGTATATGAAATAGAGATTTAAATGCAATATGGTAACCTGAAGGATAATACAATGTTAACAGAGTATACCCCTTTCATATCTGTCATGACCCGCACCAAGTGTAGGGGCACAAGAAGTGGGTAAGTCCATCCTAAGCCGCAGTGTCGGCGGTAGAACGCTGTTCTAGGTCACTATCAAATCAACAACTCACGCAATTATATAATGTACCTGTCACAACCTCAACCCCGAATGGAGGACAAGTATAAGATACAATAATACTCAATCACGATCTAAGCATGATAAGATAACAGAGGAGTCTAACAACTATATAATACTCAAACAACAATAACTTAAATAAATTCCCAAAATAACAACATCTCAACAATCTCAAGATACCAATTATTGCAAAACAAGTTCTAAAAGAGAAACTAAACCATAAACTAGTAATCTACTCCAAGCTCTATTTGTCCTCTAGGCTAGCTATGAATCTCCAGGATACCTGTAATATTTTCAACAAGTCCAGTCAGGACTTGAACGATCACAATACATCTCACGCAGTTCATATCATGTCAGAAGATAATAAACATGCAATAGAGTAAGATAAATGAATAACTGAGAGAATGTACATAAAGTAAAAGAGATAACTGTAATGGAAATATCTACTATAAGTAAAGAACTGTAAGTGACTAGTGAATCAGAGTATAAGATAGACATGTGAATGGCTGGGACTGATTTATGATTACACTACGGAATTGATTCATGATTACCCTACTTTGGGATTATTAACATGACTATTTCTACTCCCCCATCCCCAATCAATACACAAGGATCCAGACAAGTTATGTTAAGATTTATGATTCCACTGTCTCATAAATGAGAGTACGTAAAATTGATTCATGAGGGCTCTGTGAACATGAGAGTACATGAATCACAAGAGTATACATAAATAGTGAAGCATGGAGATACATGATGTAAGTGAAACACACATGGCATAAAATATCTGATGCTCCCGAGGGGGATAACATCTCATGAAAAGATCCATATAGTACCAATCCGTGTTACCAATGTGACAGCATCGAATAAAGTAATCTAGAGCAGCAATATAAGTTCTAGCAAGTATGAAACGGTCAAAGAATGTACTCGCCTGATACCCTGAACAACTGATATAAAAAGATGGCCAACTGGAGTCACAGAGTCCTAGTTAGAGCAACACAGGTTATAAAGAGTTCAACTTATATGGTAATTGAAATTATAATGCAATCTACATGAGTCTAAGTCAATCTAGGTCAAAGTCAACTCTTGGTCAACTTTGGTCAACTATAAAGTCAAACTAGGTCAACTGTAGTCAAACTAGCTAGGGTTGGGTGAACAATGGTCAACTAGTCTAGGTTAGTTAATTCTAGGTCTAAACAAACTAAGTCTATGCAAATCAAGTATCCAAGATAGCCACTAACTCATAGCCTAAGTCACTTGCTAAACCAAGTACAAAACTAAACCATAAGCTAACAAGGCACACAAACTTTGTCATATAATATATATATATTATTCACATTCACATATTCATATACATAGATATATATAGGAAAGCTATATATATAGGCACATACATATATATATATATATATATATATATAAGGAGAGGTAAAATAGTAAGTGAGTGTGTGCGTGTGTGTGTTTGGCATGTGTGTGAAAGGATATGTGTTAATGTTCTCAGATTTAGTGATAGGTAGGTGTATGTGACATGGGATACATAGTGTCAAAGGGTGTATGAATGCATGTGTGTAAAAGGTTATAGGTTAACTCAGTTTATAGAAATGCATACATACATACCTATATTGCGTACATGCATACATACATATCATGTATATATGCATACATTGCATACATGCCTACATACATATCATATATGCATGCTTGCATTCATTCATACACCTATACATACATACATAGATGCATACATACATATTATGTATACATACATACATTGTATACATGCCTACATACATATCATATATGCATACTTGCATTCATTCATGCACCTACACATACATACATAGATGCATCCATACATATTTGAATACATTATATACTTACATACATTATATTCATATATGCATACTCAATATTATATTACATTCATTCATGCATACATATAATATATGCATACAAACTCATATATTTAACTCAAAATATATGTGAATACATACATTACATTACCTTGACACATATATATATCATTCATTCATATCCCATATACATGCATACTTCAGTTCATACATTATATCTATTCACATATCATTAAGTTGTATACATATACTTATTTCATTACATATATGTCATTCATGCATATTACATACTTACATACATCTATACATTATATACATTGTATACAACATGTAAAGATAGAAGAGGGAAAAATAGGGAGAAAAACTGAAATGGAAAGGGAAGGGAAGGATAAATGTAAGAAAAAGGGAAAACAGTGGACATATACATGCTTGCATCATATATTCTACATTACCATACATGCTATCATTATATATTGCATTACATTATGTATAAAATATGCATTCATATCTATCATTACATGTATACCTTGTATTCGTATCTAGCATTCATTTTATACTTTCATGCATACATTGTATATCATTCTTTCATTCATGCATTTATGCATTGCTTACATATATTACATTGATTGCATTCCTACATGCTTGCATTCAACTATATATATACATTAATGTAAAGAGGATACATATCATATATATATATCATTTTATTCATCTGACATATCATGTATTACATACTCTACATTCATTTAATATCCATACTACATAGGCTCATAGGTTACACAAAATGCCTATGTCGTATAGGCCCTCTTCTACTTAAAATCAATACTGTACCAATTGGGCCTTCACTAAGTTCTAAGATTAAATTATGTCGTAGCCCTTCGTGTTAGCTTTCTGAAACTTTAAACGGATCGCATTTTCGTGTCCAGAAGCTCTCGAAATCGCAAAACCACCGAAATGCATTTGTCTTTCAGACAGCTGACACTCAAATAGTTTTACAGAATGTTCCAGAATGAATTTGGCTTATTAAAATAAATATTTGGAAAGCTAACTTCGATACGCTTCTTTTAGAAAAAATGAGAGATTAATCGGAGTTCTAAGATAAAAGTTATGACATTTCTAAGTTGTTTTGCTTAATAAAAACGTGGATGAATATTATGACGAATTTGAGTTATTTTGGACAAAAGAAACACATGTAGGCCAAGATACTTGGATACCAACATAGGTATCCAAATAAAACTCATTCTAACTATCCTAACTAAGATCAATCCACTCTCTAACCATTCTAAAATTGAATATAAATATATATTTAAACTATTATCATATATACATACACATGGGGTGTCCTAATTAGGGATCTATCAAGTAGGACACAAGACACATATCAAAAATCCTCAAGAGAGCTCCAAATGGCCTCAAATTTGAATCTAAATGGGGTACATGCATGGGGGTGGATCCTATGGATTCGAAACTAACTAATATGTATAGAAAATCAATTTAGAGGGTTGGTTTTATCTATTGGGAGTAGAATCCCTATAATACTCCCAAGGATACGGCTCCGACACGAAGATCTTCCAAAAAGGACACTCCTCCATGCACTTTGCTCCAAATCTTTGCTAGCACCCTCCCTTGGTAGTATGAGAAGGTTGGATGAAAGTTTTGGTGGAGGGATGTAAGGATTTGGAGATCAAATCAAAGAGGGAAGCTCTCTAATTTGGGGAAGAACACTTTGTGAAGAAAAATAGAATTAAATGAAAGAAAGGGAGGCTAACCTACCTATAGTGGCTGCCATTAGATGAATTAGGGTTAGGTTTTAGATGTAGATAAGTAGCTAGGGCTTGTCCACCCTATTTCAAGTCTTCTTATTGGTTCAATTAGTCAAAAAGCTTTCTTTTTCACAAATATCCTAAGGGGTAAATATCCTACTTAGAAATATCTAGATGTTGTTAATCTTGTCATTTACTAGGTTATCATAATCAAGATTCTAAGCTCAAGGCTAATCTAGATTAGGCTAAGAATATAGGTCAAGTCTCAACTAAACAATTAGCACATATTTAATTAATATAATTTACAATTTCACAAAACTGTCAAAATGACCAAAATACCCTTAGGCTAAAAAGTAGTAGTATGACATTCTAATCACATGACTAGGCTTCCATGGTTATGGTTAGTCTCTAGGCTAAGCAATTCTAGGGTTACATTAGTTAACCATCAAAATCACATTTCAATATTTAAATAGTTTTAAATTAATTAAAAATCACTAAAAATCATAATATGAGTTAAATCTTATTATTGATTAATCAAAATTATAAAAGTTTAAAATTACCCTCATTTTAGAAAAGTGGGTGTTACAAGTCTACCCTCCTTAGAAGAATTTCATCCACGAAATTAAGATGGTCGTACTTCTTCTAGAGTCTCGTCCCCAACAATCATGGTCTTAGAAGCTCATCTAAATCATGTAATTTGAAAGAATAACATACAGGGTCGTGGCAGACAATATCAGTCTGAGGTCTCATCTAGCTATATTAGCCATACTACAGCACAAGGCATTCACAAGGTATCAAAACATACAAGCAAGTGGTGTAATAAAATATCACAAAAGACATGCTAAAGTCTAGGTCGAAAACTCACCTCAAATTAGGTATGGTGACTAAAACACCCACCTAGAAGCATGGCCTAAATTCCCGAGGCATTTCTCATGAATCATGCTCTTGTTAAAACTCTTATTCCTTCTTTCTGATCTTACTCTCCCTTATCAACTTAATCATCCCAAAAATTTAAATTTCTACACCTTGTCCTAACTTGGATCCAAAATCTCTAGATCAAAGTCTATGAAATCCTCGAACTTGTTCAAATCACTGTCCTCGAATTTATTCGAAGCTAATACTACTATGTCATGTAGGAACTTATTCATTATTATAAAATCGACCTTCGTATTTCCTTCACGTACACCTTCAAATATTCTTCTTCTTAAATTTTAAAGCCTCCATAAAATCTTTAAATTTCCCCATAACCTAAAATCCGTGTGTTCACTATGTCCTCTTACCTACATATTATTCAATTTTAGTATCATTATCGCTTCATAGTTACATTGTCTTCTCCATTTCTAAATTCCTAAATTTAGCATCACAATCTTAAGTGAAATATCTCGAGAATCAATAACCTATAATTATTCAAGTCCACAAAACAAACCGACCTCGAATATCCTTGTTGTTTCTAAAGTATACCTACGAAATATCACAGTTATAACCATCAATATATCCTACTATCCTTCTGGTGAGCCGGAGGGGTTACTACCTCCTGTGCAGACTAACATCCTATATAAAACTGATAGTCAAAATCAACAGAGATTTAACTATAAAAGGTTACTAGTCTAATGTCAACTAGACTACCATACCTAAGAATAAGTCCTAATACAAGCTATCAAACCATTATACTATGAAAGATTTATAACTAATGAAGTTCTACAAGGAATTAGACTAGTTATCTGAAGTTATCTCTACTCCTAAGTTAAGTGATGATGAAACAAAACAATTTTTTTAAAAAAGACTGAAACGAAAGGTAGAGATGATATGTTCAAAAATTCTCCCAAGATATAATCTGATAATCATATGGTATGTCCAATCATAATACTCCTTCTAGGTCAAACCCCCAACAATCAAGGTCTAGAAAATTCTATCTAAAAGCTCAAAACATGGTCCTAATGGTCATGATTTCATAGTCTCGAATAAGGTCACTATATTATCTATCACAGCACAAAACATCCTGATAGGTACTAATGGAATCACACAACAAGATGGAAAAGAAGGACAGGAAGGACAGATCGGCTAACTCGTCACTCATAGCGTCGGTCTCCACAACCGTCAGCACAAAAGCCCTGCCCCTCTGGGGTATATCCCTTTGATTGTGTGGGGCATGGTGCTTCGCTACAGGTGGCCTAACTCTCTCTATCAAATCCATGATATCCATGATACTCAAGTGACATCCACACTAATATTCTACTCCATTATACTAGGGTACCATCTATATGTTATCTATTTTGCAATCTGATAATCATACCTATCTATCCAGAATCGTGTTACCAGAATCCTCGTTATGCCAATAAGTACAACAGTGATAATCCATAGAGTCTGCAACTAAGGTACATACCTCTAGAATTATGGTATTTAAAAATTTTGCATTGCTACTAGCTTGGCCGCAAAAACTTTAAATTCCCACACCCGAGAAATATATCCAAAATCAGACTCTATCTCATCGCCAAACCAGCTAATATGGTTGTAGAAGACTCTAGATTCCATGACTGAGGTAACCTAGCCCATAATGTTATCTTGGTAGAAAATCAAGTCAATAATGAATACCAAGAATCAAATTCAACGATGAACAAGGAAGTAGACAGAAACTGTTGGAATCGAATTTCGAGATAGTTTGTAATGAGATTCTTAAGGGTCATCCTAGGAATCTTCTTAAGTAGTCCTAACTGTGATTGAGTAACCTCTCTGCTAAAGCTTATTCTTTAGTTCCTATCGCAGGCACGTAGCAGTACAACTAATCGTTGCACTACCATGACATTGCAGTAATGCGACTCTCAACCTCCATGGGCCACCATAAAAACGTGTCACGACCCACACCCAGTATAGGGGCACGAGAAGTAGGTACGTCCAGCCTACGCCGTAGAATCGACGGTAGAATGCTGTTCAATATCGCTAACTAAACAACTCACGCAATACATATAATGTACCTGTCATAAATGTTCAATATATATAATGTACCTGTCATAAATGTTCAATATCGCTAACTAAACAACTCACGGCGGACAAGTATAAGATATGATATTACTCAATGTAACGCCCCAGTCCTAAAATACGTAGGACTAGGAACGTAGACATGCCAGCCGTATAATAAATATACGTAAGCTGTAAAATGCAGCAGAACCATAACTAATCTCATCCACAAGAATAAAAGATATCATATAATCAACTATGAATTTGCCTTGATACAATATGTTGGGTGGAGACAAATTCACTACCAACAAGTAAAGGAAAAATATATGAGAAAAGAAATAAATTTGGCAAGCAAAGCGAAGACGATCCAAGTGCAATCATCCTCGAAGAAATAGCGATGAACACGGCTAGAGCTAGAACACCTGCGAAAGACAATAGCACACACCTAGAGGGATAACCAGGTCCTCAGAGGGACGTAACAAGACACATAATATCATGCCATATAACTGAATAAATATTGCTCAAATAAATAAGGGATGTATGTAATAGGGTACCTAACCGTACTCTAGTGAATACAATAAGAACAAACCTTTGACGCATGGGCCAGATTAGGAATATCTGGAATTAGGACCGTATCTTCCACTGAAGATAACCGACAATCAGGACCGTACCTCCCACTGGAGATAACCGGCTATCAGGACCGTACCTCCCACTGGAGATAACCGGCTATCAGGACAGTACATATATGACCCATACGTTAAGGAACTGTTCTTCCTACCCAATACCTATTACGTTGTATCCACAACATAAAGCCTCTAATAACCGCTAAGTCAAACTAAGCATTACAACCTCTATTAGCGGTTATTCCTATCGCACGGCTTGTACGTACTGGTGGCCAGCCAATCACGCACGTCCGTGTTCTACATGCGACACAACTTCGTGGTACAACGTGTCAAGGCCATGAATGCAACACACAAAGGTGGTCCTTTAAATCTAGGTTTAATGTGTAAGAAAACTAATACATAGCAGGAAATATAACTGGATAGTAAATTCTAACAAGTTATGCTATGTATCACAGTTTATTTTGCATACAGAAAATAATGAATAATGCATGAAATATGAGCTAAAATAAATAAACAGTAAATGGCAAGGTGTCTTGCCTGGTAGGATGCCTGGTGTACTGTAATGATCAATATGGCACGAACTGTGGCTTCGATGTAACAAATATACAAGGTGACCTCTGATGGTGGCACGAACAGTTTCATTGGGTCCAGGAGGGTCAATTTAGTTAGGGTGGACACATGGTAGTACGAAATTGGCGAACGAATAGGAATAAGAGGATTGGTTATGGAAAGGAGGAAATCAAAAAAATAGGCAATAATAAATATATATATATATATACGATTTTTTTTTAGAAAACTATTTATAATATTCAAAAATTTTATAGTCTTTTTATTAGATAATATTTGAAAATAGCAAAATAATTCTATCTAGATTAAAACCCAAAGTTTTGTATAAATATGCCTATAGATAATAGCTACACTTTACATACAAATAATATCTTAAATGAATATCGTAAATATTTGTAACTTGTTTAGGTCAAAAGCATATAAAATAACCTTGAAAGGTTTACGTATATATAACAATACTTAAAACTAGTGTTAAGTATACTAATAATCATCTACTACTATTAAGTAAAAATTTATTCTCTTGTACTGGTAATAGAAATAAAGAAAAATAATAATAATAGTAATAATGATAATAATAAAATACTAACTTATCATACAACACATGCTGCTCTTCTTTCAAATCAGAAAAAAAAGTAGAGAAAATAACTAGCAATAATAATAATAATAATAATAATATAACAAGCTATGAAAATTGTATATATATGTATCATGAAAATATTAATAATAAGACACTATAAAATAATATGACCATATATTTAGTAATATTTCAAAATAACAATATAGATATTCATGGAACTAAATAAAATATCATTATAAATAATATTAATTACAGTAACTAAAACCTGTATTTTAAGTTATATATGTGTTTTAAAACATACACCTTTTTATAAGACAATAATTATAATAACAAGTTATATTATAAAATAATAACCTAATAATAATATTGGCCACCTAAGGACAGCAGTATACCAAACTAAATAGGAGGAAGAAAAAAAAACTCAAAAGGAAAAAAAAAGGCTAAGGGAATCATTCCCTTTGTTCATGAGGGGGAAAAATGTCAGAGGAGAGCGAGAGAGAAGGAGAACGAGTGAGCGAGAGGAGAAAAGAGGGAAAGGGACGATCGGGAGGTGGAAGGTCGGTGGGGTGCGACTCCGATTGGTGTCCCAGCGACGAGGTCGGGCGCGCTCTCCTGAGGGCGGTATCCAGCTGGAGGTGCCACCCGCTGGGGCTGGTGTCGTTTTGGAGCGGCGGTGGCCGTGTGTGGAGAGGTGGCACACCGACGAGGTTGGTGCCAGCCGCGACATACGGAGGCGTCAGAGATCGGGAGCTCGGGATATCGATCGAGAGAGGAAGGATGGAGGGATCAGTGAGTGGACGGAGGTTCCTATGGTGACGGAGCGGCCGGGGGTGGCCATGGGTTTTGATGAACGGAAAGGAGGGCAGAGTTCGCCGGCGGCTCTTGGCTGGCACGGGCCTCGGCGGGTGGGGTTGTCAAGGGCGGACGACGGCAGAATCGGGTTCTCGAGGGCGGACGACGGCGGGATCGGCTGATCTACGGCGGAGCTTACGGCGGCGCAGCTCCGACAAGGTCGGTCTAGGGTTAGGGTTTAATATTTTTTTGGGGGGTTTTCTTCGGTTGTGGTGGCGGTGGTGTTTCGGCCACGGCGAGGTGGTGGTAAGCCGGGGAGATGGCGGGGGTGACGGCGTTTGGTGGTGCCAGCGGGTGGTCTGCTATTGTGTGTGGGTCAAGTTGGGGAAGGAGATGATGCTGGTGGTTGAGGTACTGGGAACTACGGCAGCGACGGATGATGTTGTGCCGGGGCTATTGAGGGATGTGCGGGCGATGATGGCGAAGGTCGCCGGAGTCGGAAACGGTGATGGTGGTCGGGGACGCTAGTAGGAAGCGATGGAGACGGGGTTGACTGACAACGGTGATGGCTGGCCGGGGTGTTCTGCGGGTTTTGGTGGTTTAAGAAAATTAGGATTTGGGTTAGGGATTGGGTCGTGGTGACCGCGTGTCCTGCGTGACACGAAGAATGGAGGGAGATGGTGTTCGGTGTGTCGGACACGGGAAAACACTGTATTTGTAATAAAATCGAAATATAGTGGATGGCAAGGGACACGGACACGATACACATCTCGGTGGAAAAATATTTGTGGAGACAATTTGGTGGATGATAAAAATTTATGGAGGAGTACCTGCCTATTTATAGGATGTGGGAATTCCCAATTGGATAAGAATTAGGAATAGTTTAAAACCCAAAGTAGATAAATTGCTACTAATTTAAAATCAATCAATCCAAACCCAAATCCAATTTAAATCAAATTTAAATTCATCTATTATTTTAAAATCAAATAAGATAACTCATCTTTCAAATATAGATATTAATTTAATTACTTAAATAGATCCATAAAATCAAATCAGAATTTAAATTGCCACAATAATTTAAAAATATGTTTTCCTAAAAATACTATAATAATTAATTTCGAAAATACATTATCATTTACGATATAAACTGTAATAAATCTTTATAAAATATATATGTATACGGGAATAATATTATTTATTATTAATAACTGTTTTCACGAAGACTTTTTATAAATAATAAATAAAATAATAATTTGGAAACTTGGGTACGATAACAAAATAATTATTATGTATATTATTTTGAAACTATATAAAAAAGATAGAAAATATTTTTCTAAAATATGTACGCTCGCACATATTCGCACTCGTCGAGCAAATTCTAAAAACGAACTTTCGCGTACGACGTATAATACGACTACGCGACGTACAATACAAAATTTTAAATCGGTACCAAATTTAATAATAATAAATAGTAGAAATTTAGGGGTTTTACATCCTACCCAACTTAAAAGAATTTCGTCCTCGAAATTAAGAATTAGTAGGGGTGAGAGGACACAAGGGGGTATCAATGGGGATCCAACGATGACATTGTTTTCACAAAATCATGTCGTAAGAAATCGCGATCTAGATCGTAGAAAAACAATACGGTATGTTCATAATCGATATGAAGGCTTAGAGGAAGTTCTAGTACAATGCTTTTGTTCCTCTAAAATAGGTGAAGGCGAAGCAATATAGAGTTCGAAGGGGACGTTATCGAATACGAATACGTGGTTCAAAGGCGACCGAATAATTCAAGGGGAGTTGTCAAAGCAGTCGTGGATGGGATTCTAGAGGGCAAGTTTAGCTATGTCCCCATCCACGTAGAATGATAGACAAAAGCGAACCAAAGTGCACTTGGTTGATCAGACCATTATGCACTGGTTCCGATTAGACAATACGTTAGTGGGAGCTCTTTCAATAATATATGTCGTGAACAAGCTCAATAAATCAATGAACTTACAAATCTAAGTTATTGTAGCAACATTTGTCAAGAGAGAGAAATTATAGGCACGGGAATTTAAAATTGAGAGGGAGTTTAGTCGAACTTCTAAAGGAGCTAAGTCATGTCCTGTGATGGTCTTTATACGGTCGTCCTATAGTCTTCTTGTCTAAGTCCTTGGTTGGCTAGACGGATTAGGTCCTCTAGATTCTAGGATCTAAATAAGCTTGCTAATATAGGTCACTAGGTCAAAGGGGTTGCTAGCTCATAAGGTATTCTACCCAACTTAAAGAATTAAACTAATGGTGTTTTGGGACAACTAACTAGTATGGTCAATCTCTAGCAATCACGAAGGGAAGATAAGAATAGGGATGGAAGGAAGCAAGCAAGATGCAATTGATGAGTCAAACGGTAGATAAAATCAAGGAAAGAGGTCAAGTATGTGAATGAGATCCTAGACTTTTAATCCTATACGCAGGCTTGCATGGTACGGTAAAGTAACCAAACAAATTATCTTGACCTGCATGGGCCACCACAAAAACATGTAACGTTCCAATCCTAAAATACGTAGCACTAGGAACGTAGACATGCCAGCCGTATAATAAGTACGTAAGCTATAAAATGTAGTAGAACCATAACTAATCTCATCCACAAGAATAAAAGATATCATATAATCAACTATGAATTTGCCTTGATATAATATGTTGGGCGGAGACAAATCCATTACCAACAAGTAAAGAAAAAATACATGAGAAAAAAAATAAATTTGGCGAGCAAAGCGAAGACGATCCAAGTGCAATCATCCTCGAAGAAATAGCGATGAACACGGCTAGAGCTAGAACACCTGCGAAAGACAAAAGCACACACCTAGAGGGATAACCAGGTCCTCAGAGGGACGTAACAAGACACATAATATTATGCCATATAACTGAATAAATATTGCTCAAATAAATAAGGGATGTATGTAATAGGGTACCTAACCGTACTATAGTGAATGCAATAAGAACAAACCTTTGACGCTGGGCCGGATCAGGAATATCAGGAATCAGGACCGTATCTCCTACTGAAGATAATCGGCAATCAGGATCATACCTTCCACTGGAGATAACCGGCTATCAGGACCGTACCTCCCACTGGAGATAACAGGCTATCAGGACAGTGCATATATGACCCATACGTTAAGGAATTGTTCTTCCTACCCAATGCCTATTACGTTGTATCCACAACATAAAGCCTCTAATAACCGCTAAGTCAAACTAAGCATTACAACCTCTATTAGCGGTTATTCCTATCGCACGGCTTGTACGTACTGGTGGCCAGCCAATCACGCACGTCCGTGTTCTACATGCGACACACAACTTCGTGGTACAACGTGTCAAGGCCATGAATGCAACACACAAAGGTGGTCCTTTAAATCTAGGTTTAATGTGTAAGAAAACTAATACATAGCAGGAAATATAACTGGACAGTAAATTCTAACAAGTTATGCTATGTATCACAGTTTATTTTGCATACAGAAAATAATGAATAATGCATGAAATATGAGCTAAAATAAATAAACAGTAAATGGCAAGGTGTCTTGACTGGTAGGATGCCTGGTGTACTGTAATGATCAATATGGCACGAACTGTGGCTTCGATGTAACAAATACACAAGGTGACCTCTGATGGTGGCACGGACAGTTCCATTGGGTCCAGGAGGGTCTGTTTAGTTAGGGTGGACACATGGTAGTACGAAATTGGGGAACGAATAGGAATAAGGGAATTGGTTATGGAAAGGAGGAAATCAAAAAAATAGGCAATAATAAATATATATATACGATTTTTTTTTTAGAAAACTATTTATAATATGAAAAAAATTTATAGTCTTTTTATTAGATAATATTTGAAAATAGCAAAATAATTCTATCTAGATTAAAACCCAAAGTTTTGTATAAATATGCCTATAGATAATAGCTACACTTTATATACAAATAATATCTTAAATGAATATCGTAAATATTTGTAACTTGTTTAGGTTAAAAGCATATAAAATAACCTTTAAAGGTTTACGTATATATAATAATACTTAAAACTAGTGTTAATTATACTAATAATCATCTACTACTATTAAGTAAAAATTTATTCTCTTGTACTGGTAACAGAAATAAGGAAAAATAATAATAATAGTAATAATGATAATAATAAAATACTAACTTATCATACAACACATGCTGCTCTTCTTTTAAATCAGAAAAAAAAGTAAAGAAAATAACTAGCAATAATAATAATAATAATAATAATAATAATAATAATAATAATAATAATAATAATAATGTAACAAGCTATGAAAATTGTATATATATGTATCATGACAATATTAATAATAAGACACTATAAAATAATATGACCATATATTTAGTAATATTTCAAAATAACAATATAGGTATTCATGGAACTAAATAAAATATCATTATAAATAATATTAATTACAGTAACTAAAACCTGTATTTTAAGTTATATATGTGTTTTAAAACATATACCTTTTTATAAGACAAGAATTATAATAACAAGTTATATTATAAAATAATAACCTAATAATAATACTGGCCACCTAAGGACAGCAGTATACGAAACTAAATAGGAGGAAGAAAAAAAAAACTCAAAAGGAAAAAAGAGGCTAAGGGAATCATTCCCTTTGTTCAGGAGGGGGAAAAATGTCAGGGGAGAGCGAGAGAGAAGGAGAACGAGTGAGCGAGAGGAGAAAAGAGGGAAAGGGACGATCCGGAGGCGGAAGGTTCGGTGGGGTGCGGCTCCGGTTGGTGTCCCAGCGACGAGGTCGGGCGCGCTAACCAGAGGGCGGTGTCCAGCTGGAGGCACCACCCGCTGGGGCTGGTGCCGTCTTGGAGCGACGACGGCCATGTGTGGAGGAGTGGCACACCGACGAGGTTGGTGCCGGCCACGACATGCGGAGGCGTCGGAGATCGGGAGCTGGGGAGTTCGATCGAGAGAGGAAAGGTGGAGGGATCAGTGAGTGGACGGAGGCTCCTGTGGTGATGGAGCGGTCGGGGGTGGCCATGGGTTTTGATGAACGGAAAGGAGGGCAGAGTTCGCCGGCGGCTCTTGGCTGGCACGGGCCTCGACGGGTGGGGTTGTCGAGGGCGGACGACGGCGGAATCGGGTTCTCGAGGGCGGACGACGGCGGGATCGGCTGATATACGGCGAAGCTTACGGCGGTGCAGCTCCGGCAAGGTCAGTCTAGGGTTAGGGTTTAATATATTTTTTTAGGGTTTTCTTCGGTTGTGGTAGCGGTGGTGTTTCGGCCACGGCGAGGTGGTGGTAAGCCGGGGAGATGGCGGGGGTGACGACGTTTAGTGGTGCCAGCGGTGGTGAGGGTGGTCTGCTATTGTGTGTGGGTCAGGTTGGGGAAGGAGATGATGTTGGTGGTTGAGGTGCTGGGAACTACGACGACGACGGATGATGTTTTGTCGGGGCTATTGAGGGATGTGAGGGCGATGATGGTGAAGGTCGTCGGAGTCGGGAACGGTGATGGTGGTCGGGGACGCTAGTGGGCAGCGGTTGAGACGGGGTTGACTGACGACGGTGAGGACTGGCCGGGGTGTTCTGCGGTTTTGGTGGTTTAGGAAAATTAGGATTTGGGTTAGGGATTGGATCGTGGTGACCGCGTGTCCTGCGTGACACGAAGAATGAAGGGAGATGGTGTTCGGTGTGTCGGACACGGGAAATCACTGTATTTGTAATGAAATCGAAATATAGTGGATGGCAAGGGGACACGGACAGGATACACATCTCGGTTGTAAAATATTTGTGGAGACAATTTGGTGGATGATAAAAATTTATGGAGGAGTACCTGTAAACCCCCAATAATTTCTAATTATTTTAGTATTTTAAAAATTATTTTTCGATATTATTTAGAATTAATGAGGTAATTGGTATATTCGTGATTATAGATATATATTATATGTATGATTGTGCTTGATATATTTTTAATTGTAAATAAATATAGTCTACAATTATTACAAATATTTTTGTTACTTAATTAAGAAATTTAGAAATTTTTCTTGTGAATATATACATATATATATATATATACATGTATATATATATATATATATAATATATATATATATATATATATATATTGTTATTAGGAAAAAAAAACTTGCAGTGGTGGGCCGAACCCCCCACAAACTGCAGCAGCTAAAGCTGCAGAGGGGCCCGACCCCTAACGCACTCCACAAACATGGCCCGACCTCCACATCCTAATTACTTAACAAAGCAGCTACAACTGCTATGGACAAACCGAGCACCACCCTGATTAAAACCCGAGCCCCTTATACTAATCCTAATATGATTAGTAACAGCGGCAGATATATATATAATAACCACTCATCTGAAACCAAACCCTAACCCCGATTACTCATCTTCCACCTAGAGCCTCGTCCTCGAGTCCCCATCACGGTGTACGCATCTCCGACCAGTAGTGATCGGCCCCGACCGCCGCACCATCGTGGAACCGACAGCGAGGCAGCAGTAGTGGCAGTAATTTTACGCAGCAAGGTAATCCCCTTTCTCGCCATCACACATCCTCTATGCATGATCGTTTTCGATTCTACAAACTCGTATAGGAAGCCAGTATAACCCTCTTCGCATCCCCTTTGATGGATCCCGACACCGTTCCTTAGATCGGTCCAAAATTCGACACGAAGTTGAGCCCGTGTCACTCGAAAAATAGAGCAACAAGGCTATCCTAAACCCATATTTGGAAGCCAAGTTCTTGGCTATTCTTCGACATTTTTGTAAAAATAATTGAACACGGGTGAAGACAACCTAACCACGACTAAAACGCAACTTGTGGATCAAAGTTTCGGTTAATATGTAGGAAGAAATCTGTAAGTGAAGTTGTCGAAAAAACTGGTATCAAAATAGTAGATTTTAGAAAATTTCCTCCGATACGACGTACGCCCCGACAAACCGGGCAACGTGGTCGCACGCTATACGCATCGAAAGGTGCGTATGGACATTGTGGACGTGTGGGAACTGACGGAACTCAGTTTCGTCGCGTGTGCGCGACGAAACCAACGCGTATACGTCGAGATACCTCTGTATCGGCGTTTTGCAAACTTGCCCGTAACTTCGTGTACAGTCGTTGAATCGAGACGAAACTTGCGCCAATAGGTCCGGTTCAAAATTCTGGTCCTGCATGCCAAGTTTGGTTCGATTCTGAGAAGGTCGAATCGGAACCCATATTTGGCGGGCCCGCAACCCACTCAAACGGGCGATTTTGTACCCGGCTCCTCGAAATCCAAAACTGGACATACCGTTGAGTTCCTCTCCTCAAACTGAATCCATAGATATGTAGTTTGACAAATTTAGAGACCAGAGAATTTTGCACGCGTTTCGGTGCAAAGCGGGTCCAACGGCAGACATCATTTTGACCCAAAATTTCGATTTTGCTCCTGTTCCAGAATTTGACTCTTGGACAGGCATTTCCTATGCATATCTTCTTCACCGAGATCATTTTTGATATTTGTTTCAGCGTTTGGAGTCATCTGTGAATTATGAGTTTTGTGCTGACACTTGCTACTCTTGGATTTGCCCTTCTCGCACCGCAGGCAAGATACCTTGCCACCTTACTCTGTGATTATTATATTCTTACTTTCAGTTGTTATTTTTAGCATTTCTTATTTTTTTGATATTTAAACTGTGCGTCCAAGTCACACTTGGGTGCAAGCGACTCTATCGGTCGTTTTCTCGCTTTATTTAATTTTCTTGCATTGACTTAGTCTAGTGACCACCCATTGATATTGAGATATTAGTATATCTCATGCGTCCTTGACACTTGTTTTACCACGTGTTGTGAGTCACATGTAGTACACGTATCCGCATAGTCGGTTGGCCACCGATACGTATGGAGCGTGCGACGGATATGAGTAACTGTCAATAGAATTGCATGCTAGGAGACTTGGCAGTTACTAGAGGTTCATGAGTCATGGATGTGACCCTACTAGGCATTGGGTGGGAAGAACAGTGTTCTTAACGTATGGGTCCTTATGCACTTTCCTATTACTGATATTGCTGGCCTCTGACATTCGAGGAATGTTATGCTTTGAGGTCCCTGGTATCCTGATGGGGCCATACCTGAGTTACTGCTACTGAGCCAGATACCCATGCGTTGAAGGTCTGTTCTTAACTGCATTGTCATTGTAGAACTGGTAGGAACCCTATGGCATGCATCCCTTTTCTTTCTATTATATTATCACAGTTTATATGGCATGGTGTTTTCTTATATCTTGCTATGTCCCCTGAGGACCAGGTTATCTTTCCAGGATTAGACGACTTTCCCTAGGAGTACGGAGCGGCTCTGGATCTATCTTACATCGATGACGAGGCAGTCACTACTGATTTATAGTTTATTCTATATTTGAGACATTAGTGGACATTATTTTACATCTCATTTCTTTCTATTTTGCGGAGGTTGGACTCCGATGTTGTGAGACTATTTTTCATAGCTGTTTGGAGTGAGTATGTTCACCCGGTTATCTTTTGATACTCTTATTTATTTATTTGGACTCTATTATCTTCTGTGTTTAGCTGTGGTGAGATTAGATATGGTATTCTGGCCTGTGATTATTTTATTTACAGCTTATGTGCATATATGAAGATTCCATATATTGGAGTATTCTTCGTATATGTGTAGCTGGCATGTTCACGTACTTGGTCCTATGTATTTTGGGACTGGGGCGTTACATGTTTTTGTGGTTGCCCATGCAGGTCCGATTTAATATTGTTGGGTTACATGACTGTGCCCAACAAACCTTCATATAGGAATATGAATATCTCATCCAAAACTACAACTATCTCTTGACTTCCAATCTTTTTGAAACTTCCTTGATTATTTGATTTATCCCGTATCTAATCTTTCCTAATATCAACTTATCTTCCTCGTGCTAACAGTATGAATCTACGAAGCGGACGTACTTCTGCCTTGGCCCTCACATCTGGTGAGGAGGCAACTTCGGAGGGACAGAATCCTCCCATGACTCCAGCGACACCCTACCAGCCAGGACTGTCGCAGCCTACTACGACGCCGACGACGGAGTACCCGGATATCGCAGCAACCCCAGGCAGCCAGGCTGGACAGACAACTACCATGCCACTGGGAGGGAATATAGCACTGCCTCCTCCACCACCATTCCCTCAGCAGTTTCCTCCACAGTCGGGACCTCAGATGCCACCACCACCGACTGATGGGAGCCCTACTACTCAGTTTATATACGCCATGATGCAGGCTCAGTGGCAGCAGACTGAGCTGATGAGACAGACGATGATGGCAGCTATGGCTAGACCTCCACCACCACCTCCAGTACCAGTACCAGCACCGGCTCTGCATCCCTATGAAGGCTCTATCAAGAATTTTACAGATATGAACCCCAAGGCCTTTAGAGGGACGGAGAAGCCATTAGAGGTATCACAATGGCTTATTAGTACCGAGAAGCTACGGAAGGCATCCCAGTTGCCAGCTCGAGATTGGATGACAGCAGTGGACCTACTGTTAGAAGACAATGCTCACCACTGGTAGAAGGCGGAAGAGAGACGATTAGGCACTGGGATCACCTGGAAGCAATTCTATGATGCATTTTATGAAAGATTCTTCCCTATTCATGTTCGAGATGGTCTCTACGACCAGTTCCTCCATCTGAAGCAAGAGAATATAACAGTTGATGAGTATGACTCGGAGTTCAATCGCCTGAGTCAATTTGGTACGGGACTGATTCCGACAGAGTTAGGGAAGGCGAGAAGATTTCACCAGGGGCTTGCACCAGAGCTCAAGTCTTATACGACTACTCAGTCTCGAGTCTCCCATTCAGCTGTCTTGGAAGAAGCTCGTGCTCAGGAGATTCTTCGCAAGGAACAACAGCAGACATCGAGGCGTCATACACCAGCAGTTACACCAGCCCGAGCTACACAGGGAGGACCTATTAGGAGGGCCACAGGACAGTTTCAGCAGAGGCACACACCTTATCAGAAGCCCACCTGCAACTTTTGCGGGAAGCAGGGACACATCTTGAAGGACTGTCGAATTCGACTTGGATCATGCTTGAGATGCAGGTCAGGACAACACAAGGTGAAAGATTGTCCGGAACAGTAGTCCTTAGCCCAAGCACTTCCAGCACCTCAGCCAGCGACAGGAGCACCTTGCCCTCCATTACCACCTCAGTCAGCACAGTTTGAGAGGGCCAGAGCTCAGGGCCCCGGACAAAATCATGGGAAGGAATTCTCACTGGCTGTTGAGGATATAGAGACAGAGGCAGAGGTTATAGCAGGTATGGTTTTAGTTGCATCTTTTCCTGCTATTACATTATTTGATACTGGAGCCACTCATTCATTTATAGCCACTAGTTTTGCCACTGGACACAGCATTCACATCACACCTTTAGCTAAGAATGTTAAAATCCTCACTGGAGGAGGAGTTGTACCTGTTAGTGGTGTTTGTAGATGTTGTCCTGTAGTGATAAATGGCAGAGAAATAATGGCACGACTTCTTGTATTCCCTATGTCGACATTTGATGTGGTTCTTGGAATGGACTGGTTGAGCCAGCATTTCGCTCTCATAGACTGCCATAGGAGCAGTATTATCTTTAGACCACCGAATGCGACAGAGTTTGAGTTCACCAAAGAAGACGGAGAGAGTTGTGATGCACCCACATCGGGGACTCATATGATAATGCATGACACCCCTTAGCACCCTATTATCATCGAGTTCGAGGATGTATTCCCCGAGGAGTTGCCAGGACTACCACCTGACCGAGATATTGAGTTTTCTGTTGAGCTTATTCCCGGAGCCAAGCCTATTTCATCTCGAGTATATCGTTTGGCCCCCAAGGAGTTGGTAGAGATGAAGACGCAGATTGATGACTTATTAGATAAGGGATTTATTCGTGCCAGTGCGTCACCATGGGGAGCACCCGTTCTTTTTGTGCCTAAGAAAGATGGGACAGTGCGTATGTGTATTGACTACAGAGCATTGAATGCAGTGACGGTGAAGAACAAGTATCCCTTGCCGCGTATAGACGATTTATTCGATCAGCTGAGTGGAGCAAAAGTATTCTCCAAGATTGACTTACGATCGAGCTATCACCATTTGAAGGTTTGGAAGGAAGATATTGCCAAGACGAGTTTTCGATCGAGGTATGGACACTACGGGTTCTTGGTTATGCCTTTCGGTTTGACCAATGCTCCCGCAGTTTTCATGAATTTAATGAACAAGATCTTTCACCAATACTTGGACAAATTTGTAGTAGTCTTTATAGACGATATCTTGATTTACTCCAAGAGTCAAGAGGAGCATGAGCAGCATCTACGAATAGTTTTGGGAACGTTGAGGAATGAGCGACTTTTCGTGAAGCTTAGCAAGTGTGATTTCTTTCTCAAAGAGGTAGCATTTCTTGGTTATATTGTTACGGGCGATGGTATATCAGTAGACCCAGAGAAGATCACAGCAGTCAAATCATGGCCTGCTCCCACATCAGCTTCTGAGGTGAGAAGTTTCCTCAGACTTGCGGGTTACTACCGACGGTTCGTAGAAGATTTCTCTCGAATAGCGGGGCCTATGCCTCGATTAACTTGCAAGGATCAGGAGTTTGTATGGACAGACGAGTGTCAAGCCGCTTTTGACGAGTTGAAGAAGCGATTGACCACAACACCGATCTTGACACTACCATCGGGTCCAGAAGGATTTGTGATCTATAGCGACGCATCCGGAAAGGGATTAGGATGTGTATTGATGCAGTACGGTCGTGTAGTAGCTTATGCATCGCGATAGTTGAGAGTGCATGAGAAGAATTATCTGACCCACGATCTAGAGCTCGCAGCGGTTATCTTTGCTTTGAAGCTATGGAGACACTACTTGTACGGCGAGAAGGTTGAAATCTACACTGATCATAAAAGCCTCAAGTACGTGTTCACATAAAAGGAGTTGAATATGCGACAACGACGTTGGTTGGAGTTGATGAAGGATTATGAGATTGAGCTACATTATCATCCGGGCAAGGCAAATGTCGTGGCAGACGCATTAAGCCGCAAGCCCATGGCGCACTTTTTGACTACACAGAAGGAATTAGAGACTTGGAGCAGCTTGGTATTAAGGTAGTATTTCCTGGAGCAGACGGCGTATTAGCCAACCTTCAAGTGCAATCATCATTGATAGAGCACATCAAGGTAGCATTGTCTAATGATGCTAGATTTCGACGGCTGAAAGAGAGGACTGAAGCAAGAGAGCAGACAGGTTTGAGGATCCATTCAGATGGGACATTGCGATGTGGTGATCGCATTTATGTACCAAATGGAGATCTACGGCAGGAGCTGATGGCCGAGGCTCACAGTTCGGTATACTCCATTCATCCCGGAGGGACCAAGATGTATCGTGACTTACGACAGTATTATTGGTGGCACGGAATGAAGCAGAAGATAGCTCGTTTCGTTGCCAAGTGCTTGGTATGTCAACAAGTTAAGGCGGAGCACTAAAGGACGGCCGGATTACTACAACCGCTACCCATTCCCGAGTGGAAGTGGGAGCACATTACTATGGATTTCGTCACGGGTTTTCCTCGGAGTCCTAGGGGACGTGATACAGTATGGGTGATTGTTGATAGGCTTACCAAGTCAGCCCATTTCTTACCTTTTAGAGTGGGCCAGTCGACAGAGGTATTGGCAAAGATGTATATGGAACAGATTGTGAGATTGCATGGCGTGCCTATTAGTATTGTATCAGACCGTGACTCGAGATTTCCCTCGTACTTTTGGAGGAGCATTCAAGAGAGTTTGGGTACTCGATTGAAGTTTAACACATCATACCATCCACAAACAGATGGCCAGTCAGAGCGTACCATTCAGACGCTAGAGGATATGTTGAGAGCGTGTATGCTTGATTTTGGCGGCTCGTGGGAGGACCATCTCCATCTTATTGAGTTTTCCTACAACAATAGCTATCAAGCGAGCATTCAGATGGCTCCGTTTGAGGCATTGTATGGTAGGAAGTGTCGGTCTCCTGTTTGTTGGAGCGACATAGGAGAGCGACAGCTATTGGGTCCCGAGTTGGTCTTGAGCACAGTGGAGACAGTGAAGAAGATCCAGGGCCACCTGCGAGCAGCGCAGGATCGTCAGAAGCAGTGGGCAGATAATCGTCGTCGACCCTTAGAGTTCAAAGAGGGTGACCACGTGTTCTTGAAGATATCCCTCACTAGGGGTATGATTCGGTTCGGAGGACGTGGCAAGTTGAGTCCAAGGTACATCGGGCCTTTCGATGTCTTCGAACGTGTTAGAGAGGTTGCTTATAGATTGGCCTTGCCACCGTCGCTAGAGGGAGTACATGACGTATTCCACATATCTCAGCTGAGGAGGTACATGGCGGACAGCAATCATGTGCTTGATCACTCCGAGATCATAGTTGGACCGAGTTAGTCATACGAAGAGCAACCAGTTGGTATCCTCGATCGCCGAGTGAAGGTGTTACGAAATCAATCTATTCCGTTGGTTCGCGTGGCATGGAAGCATCACTCGCCAGGGGAGTCTACTTGGGAGCACGAGGACGACATCCGAAGCCGCTACCTGCAGTTGTTCGAAGGCGAAGGTATGTCTTGTATTTATGTTTTCATGTATTGCATTTAATCCCCTGACCTTAGTTTAATTTCGAGAACGAAATTTTCTTTAAGTTGGGTAGGATGTAAACCCCAAATAATTTCTAATTATTTTAGTGTTTTAAAAATTATTTTTCGATATTATTTGGAATTAATGAGGTAATTGGTATATTCGTAATTATAGATATATATTATATGTATGATTGTGCTTGATATATTTTTAATTGTAAATAAATATATTCTACAATTATTACAAATATTTTTGTTACTTAATTAAAAAATTTAGAAATTTTTCTTGTGAATATATATATATATATATATATATATATATATATATATATATATATATTGTTCTTAGGAAAAAGAAAAAAAACTTGCAGTGGTGGGCCGAACCCCCCACAAACGGCAGCAGCTAAAGCTGCAGGGGGGCCCGACCCCTAACCCACTCCACAAACATGGCCCGACCTCCACATCCCAATTACTTAACAAAGCAGCTACAGCTGCTATGGACAAACCGAGCACCACCCTGATTAAAACCCGAGCCCCTTATACTAATCCTAATACGATTAGTAACAGCGGCAGATATATATATAATAACCGCTCATCCGAAACCAAACCCTAACCCCGATTACTCATCTTCCACCTAGAGCCTCATCCTCGAGTCCCCATCGCGGCGCACGCTTCTCCGACCAGCAGTGATCGGCCCCGATCGCCGTACCGCCGTGGAATCGACAGCGAGACAGCGGTAGTGCCAGTAATTTTACGCAGCAAGGTAATCCCCTTTCTCGCCATCACACATCCTCTATGCTTGATCGTTTTCAATTCTACAAACTCGTATAGGAAGCCAGTATAACCCTCTTCGCATCCCCTTTGATGGATCCCGACACCGTTCCTTAGATCGGTCGAAAATTCGACACGAAGTTGAGCCCTTATCGCTCGAAAAATAGAGCAACAAGGCTGTCCTAAACCCATATTTGGAAGCCAAGTTCTTGGCGATTCTTCGGCAGTTTTGTAAAACTAATTGAACACGGGTGAAGACAACCTAACCACGACTAAAATGCAACTTTTGGATCGAAGTTTCGGTTAATATGTAGGAAGAAATCTGTAAGTGAAGTTGTCGGAAAAATTGATTTCAAAAATAGTAGATTTTAGAAATTTTCCTCCGATACGACGTACGCCCCGACAAATCGGGCGACGTGGTCGCGCGCTATACACATCGAAAGGCGCGTATGGACGTTGCGGACGTATGGGAACTGACGGAACTCAGTTTCGTCGCGTATGCGCGACGAAACCAACGCGTAACCGTCGAGATACCCCCGTATCGGCGTTTTGCAAACTTGCCCGTAACTTCGTGTATAGTCGTCGAATCGAGACAAAACTTACATCAACAGGTCCGGATCAAAATTCTGGTCCTGCATGCCAAGTTTGGTTCGATTCTGAGAAGGTCGAATCGGAACCCATTTTTGGCGAGCCTGCGACCCACTCAAACGGGCGATTTTGTACACGGCTCCTCGGAATCCAAAACTGGACATACCGTTGAGTTTCTCTCCTCAAACTGAATCCGTAAACATGTAGTTTGATGACTTTAGAGACCATAGACTTTGGCACGTGTTTCGGTGCAAAGCGGGTCCAACGGCGGACATCGTTTTGACCCAAAATTTCGATTTTGCCCCAGTTCCAGAATTTGACTTTTGGACAGGCATTTCCTAGGTATAGCTTCTTCACCGAGATCATTTTTGATGTTTGTTTCAGCGTTTGGAGTTATCTGTGAATTGTGAGCTTTGCGCTGACACTTGCTACTCTTGGATTTGCCCTTCTCGCACCGCAGGCAAGATACCTTGCCACCTTACTCTGTGATTATTATATTCTTACTTTCAGTTGTTATTTTCAGCATTTCTTATTTTTTGATATTTAAACTGTGCGTCCAAGTCACACTTGGGTGCAAGAGACTCTATCGGTCATTTTCTCGCTTTATTTATTTTTCTTGCATTGACTTAGTCTAGTGACCACCTATTGATATTGAGATATTGGTATATCTCATGCGGCCTTGACACTTGTTTTACCACGTGTTGTGAGTCACATGTAGGACAACTATCCGCGTAGTCGACTGGCCACCGATACGTATGGAGCGTGCGACGGATAGGAGTAACTGCCAATAGAATTGCATGCTAGAAGACTTGGCAGTTACTAGAGGTTCATGAGTCATGGATGTGACCCTACTAGGCATTGGGTGGGGAGAACAGTGTCCTTAACGTATGGGTCCTTATGCACTTTCCTATTACTGATACTGCTGGCCTCTGACATTCGAGGAATGTTATTCTTTGATGTCCCTGGTATCCTGATGGGGCCATACCTGAGTTACTGCAACTGAGCCAGATACCCATGCGTTGAAGGTCTGTTCTTAACTGCATTGTCACAGTAGAACTGGTAGGCACCCTATGGCATGCATCCCTTTTCTTTCTATTATATTATCACAGTTTATATGGCATGGTGTTTTCTTGTATCTTGCTATGTCCCCTGAGGACCTGGTTATCTTTCCAGGATTAGACGACTTTCCACAGGAGTACGGAGCGGCTCTGGATCCATCTTACATCGATGACGAGGCAGTCACTACTGATTTATAGTTTATTCTATATTTGAGACATTAGTGGACATTATTTTACATCTCATTTTTTTCTATTTTACGGAGGTTGGACTCTGATCATGTGAGACTATTTTTCATAGCTGTTTGGAGTGAGTATGTTGACCCGACTATCTTTTGATACTCTTATTTATTTATTTGGACTCTATTATCTTCTGTGTTTAGCTGTGATGAGATTAGATTTGGTATTCTGGCCTGTGATTATTTTATTTACAGCTTATGTGCATATACGAGGATTCCATATATTGGAGTATTCTTCGTATATGTGCAGCTGGCATGTTCACGTACTTGGTCCTATGTATTTTGGGACTGGAGCGTTACAGTACCTGCCTATTTATAGGATGTGGAAATTCCTAATTGGATAAGAATTAGGAATAGTTTAAAACCCAAAGTAGATAAATTGCTACTAATTTAAAATCAATCAATCCAAACCCAAATCCGATTTAAATCAAATTTAAATTCATCTATTATTTTAAAATCAAATAAGATAACTCATCTTTCAAACATAGATATTAATTTAATTAATTAAATAGATCCATAAAATCAAATCAGAATTTAAATTGCCACAACAATTTAAAAATATGTTTTCCAAAAAATACTATAATAATTAATTTCGGAAATACATTATCATTTACGATATAAACTTTAATAAATCTTTATGAAATATATATGTATACAGGAATAATATTATTTATTATTAATAACTGTTTTCATGGAGACTTTTTATAAATAATAAATAAAATAATAATTTGGAAACTTGGGTACGATAACAAAATAATTATTATGTATATTATTTTGAAACTATATAAAAAGATAGAAAATATTTTTCTAAAATATGTACGCTCGCACATATTCACACTCGTCGAGCAAATTCGAAAAACGAACTTTCGCGTACGACGTATAATACGACTACGCGACGTACAATACAAAATTTTAAATCGGTACCAAATTTAATAATAAAAAATAGTAGAATTTTAGGGGTTTTACACTCAATCACAGTCTAAGCACGATAGGATAACACAGAAGTCTATACTAAACTCAAAGCAACAACTTAAATAAACTTCTAAAATAATATCTCAAACAATCTCAAATATAACTCAAATCTCTACTTATTACAATACAAGTTCCAACAGAGAAAACTAAACCATAAACTAGTAGTATACTCCAAGCTCTACTAGTCCTCTAGGCTAGCTGTGAATCTCCAGGTTACCTGTAATATTCTCAACAGGTCCAGTCAGGACAGGAACGAGCATAATACATGTCACGCAGTTCATATCATGTCAGAAGATAATAAACATGCAATAGAGTAAGATACATGAATAACTGAGAGAATATACATGAAGTAAAAGTGATAACGGTAATGGAAATATCTACTATAAGTAAAGAACTGTAAGTGACTAGTGAATCAGAGTATAAGATAGACATGTGAATGGCTAGGACTGATTCATGATTACACTACGGAATTGATTCATGATTACACTACTTTGGGATTATTCACATGACTATTTCTACTCCTCCATCCCCAATCAATACATAAGGATCCAGACAAGTTATGTTAAGATTCATGATTCTAAGGCCTCATAAATGAGAGCACGTGAAATTAATTCATGAGGGCTCTGTGAACATGAGAGTGCATGAATCACAAGAGTATACATGAATAGTGAAGCATGAAGATACATGAAGTAAGTAAAATACACATGACATGAAGTATCTGATGCTCCCGAGGGGGATAACATCTCATAAAAAGATTCATATAGTACCAATCTGTGTTACCAATGTGACAGCATCGAGTAAAGTAATCTAGAGCATGAATAAAAGTTCTAGCAAGTACAAAACGGTCATAAAATGTACTCGCCTGATACCCTGAACAACTGATATGAAAAGATGGCTAACTGGAGTCACAGAGTCCTAGCTAGAGCAACACAGGTTATAAAGAGTTCAATTTATATGGTAATTGAAATTATAATGCAATCTACAAGGGTCTAGGTCAATCTAGGTCAAAGTTAACTCTTGGTCAACTTTGGTCAACTATAAAGTCAAACTAGGTCAACTCTAGTCAACTGTGGTCAAACTAGCTAGGGTTGGGTGAACAAAGGTCAACTAGTCTAGGTTAGTCAATTCTAGGTCTAAACAAACTAAGCATATACAAATCAAGTATCCAAGATAGCTACTAACTCATAGCCTAAGTCAATTGCTAAACCAAGCACAAAACTAAACCATAAGCTAACAAGGCACACAAACTTAGTCATATAATGTATATATATTATTCATATTCACATATTCATATACATAGATATATATAGGAAAGCTATATATATATAGGCACATACATATATTTATATATAAAGAGAATGAGAGGTAAAAGAGTAAGTGAGAGTGTGTGTGTGTGTGTGTGTGTGTGTGTGTGTGTGTGTGTTTGGCAAGTGTGTGAAAGGATATGTGTTAATGTTCTCAGATTTAGTGATAGGTAGGTGTATGTGACATGGGATACATGGTATCAAAGGGTGTATGAATGCATGTGTGTAAAAGGTTATAGGTTAACTCAGTTTATAGAAATTCATACATACATACTTACATTGCATACATGCATACATACATATCATGTATACATACATACATTGCATACATGCCTACTTACATATCATATATGCATACTTGCATTCATTCATGCACCTATACATACATACATAGATGCACACATACATATTTAAAAATATTATATACTTGCATACATTACATTCATATATGCATACTCTACATTATATTACATTCATTCATGCATACATGCGTACATCTAATATATGCATACAAAATTATATATTTAACTCAAAAAATATGTGAATACATACATTATATTACCTTAACACATATATATATATATATATCATTCATTCATAACCCAAATACATGCATACTTCAGTTCATGCATTATATCCATTCACATATCATTAAGGTTGCATACATATACTTATTTTCATTACATACATGTCATTCATGCATATTAAATACTTACATGCATCTATACATTATATACATTGTATACAACATGTAAAAATAGAAGAGGGAAAAAGGGGGGAAAACTGAAATGGAAAGGGAATGAAAGGAAAAATGTAAGGAAAAGGAAAAACAATGGACATATACATGCTTGCATCATATATTCTACATTACCATACATGCTATCAATATATATTGTATTATATTATGTATATATTATCCATTCATATCTATCATTACATGTATACCTTGCATTCGTATCTAGCATTCATTATATACTTTCATGCATACATTGTATATCATTCTTTCATTCATGCATTTATGCATTGCTTACATACATTACATTGGTTGCATTCCTACATGCTTGCATTCAACCATATATATACATTAATGTAAACAGGATACATATCATATATATATCATTTCATTCATCTGACATATCATGCATTACATACTCTACATTCATTTAATAACCATACTACATAGGTTCATAGGTTACACAAAATGCCTATGTCGTATAGTCACTCTTCTACTTAAAATCAATACTGTACCAATTGGGCCTTCACTAAATTCTAGGATTAAAGTATGTCGTAGCCCTTCGTGTTAGCTTTCCAAAACTTCAAACAGATCGCATTTTCGTGTCCAGAAGCTCTCGAAATCGCAAAAACACCGAAACGCGTTTGTCTTTCGGACAACAGACACTCAAATAGTTTTACAGAAAGTTCCAGAACGAGTTTGGTTTATTAAAATATATATTTGGAAATCTAACTTCGATATGGTTCTTTTAAAAAAGAGAGAGATTAATCAGAGTTCTAAGATTAAAGTTAAGACATTTCTAAGTTGCTTTGGTTAATAAAAACATGGATGAATATTATGACGAATTTGAGTTGTTTTGGACAAAAGAAATACATGTAGGCCAAGATACTTGGATAACAACATAGGTATCCAAATGAAACTCATTCTAACCATCCTAACTAAGATCAATCCACTCTCTAACCATTCTAAAACTGAATTTAAATATCTATTTAAACCATTATCATACATACATACACATTGTGTCGTAATTTGGGATCTATCAAGTAGGACACAAGACACATATCTAAAATCCTCAAGAGAGCTACAAATGGCCTCAAATTTGAATCTAAATGGGGTACATGCATGGGGGTGGATCCTATGGATTCAAAACTAACTAATATGCATAAGAAATCAATTTAGAGGGTTTGTGTTTACCTATTGAGAGTGGAATCCCAATGATATTCCCAAGGACACGGCTGTGACACGAAGATCTTCCAAAAAGGACACTCCTCCTTGCACTTTGCTCCAAATCTTTGCTAGCACCCTCCCTTGGTAGTATAAGAAGGTTGGATGGAAGTTTTGGTGGAGGGATGTAAGGATTTGGAGATCAAATCAAAGAGAAAAGCTCTCTAATTTGGGGAAGAACACTTTATAAAGGAAAAGAGGAAAGATGGAATGAAATGAAAGGAAGGGAGGCTAACCTACCTATAGTGGCTGCCATTAGATGAATTAGGGTTAGGTTTTAGATGTAGATAAGTGGCTAGGGCTTGTCCACCAAAATCAAACTAGGTCAAACTAGTCCTAAGGCTTTCTTTTTTAGTCCTAAGGCTTTCTTTTTCACAAATATCCTAAAGGGTAAATATCATACTTAGAAATATCTAGATATTGTTAATCTTGTCATTTACTAGGTTATCCTAATCAAGATTCTAAGCTCAAGGCTAATATAGATTAGGCTAAGATTCTAGGTCAAGTCTCAACTAAACAATTAGCACATATTTAATTAATACAATTTACAATTTCACAAAATTGTGAAAATGACAAAATACCCTTAGGCTAAAAAGTACTAGTATGACATTCTAATCACGTGACTAGGCTCCCATGGTCATGGTTAGTCTCTATGCTAAGCAATTCTAGGGTTACACTAGTTAACCATCAAAATCACATTTTAATATTTAAATAGTTTTAAATTAATTAAAAATCACTAAAAATCATAACATGAGTTAAATCTTATTATTGAATAATCAAAATTATAAAAGTTCAAAATTACCCTCATTTTAAAAAAGTGGGTGTTACAATATCACTGTATGACACACACACACACACAAAACCTATATATTGCCTTCATTCTCTCTCTATGTATGTATATATGATTGCAAGTATACATGTATGTTAGTGTAATACAAATATGTAATATAAGAATATAGACATGTATGTTATGTATCCTTATATGTATATATGTAATGTATGGTAATATAGGTTGGCATGATATGAATGTATACACATATGTTTCAAATGAATATATGATGTGATGTTAAGTATGATATCATTGATATGCCTTGTTTAGTAATGTGGTTTAGTTTGGTGTCTTGGTATAGCAAGTGACTTTTAGGCTTAGCTTGGTTTAGGCCTAGAATTGTCTAACTTAGACCAGTTTGACCTTGTTGACCAAACCGTAACTAGTTTGACCTAGTTTGACTTTTAGAGTTGACCAGAGTTGACCAAGAGTTGACTTTGGCCCAGATTGGCCTAGAAACATGTAGATACAATGTACTCTCGAATTATAATTCCTTTGTATACATCATGACTTGTGTTGCTCTAAATAGGAGTCAGATACCTCTTTTCGGCCAGTATATTCTCATCGGACATTCTGATTTCAGGCGAGTACATTTTATGATCGTTTCATACTTGTTAGGATTTATATTCTTGCTCTAGATCACTTTACTTGATGCTGTCATGATGTTATCACGGATTGGTACTACATGGATATTTTCATGAGATGTTATCCCCCTCGGGAGCATCGGATACTTTATGTCATGTGTTTCGTGTACATCACATATTTTTTGCTCTCATATTGTTTATGTATACTCATGTGCATTCATGTACGTTCATGTACGCTCATGTACTCTCATGTGCTCTCGTATACGGCCATGTTTTCCTATGTGCTTCATGTATAACGAATCTATTCATGTACACTCATGTGATTCATGTATTCTCATGTTCACTGAGCCCATCATGTATATTATTCATGTGCACTTATTTATTGAGCCCACATGAAATCATGTACGTAACATAACTTGAATGGATCCTTGTGCATTGATTGGGGCAAGGATGAGTAGAATTGGTTATGTGGATCATATCTCCAGTAGATTATTCATGTGAACTCCGTAGCTTATTCATGTGCAACCTAACCTATTTCTATAACCATATTGTGCTCTAAATCATTAGTCACTTACAGTTCTAACCTATCATGTATATATTTCCAGTTATCAAATATCATCCTATTTTTATGTACATCTTTCTTTACAGTTCATGTATCTTACTTTTTTGTATGTTTTATACTTTTCTGCCATGTTATGAACTGCATGAGATGTATTGTGCTCGTTCCTGTTTTGACTGGACCTGTTAAAAATTACAGAGGACGAGGAGGACTTCTGTACCACTTACTATGGCGCCCACATAGATGATACTTGTGAGCTGATTCCGCAGGAGGACCCTGCAGCAGTTGACGATACCATCCCTTTAGTCTTGGCTAGTTAGTTAGACAGTTCTTATTTCTTGTTGTCTTGTCTTATTTTGACATTCTGAGATTTATTATTTTTGGATGTTGTTGTTGTGTCGTATAGACACTTAGACTTGTTTCCCTTATGTTTGTTTTTATTTTGGAGATTATCATATCTATCATATCATACTGTTTCTACCTTAGATTGTGATTGAGATGTACCTTCTATATTGTCTTTCGTTCGGAGAGTATATCTTTTGTAGTTACATTTATACTGTGTTAGATGTTGTGACCTAGGACAGCATTGTACTGCCGACAATGTGGCTTAGGCGGGACGTACCCACTTCTTGTGCCCCTATACTAGGTGCGGATCGTGACACGTTTTTAGTGGTGGCCCATACAGGTCCAATCTAGTTTTGTAGTGGTATTCGAACCAGAGTATCACTACAGCCTGCAGTAGGATATAGGATATAGTTTTGAGGTACTCAATCACATTTAGGAAAAACTCTTATCTAAATTCCTGCCATTTAAAATCTTGCTGATAATTGCTTTCCTTTGAAATATCTGTCCTCCTTTGATTTTGTCACTTCTTTCTCAGTATTGATTCCTTGTTTGATCTGTCTCCAGGATGGTGATTGAGACACGATCGCAGTGCCCCATCATGGGAGGTACGTCAGAGAGGTCTACCACTTCTTGTCCAGTTCAGCTAGGATGTGAGACACAGCTCCCCCAGTACCTACTCATGTTGGAGCCTCTATAGCTTTCGGGGGAGCACCTCTACCTGTTCGAAGGCCGACCCCAGTTATTCCTAAGGTGCTTCAGCCGCAGCAGCAGCCACCTGCGGGATTGGTTGACGTTGTACACCTCTTTTCCTTCGTGGAGCGGATCTTGGAGTCGCATCAGCAGCAGTAGCAGTGCCAGACTGTTGAATTCCTTCAGGGCATAGACGATGCCCACCAGCTGGTCAGGACGACAGTAGGGATAGTAGCTGCCCAGCCACAGGGAGGCCAGATCCAGCAGTATCAGCAGCGGATGCCAGGCATCCGGGATTTCTAGAAGATGCGTCCTAGGGATTTTTGAGGCACAGAGGGGATCCTATATGCCGATGATTGGATCGAGCATATCAAGGAGATATTTCGGCTGGCGGATATACCAGCTCGACTTTAGAACGAGGCGGTAGGCAGCCAGATGCAGGACCTACCCTGCACTTGGTATCAGATGAACCCTAGAGTGGGTACCGAGGGACAGACTTGGACAGCCTTCAAGAAGCTGTTCAAGGAGCAGTTCTTTCCAAACGTAGCGCTGGGAGGCATAGAGCAGCAGTTCCAGAGCCTGGTTCAAGGGAATCAGACAGTCGAGGAGTATGTTGGAGAGTTCTGCCGACTGAGCAGATTTATTGAGGATCTGAGCGAAACGACAAAGGCAAAGAAGTTCCGTAGAGGTTTGATCAGGGAGGTCCAGTCCTTGACCAAGAGTGACCAGGATGCTACTTTTTGAAGATCCTAGCAGGAGCTATGGCAGCAGAGGACGACCTAGGGTTGAAACTAAAGAGAGGTCAGAACTTTTACGGAGCTAGTGGCAGCAGAGGTCCGGCCAAGAGGCCTCACTTCCAGCAGCAATACCTGAAGAGGCAGTTCCAGCAGCAGCCTCAGGGACAGGGTCGGGCACCTTTTCAGCAGGTGCTGCAGCAGCAGTCCCCAGGTAGCAGCAGTTTCTGCAAGAAGCCAGGACACGGGTGGAATAATTGTAGGAAGAGGTTAGGCAGGTACCTACTCTGTGGTTCATCAGAGCACCAGCTGAGGGAGTGTTCACAGGCTTTTGGGCTCACAGTTCAGAGACGAGGAGCCAAGGCTCTAGTAGGCCAGTAGAAGGGACCAGTCCTGCAGACACAGCAACAGAGGTTCGTTCAGCACCAGCAGCAGACCAGGAGAGGCCAGCAGGGACGAGCATTCGCCATAGCAGTAGAGGATGCAGAGGCTATTGGAGAGTTGATTGCAGGTTCTGTTCTTCTCGACTCCTTTTCCGCTTTTGCATTGTTTGATTATGGGGATTCCTATAGCATTGTGTTTGTATCTCTTGCTATTAGACACCATCTTGCTTCTGAATCTTGCCTAAGACTTACAAGATCACGACCGGGGGTGGAATCATCCTCGTTAGAGATATTTGCAAGGATCGAAGAGTATTTTTGGGAGGCCGAGAACTGGATGTGAGTCTGCTCGTAATGCTACTGCCGAACTATGATATAGTACTGGGGATGGATATGTTTAGCAGGCACCATGCCAGTATAGATTATCGCAGCGACAGAGTTTTTTTCTGTCTGCTAGGAGAGCCAGAGTTCGAGTTTGCCAGACGGGAGGCAGAGCAGAACAGCGGAGTCTTCTACGGAGTCTCAGTTGAGGAGCAGACAATGCCACATCCATTGATAGCAGAGTTCATGGATGTCTTTCTGGAGGACTTGCGAGGACTACCACCGGACAGTGACGTTGAGTTCTTTATAGATTTAGTGCCCGACGCCGAGCCTATATCTCAGCACGTCTATAGGGTGAACAACAGTGAGTTGGTGGAGTTGAAGAAACATATCGATGAGTTGTAGGACAAGGGCTTCATCTGATCTAGTTCTTCACCATAGGGTGTATCGGTGCTTTTTGTACTGAAGAATGATGGGACGGTACGGATGTGTATCGACTATAGGACACTCAACAACCTTACGATCAAGAACAAGTACCCACTGTCGTGGATCGATGATCTATTTGATCAGCGGAGCTAGGGTATTCTCGAAGATTGATCTAAGCTCAGGCTACCATCAGGTGAAGGGGAAGAGGGAGGATATCCCGAAGACAGCATTCAGGATGCGGTATGGCCAGTTCGAGTTTATGGTAATGCCATTTGGGTTGACTAACGCCCCGACACTATTTATGAACCTGATGAATAAGGTATTCCACCAGTACTTGGACAAGTTCGTGGTGGTGTTCATCGATGATATCTTGGTGTACTCGAAGATCGTAGAGGAGCATGAGGAGCATTTTAGAGTGGTTCTGGAGACTCTCAGGAAGGAGGAGCTTTATGGCAAGCTCTCAAAGTGTGAGTTCTTCCTAGATCGAGTTGACTTCCTTAGTCATGTTGTGACTGGAGATGGGATCTCAGGTGACCCGAGGAAGATCATGACAGTTGAGGCGTGGACAACACCAAGTTCAGTTGCGGAGATTAGGAGCTTCCTGGTATTTGTAGGCTACTACAGGAGGTTCATTTGGGATTTCTTTCGGGTTACAGAGCCAATGACTAGGCTGACCCGGAAGGACGTAGTGTTTATCTGGTCAGAGAAGTGTCAGGTCCCTTTTGATGAGTTGAAAAAGCGGTTGACGACAGCTCCGATTCTGACATTGCGATCAGGATCAGGCGGGTTCACTATCTACAGTGACGTCTCGGAGAAGGGTTTGGGTTGTGTCTTGCAGCAACATGGGAAGATAATTGCTTATGCTTCCAGACAGTTACGTCCGCATGAGAAGAACTACCCTACCTACGACTTGGAGTTGGCGGCAGTTATCTTTGCTCTGAAGTTGTGAAAACACTATCTATACGGAGAGTGTGTGGAGATCTTCACATACCACAAGAGCCTGAAGTATGTGTTTACACAAAAGGAGCTCAACATGAGGCAGCGTAGATGGTTGGAGTTGATGAAGGACTTCAACATTACACTACAGTATCATCAAGGAAAGGCCAACATGGTTGCCGATGTTTTGAGCAGATATCCGACAGCCATGTGTTTGACGGTAGATCGTCACTTGCTATCAAATCTGGATAGTTTGGGGATCGAGGTGCTAGTGCTAGGAGTAGAGATACAGATGTAGGGTCTGCAGATTCAGTCAAACTTGATAGAGAGGATCAATTCGACTCAGTTCGATGATGTTGCTCTGCGGTGCATCCGAGAGCAGGCTCGAACATGATTAGTAGATGGAGAGTTCACCATTGCAGAGGATGGAGCATTGAGGTACGGTTCCAGACTGTATGTGCCCAGCAGAAAGCTTCGAGAGCAGGTTATGCAGAAGGCCCACCGATCTCTGTACTCTATGCATCCAGGTGCTAACAAGATGTATAGGGATCTGAGGGAGCATATATGGTGGTGTGGGATGAAGAGGGAGGTAGCACGCTTCGTCGCTAGATGTTTGTTCTGCCAGCAGCTAAAGGCAGAGAGGCAGAGGCTAGAAGGTTTGTTACAGCCATTGCCCATTTCGGAGTGGAAGTGGGAACACATCACTATGGACTTCGTTTCGGGATTGTCGCGTATACCAGAAGGAAAAGACGCAATTTGGGTCATCGTAGATAGGTTGACCAAATCAACTCACATTTTGCCATTTAAAGTGGGTTTGTCTACCGAGAAGCTAGTAGAGATGTATATGCGGTAGATTGTCAGGATTCATGGAGTTTCGATGAGCATTGTCTCAGATCAGGATAGTCGCTTTACTTTCTATTTATGGCAGAGTCTGCAGACTAGTTTGGGCACTCAGCTCAAGTTTAGTACTGTATACCACCCTCAGACGGACGGACAGTTAGAGAGGACTATTCAGACACTCGAGGACATGCTGCGGACTTGTGTCTTGGATTTTGGAGGCTCCTGGGAGGATCACCTGTACTTAGTGGAGTTTGCATACAATAACAGTTTTCAGGCCAGCATCGAGATGTCACCATTCGAGGCACTATACGGGCGTAGATGTCGTACGCCCTTGTCATAGGATGACGTTGGAGAGCCAGCTTTATTGGGACCTGAGATGGTTGTGGATGCAGCCGAGAATGTGAAGCTCATCAGAGATCGACTTCACGTGGTATAGGACAGACATCGGTATTGGGCCGATAGCCACCGTAGGCTGTTGGAGTTCGAGGTATAGCTTAGAGATAGGATTAGAAGTAGGATTGTTTGTTTTGTGATTTTGTTGATCATGTTTGATTAGTATAGTTAATTTGAGACCTTGTTTGTGAATAGGTTGGAGATCTGGTTTTTCTGAGGATATCTCTGACACGTTGTACCATACATTTTGGTGGAGGTGTGAAGCTTAGCCAGCGCTTCATCGGACCTTTCTTTATCAGCGGGAGAGTTGGTGATGTGTCATACAGGCTAGACTTGCCTCCTATATTAGTGGGAGTTCGTAATGTATTTTACTTGTCGCAGTTGAGACGGTACGTGGCGGACCCTAGCCATGTACTCGATCATTCATAGATCGAGGTAGGACCTACTCTTAGCTATCCAGAACAACCTGTAGAGATTCTGGATCGACGAGAGAAGGTACTGAGGAACCAGACGATACCCTTGGTTCGCGTCGCATGGAGGCATCATTCTCCAGGAGAGTCTACCTGGGATAGGGAGGATGAGATGCGCGAGCGATACTCGAAAGGTTATGAATCGATTGGCAAGTCCAATTCCAATATCTTGATTTTGAGTGGCAATGCAGCGTATACCCATATATATATCGTCTGCTAATACACGACCCATTAGTGTTTGGACAACTTTTTTTCCATACTTTTTTTATTGATAATTATAATTATCAAGTTAATACGACACAATAGATTGGTGACCTCACATTAGAAAAAGGAGAGATTATCAAAAAATCGATAGAGAAAAAAATCGGCTATCGGAATCGAACCGATGACCATCATATTACAAATGCGATGCTTTAACCTATGAGCTAAGCGGGCTCACATAACAGAAATAACAAATTTATTTATGACTAAACCCATTAATTTTAATAATAAATGCTTTTCAATTTCAATTATAACAACATATATGTGTATATGTACCCAAGGCTTCGAAACATTTCGAAATCGAAAAATCTCTACAAGAGCTGGTGCTATCAGAGAACAATTAGCAGATTTGGTTTTACGAATTATTATAGATAATTCATTGGTAGAGTTGAAGGAATTACGAGACGAAGAGTCCGCTGGAAATGAATGGGAAGATAGAAAAATTAGAAGAAGGCCCCTAAATGACCACTCAGTGATAAATGAGGTAGGGGTGCAGAGACAGCCAGGAGGTTTGCCTAGAAGCAGCCACCCTTGAAAGAGTGCGTAATAGCTCACTGATCAAGCGCTCTTGCGCCGAAGATGAACGGGGCTAAGCGATCTGCCGAAGCTGTGGGATGTAAAAATGCATCTGTAGGGGAGCATTCCGTCTTAGAACGAAGAAATAAGTGGATCAAAATTTCTCACCACGGTTAGGTTATTCAATATATAAGAATTTCTATTTTTGAATCGAGGGTTCAAAATGTATGATTTCTCTGATCTTATCCATTTTTTTAAAATAAATACTGAATTTCGTGGAATATGAAATATTTCATCGAATACTAAGCAAGCCCGAATCAATTGAATACTTGTGTGATAAATTTCTTGAATTGACTTTCCATTTCCATAAAGGATATAATTGAAAACTCTAAGTTGGACATTGTCTTTTTCCTACAAGAGATCTTGAGGCCTGAAGAGTAACTAAGGCCAATTCATTCACGTTTTCATGTTCCAATTGAACACTTTCCATTTATGATCAAAGGAGAAGATTATTCATTTTACCAAAGATATAACGATATGCGGATCAAATCACGATCTTCTAATCTAATAAGAACAAGAGATCTTTCTCGATTAATCCCTTTCTTTGCTTGCCCCTCATACTTCAAGAATCAGAAAGATCCTTTTCGAGTTTGAATTTGTTCATTTGGAATCTGGGCTCTTCGACCTTCTACTTTTTTAAATATCTTTTTGGACCTTGAGGTATGATTTTCTATCCTTCTCATCAGTTTAATTTTTCCTTTTAATTTCGAGGACGAAATTCTTTTAAGGAGGGTAGACTTGTTACTACCACATTTTTGACTTAAGGGTATTTTGGTCATTTTTGACATTTTGTTAAATTGAATTTTTATTAATTAAATATGTGCTAATTATTTAATTGAGCCTTAACCTAGAAGTTAACCAAATCTAGATATGACCATGAGACTAGATATTACTTAAGAACCTTCTAAGCTAAGTGCCAAGATTAAAAATATCTACATATTATGTTAGTAGGATATTTTGGTTAGATATTATTAAAGTTAAACCTAAGTTTGATATGAGCCTTAGATTGGACTTGATTTACCTAGAAAGAAGCTTAGCCACACATCTAAACTAGTTCCTAGCCCTAATTCCTATGCTTGGCCGGCCACATTACCACTATAAGTAGTAACACATGAACCTATCTTGCCTCTTTTAACACCTACAAGAAACCCTAATCTAGTTCTTCCCCAGTTTCTCCCATTTAATCCAAATTAATTCCAAATAGAGTCAAATCAATTGCATCATCATCCCCAACAGTAGAGGAGGCTAGTGGAGGCTTGCTAGCAAGGTTTGACGACCATTGAACCATAGCAAATTGGTAGAGGAGCTCATTCCTAGGGTTTTTACATTGAGATTGAACTCTCAATCGGTAAACCTCTCTAAACACTCAAAAATCATGATTTCTCTTCATAGATGCATACATCTAGGTGTCATACCCCTATAGACCAAGTTTGGTAGGATCTTGTGTCCATTTAGTATGTATATCGGACACGTATCAGTATTTTTAAATAGGTGTTTGATGAAATGCCCAAGTGAACTGGTTGTTTGTAATTTCTGAAACTATTTACATGTTTTGGTAGCCCAATATGTGAGGAACACAAAACCCTAACTCTGAGCTGAATTCTGTGTCGTATCTGTGTCCAAATTGGACACGCACGTGCTGTACGAGACCTCGTACTGTGTCCTGCTACCCCATTGCTATTTCTCTTGACACAGGTTAAGTGGACACGTGCCACTTGATAGGAAGGTAGGGGCAGTTATTGAAAAGCCACCCCTATAGTTTCAAGGTCTTTTATGTCGTATCGGACACGAGAGATTGAGTGCACTAATTTTGTACTGAACCGCACAGTCTCGGTTTCACTCTCTAATACGACTTTTGACCCGGACACAGACACGTCTTGGACTCGATACAGGGTGTCGACCCTCTAACCATAGACCCCATACCTATGGACACGTGCACGAAACCTTACGTGCTTCGTTTCGTGACCTAGGTTGATCGATATGGCTGCACGAGCCTGTCACTACAATAAATAGGGCATACAATAGCTGTTTATCTATAGCTTCAAGCCTCCCTGCTATAGAATGTCATCATCAATAGTGTTCATTCCGCAGTGCTATTAAAAGAGCATACAATAGCAGTTTACCTATAGCATTCGAGCCTCCCTGCTATTATAATATTATTATCCATAGCGTTTATTGTGAAGTGCTATTAAAAGTTCATACAATAGCAATTTATCTATAGCGTTTATGTCTTCCTGCTATTTTGCTGTTAAGAACTTTATATAGCGTGTTATGAACGCTGTTAAAGGTATAGATTTTTCTGGACGCTGCTTATGTTGCAAAAAAAATTCCAACAACTGGACCCACTCAAATTTTTGGGTTTCGTTCGAAAAAAATTTAATCCACTCAAAGAACCCCCTTCCACCTTTCTTTCATATTCATCATTTTTTCAACTTCCAACTCCCAAACCCTAACACTTCTTCTCTTCTCTCCATCTTTATCTCCCACATACGAGAGAATCGCAAATCTCTCCTCCTCCTTATAAATTCTAAATCCTAACCCGCAGGCACCCGCACACAAAAGAACCCAAAATCCCTCCTCCTCTTCATTCTCCTTCTCATCTTCTTCCCTTCCACAAAGAGAGCAACCTAAGAAGAAGAATAAGGTGGAGCAGCAATGGTGCCGACCGGAGTCGACAACCACTGCAGTCGTGCCCCCCTTGCGTGCACATTTTCCCTTCCCTCCTCCAAAGCCTCTTCGATTGGCACTCGGTAAGCCCAAATTGCCCCCAAATTTGTAATCTCTACACTCGTTTTGTTTATTTTCTCTCACAATCCCTAATGGAAACCTAGATATAATCTACGGTTTCTAGAGCTTGTCTATGTCGTTTTCTATAAACGACTTCCAAAACTCGAGATGGGGACAACAAAGCGGAGGAGGAGCAGGTTCGGGTTCTAGTGGACCATTTGTGGACATGGGAGGAGTATCTTGCTGACCGTGGGGGAGTTAGGACGGACAAAGACAACAACAAAGGACCCCTGACTCCAGATCATCCATATCCTCAACGAGCATTTACGGATTGAAAGTGAGTTACTCGGTATGCTAAATAAATGTTTGTTAAAATGTCTCAACCTAAATCCAGGGCAAAAACTCAGGCTCTTGGCCACCCCGAATAAAGGGAGAAGACCACCAAAACTAGGATTGGTACCCATGGCATCGTCCGGCTCACTTGTCACGACCCGCACCCTAGAGTTAGGGAACGAGAATGTAACGACGCCCAGTCTACGCCACAGTGTCGACGGTAGAACGCTATCCTAGGTCACAACATCTAACAATATAAAGCTAAGCAGTTTATACTCCCCGAATGGGGGTGACATAGCAGATACAAATTCAATCACATCTAAGGTAGAGCATGATAAGGATAGATAAAACATGAAATCCAAACTAAATACAGGAGATAGAAGTCTAAGTGTCTAAGATACATGAACCCAGAAGTATATCTCAAAACTCAAATAAAGATACAGTAATCCACAAAGTAAATACAACTCCAGACCAAAAGAAATAACTACCTAAACAAACCCTACTGTATCTCCTCTAGGCTAGCAGGCACCTCCAGGCTATCTGTAAAATTTATCAACAGGTCCAGTCAGGACTGGAGCGAGCACAGTACATCTCAACAATTCATAGCAGGTTAGAAAATATGAACATGCAGCAAAGTAAGATACAAGTACTGAAGAAGTACAGTATAAAAACAGAGAGAGAACTGTAATAGAAATATCTACTATACATAGGGAACTAGCAGTGACTAGTGAGTCAGAGTACAATATGAACATGTAATACTCCCCCGTACCCCCGATCAATACACAAGGATCCAGCCAGGTTATGTTATATGATGCTATGTAGCAGACCCCGAAGGTGATAGACCCCGAGGGTGATAAGCCCCCGAAGGGTGGTAGACCCCGAAGGTGATACATAGTAGTCCCATAAAAATAGGGATTCTGGGGGTAACCCAACAGTATAAGTCCCATAAAAATGGGGATTCTGGGGATAACCCAACAGTGTAAGTCCCATAAAAATGGGGATTCTGGGGATAACCCAACAGTGTAAGTCCCATAAAAATAGGGATTCTAATAAATGGAACACAAGTGACGGACGGATAGTAGGCTCAATGTGGGCCATGTCCATAGTTGGGGCTGACAGGTTTTGGTCGACAGGGGACCCACAAATCAAGTTAGAAAATGAATGTGACGTCGTGGAGTAAAATAAAATCGGGTCACATGCCGGAAAAGTTGTGCGAATCAAATGGAGCTCAAAATGACGTGTCTGAGTGGGACACAAAGGTCATGGGTGACGAGCGTCTCGAGTAGATCATCAATGAGGAGTTGGTTTCAAGAAACTGACTGGTCTTGCGCTCCCAATTTAAATGTCATGGTAACGCGCTGAAAATGATCAAGAAAAAGAGTGGGAAAATAAATAACAATCAAATGGTCTACACCGACTCGAAGTTCAGCGAAGCAGAAAGAGCACAAGAGAACAAGTTTGGATTGGACACTATATACCGTCATAAAGGTAATCGTGCCCACTCCAAAACTCGTGAAGAAGATTTCCAGAATTGAACATCCCTGATACTCCAAATATCAATGGCATGAAAGAGTACACTTACAGATAAATAAATAGAATAAAATATTTATCAAAACCAATAATCAGAAAAACAAAATAAAAATGAAAAAAAATTTAACCCGAAATTCAGGGTGCTCACATCCTACCCACCTTATAAAAATTTCGTCCTCGAAATTAAAATGTTCATACTCCCTCTAGGTCAAACCCCCACAATCAAAGTCCCAGATTAAAACAAATCATGTGATCAAAAGGACGACATACAGGGTCATGGCATACGGTGGTAGTGAAAGTCTCATCTAGGTATACCAGTCGTACTAACCGGAAGGGTCATGGGGTATCAAACACACAAGCAGTCTAGGGTGCTGAACGAAAAAGTTACAGAAATAACAAATCATCAAACTGTAAGGCGGTCTACCATCCTATATGAAACTGGTACTCATCAAAAAATAAAATAAAGGTAACTACCAATTATCTGAAAAATACTATTCCAGGAAAAATCAAATCATTAGTTAAGGAATGAAAGTCAATTGTGTTGAAATTCAATTACAATATATATAAAATATTTAGTCTCGATACGATCTAAGTTGATCAAATTGGGGGAAATCAAGATTTAGGCAATGTGGAGGACAGGTTCAACAAAGTCTGAGATCGAGCATACAAGGATAGAGATTCAGGTCGTAATCAAATTTAATTCAATTAAGTACAATCCAAGATATAATTATGATAAAAAAGATAGTCGAAGTCGATTTGGTCATGATTTAGGAACTAGGATTCAATGATGTTGAAAATCCTTTTAGAGAAAAACACGAAAGGATTTCATACGAAGGTTAGTTAATCATCTCTCTCTAACATTATCAGTTTACCATTTGTTAATCATATTTTCTCACAAATCCTAATATAAAATCAACCATTATATGTCTACCCTCAAAAATTTATAATCTTCAGTCATCTAAACTTTTACCATGATCACCATAGACAAAATTTCAAACTTCTAAAATATTTTCCATGAGACATACCCCTCCTTTTTATGAATCACTACTTATTCATTTAATCAAATTTCAAATTCCTTTGCTTCATTCTAAATTAGATCTGAAACATCTAAATCCAGTTTATAAAATCCTTGTACTTGTTTAAGTTAAGCCTCGTATTTATTCAACCCTAATACCACCAAGTCATACAAAATTTATTCTCGTTTTATAAATCAACCTTCATATTTCCTTCACGTTTATCTTCAAATATTATCCTTTTTAAATTCCACAATTTCTCCTAATCATCAAAAATAATTTCTATAACGTAAAATCCGTGTGTTCTCTTTGTCTCTAGTCACCCTCTCAAAATATCTGGTTCAACTTCGCATAATCATAGAATACAATCAAATTTTCATTTCCATCTCTAAATTTCTACATAGCCTTGTAATAGTTCCCAAGAATCAATAACCAAGATTTTCTAAGTCCTCAAAACTTGGTTGACCTTTGATATCCTCATTAGCTTTGAAATACATCCATGAATTATCCATAACCAACTTTCTGCAATTGTTTCTAAATTGATAACATTTATCACTCAATTCCATTCTAAACCTTTACCACATTTCTATCTCAAATTTTTTTTTTTTGACATCCAATATTTTGATTCCTACAAAATTATCACATGATAACCAATTACGTCATTTCCATATTAGATGATTTATGTCACTTCCTCAACATTTCTCAGATAAAAACGATATGCAGATTCAAGAGTTCAAGTACAGCTGACAGAACGAGATACGAGACGGAATTGATGTAATCATGATAGTTGTATATGACAAGGAATGATGGAAATAAAATATTGGCAGGAAGAAATGGTAATAAAATCTGTTCTACTTATCCGTTTTAAAAGAGGAAACCATTTTAAAATCCAGAGTTAAAATATCAAATTTAAGATAAAGTCTAGCAAAATTATCGATTCATTGTATTATGAAAAACTCATAGCAAGAAATTTCACAAGGTTTATAAAACCAACTAAACTTACTCCTGAGTTAAATAATGAGAAGCAAAACTAAACAAAACGAGCCAATTAATAATTCTATTTTTTTTTGAAGGACTGCAACAAAAGTAGAGAAAACATGTTCGAAAAATTTTTAAAGTACAATCTGATAATCATATGCGTCTGTCCAAAATTATGGTACTCTAAATCCTCATCATACCAGTAAGCAAGGCTACGATAATCACAGAGCCCTTGACTTATGTATATATCTCTAGAATCATGGTATTTAACATTTTCGCGGTGCCGCTAGCTTGGCTGCGAAAACCTTAAATTCCCACATCCGAGAAATATATCCAAAGTCAGACTATATGTCCTCACCATGCTGGCTAATGTGACTATAGAAGACAAGATTTCCATAACATAGATGACCTAGCCCATATAATTTCATCTTGCCAAAAATTAAATTAAATCAATAATGAATACTCAAAAATTAAATCAATTTATTAACGAACATCAAAATTCAAAATGAACAAAATCCATCAAAATACAAACTCGAATGCAACAGCTATCATCAAAATTCAAAATTCGACAATCATCCATCAAAATTAATAAATATAAACTAAAATTCAACAGTAATCCATAAAAATAAAATTTAACAACAAAAAGTAAAAAATGAATCCAATCAAGGGAAAAAGAGAGTTTTCAAATCGAAGTTAAATAAGATTCTCCAGGGTCGTCCCAGGAATCTCTCAAGGGATCCTAGCTGTGATTGAGTATCTTCAAAATATATCCTAATCCTACTGCAGGCTGTAGTGGTACTCAAGTTCGAATACCACTACACTTTAGTCTCGACCTGCATGGGCCACCACTAAAAATGTGTCACGACCCACATCCTAGAGTTAGGGCACGAGAACGTAACGACGCCCAGCCTACGCCGCAGTGTCGGCGATAGAACGCTGTCCTAGGTCACAACATCTAACAATATAAAGCTAAGCAGTTTATACTCCCCGAATGGGGGTGACATAGCAGATACAAATTCAATCACATCTAAGGTAGAGCATGATAAGGATAGATAAAACATGAAATCCAAACTAAATACAGGAGATAGAAGTCTAAGTATCTAAGATACATGAACCCAGAAGTATATCTCAAAACTCAAATAAAGATACAGTAATCCACAAAGTAAATACAACTCCAGACCAAAAGAAATAACTACCTAAACAAACCCTACTGTATCTCCTCTAGGCTAGCAGGCACCTCCAGGCTATCTGTAAAATTTATCAACAGGTCCAGTCAGGACTAGAGCGAGCACAGTACATCTCAACAATTCATAGTAGGTTAGAAAATATGAACATGCAGTAAAGTAAGATACAAGTACTGAAGAAGTGCAGTATAAAAATAGAGAGAGAACTGTAATAGAAATATCTACTATACATAGGGAACTAGCAGTGACTAGTGAGTCAGAGTACAATATGAACATGTAATACTCCCCCGTACCCCCGATCAATACACAAGGATCCAGCCAGGTTATGTTATATGATGCTATGTAGCAGACCCCGAAGGTGATAGACCCCGAGGGTGATAAGCCCCCGAAGGGTGGTAGACCCCGAAGGTGATACATAGTAGTCCCATAAAAATGGGGATTCTGGGGGTAACCCAATAGTGTAAGTCCCATAAAAATAGGGATTCTGGGGATAACCCAACAGTGTAAGTCCCATAAAAATAGGGATTCTGGGGATAACCCAACAGTGTAAGTCACATAAAAATAGGGATTCTAATAAATGGAACACAAGTGACGGACGGATAGTAGGCTCAATGTGGGCCATGTCCATAGTTGGGGCTGACAGGTTTTGGTCGACAGGGGACCCACAAATCAAGTTGGAAAATGAATGTGACGCCGTGGAGTGAAATAAATCGGGTCACGTGTCGAAAAAGTTGTTCGAATCAAATAGAGCTCAAAATGACGTGTCTGAGCGGGACACAAAGGTCATGGGTGACGAGCGTCTCGAGTAGATCATCAATGAGGAGTTGGTTTCAAGAAACTGACTGGTCTTGCGCTCCCAATTTAAATGTCATGGTAACGCGCTAAAAATGATCAAGAAAAAGAGTGGAAAATAAATAACAATCAAATGTTTTACACCGACTCGAAGTTCAGCGAAGCAGAAAGAGCACAAGAGAACAAGTTTGGATGGGACACTATATACCGTCATGAAGGTAATCGTGCCCACTCCAAAACTCGTGAAGAAGATTTCCAGAATTGAACATCCCTGATACTCCAAATATCATTGGCATGAAAGAGTACACTTACAGATAAATAAATAGAATAAAATATTTATCAAAACCAATAATCAGAAAAACAAAATAAAAATGAAAAAAAATTTAACCCGAAATTTAGGGTGCTCACATCACTGGTAGCAGACCCACCGCCTGCTGCAAGAGGTGGTTGTTGTCAGGATCCAAGCGGCCTTCAGAGCCCATTTAGTCAGACTCCTCTCTCTCTCTACAAAATATACATATACATATCCATTTGATATTTATTTTACATATTTATTTTCTTCTTCTTTTTTTTCTTTATTTGGAGATAAATTTAGTTATGTGTCACACCGGTTTGCTTGAAGGCCGAATATTAGCGGATTAGTAGAGTAGGAACCTCATGCCTTGAGTATAATAAATGTTGTTTCCAACATGTTTGAGAGACTTATATGATACTAATAGCTTTATATGTTATTGTCATTTCAAGGTGCAAGAAAAATGATGCTTGAATAATGGGGTTAATGGTTCATTAAGAAGACACACTATTCTTAGTATTGTTTTCCATTGTTATGATAGATTGACTGGTAATGAACAATGGCATCGCTAAGCTGTAATATGGCCTTTAAAATATGCCATACACTGAAATTTGATTCTATAAAAAATATGTTATTTGACTATATAAATTCCACAAGAATGTCTAATTTGGAACTCAATAATTCTCTTACATATTATTTGGATACCCAAAAGGAGAAAATAAATTCATACATTATGTTTGGCAAGAAAGTAGGTCAAGAATTAGTGTCGGGTCCTTGTCATTGTGTTGCGTTTCACAGCTATGACAAGTAGTTTGATATGTTTGTGGAAAATCTTAAATTGTCCTCCCATCTGATTAGCAAGGTAGAGATAAGGAAGGCCTATCAGTTTCTTTCCTTACTTTCCAGAAGAGACTACCTTTCTCTTTTGGTATCTTATTCTAACTGACTGAACACAATCTTGATTTTGCAAATTTTGCCGATGAACTTTGTCTTACTAGAGAGTTTAGAAACCAAGTATGCCTTCTAATTTTTTTAGGTTCTTATGTAAACACCTAATCTCATAAACATATTATTTAACAGTAGTGGATGTTGACTACCTTTTTTTACTTATTTGTTGTCCTGAAGGGAGACCTTTATTGTATGAGTTGCTTTTCTTCTTTAATAACCTATATATCTTATATTAGGTACCTTATGAATTTTGGTAAATCTGATTTGTCATGTTATAGTATTCTTTACTACTATGTTTCAGCACCGAGTTTAAACTTAACTTTGTGCAAACATTCTTCCTACACTCTCATTTGATCTGGATTCATGTTATCATGTTTACTTTGCTAATAAGTTGTCTAGTGTCAAATTTGTCTTTTCTTTTTTTGGTAGCAATATGATGATTTTGCACATACTTTTGGTTACATATGTCAAATTTAATGTGAGCTTGGGAATCCTCCTCCTATAGTAGACTCCGAAGATCTGCTGCAAGACCTGAGGTTAGTTAACTCTACATTTAATGCATCTTCTTCTAAATATATTTTAACTGATGATCCTAAAATATTTAATGTTGTGTACTTGGATATAGTTAACGTTTAAGAAATGTTACAGGTAGTCAGCCTCATTCTGAATTCTGTTTACTTTCTTGTGCAGGCTACCTTGCAAGGTCTTTGTCAGGATTTGGGTATTCCTTTCCGAAAGTCAATACGCAAGTAAGAAAATAAATACTAACACCTCTAGAATTAGTCTAAGATTAGAAACCATATTTATTTAATAAATATTCATGAGACATAATATGAGTAATGTAATTTAAGAAAATTTACCATTTTCCTTGACTTTACAATCTGACATAGTCTAATGTGGAACTTCTTTTACAACAAATAATGAGACATGCTATTATTATCTTCCATTGCACCATAATGTTTCTCTAGTTCATATGGGAGTACTTTTACAGGTGGACCCTGGTTCAAAACTAGTAGATGGAATTTGGGCTCCATGGTGGTATAAAAGTGTACACAAGTCAACAGGCTTCAAAACACCAAATCCATATTTCTCGGTAAGAGTTATATGAATAAGTTTTCATGATTCAAAATTGTAGAACAACATATGTAATGGTTTTGATTAAATAGTTTTGACCAAGATTCATTTGATAATCATGGCAAAGAAATTTATACTCTTAATTTAAGTCACGAAGATATGCAATTTAGTACTTTCAAAGATTTTAGACCATTGTTTCGTGAGTACTGGTAGCCTGTTGATCTTATGATCAAATTATTGTGCAAAAACTGTTTCTCGCATACTGCTTGTGTTTTCTTTTAATAATTTTTTTACTGAATTGATAGGGTAAGAAAATCCTAATGTTGGTATCGGTTATCGATAGGGACATGCCAAAACAGATAAGATAGATTAGTGCCATTACGTATCCATATCGACTAATACTGCAATCTTGACATATATACAACAAATCTGACAAAGCCTTTGTGTTGAATCGAAACTTTATTTTACTTACAACCCATGCCACGAAATTGAGTTTTGTGCTGAATAAAATCTTTATTTTGGAAATTTTTCTTGTTATGTATTTTGGCATAAAAGTTTTCATTTTTTTTTTGTGATGTTCTGATTAGAATTGCATGGTATGGTCATTAGTTGGAAGCTAAAATTTAAGACTGGAAGATATAGGATTGAGAGGCCCATGTAGGAAAATTTTAAGCTTTTTTTGGCTTTTTTTTGCTTTTTTTATTACTTGAAGGTGCTTCCTAAATTGTGATGATTCTTGAGTTTTTTTTTGTTTATGTTGCTAAATTAAGCTTTCTGTTGGATCCAATGTTTATTTTTGGATAATTATGGGTACACAAGGATGACTTGTATAGATTTTAGCATAAAGTTCTAATATTTTTCTCTTATATATGGGTATAATTACAAGACTTGATCTTTAATTATAAACGAGTAACTATGTTTTTATCACAGTGATGCAATTCAATTTAACAAAAGCATCTAAGTTAAATCAATATTTGACTAACTATTTGTTGTAGATAACTCTTGCAGTTTAGACGGTAACAAATTTGTTTCTAAGACATTCAACAGAGGCCGGTTCCTCCAGTTTGGCAATATTACCTGAAAATGGAGTTAAAGAATGTAAGTTTGCCATTACATGACTATTTTTGAATTATAAATACCAGGGGAGTAAAGCTTATGGAAATATCAAAGAAAGTAAAAGATTTTACTTCCATGGTTCCTAAATCCTAACCTGGGGGAGAACGACATCATCATTAGTGAGTGCAACTACGAAGGCAATGTTGATAGCTTCTTCCCCAATGGTGGTGAGATAAAAGAAAATTCTTCCTTGCCTTTGTGTTGTAGAAGATGGTATCCATGACTTGTAGAGTGACCATGTTACTGTACATCTTTTGAGCAAGTAACTCATTATTGCAACCTATATGCATTTGTTGCGTCTTATGACTGATCTCTTATTATGGTTCTGGTACTTGCACTTAATATTCTCTTCTATGTTGGAAGAGTATACGAGAGAGTGCCAGGTCTTAATAGTTGAGATTGTATTTAGTGACTATTTAATCAGCTTATCAGGATACATGATCCTGTGTCGACTTATTTTTTATATAATAATATGTTTTCTTTTCAATTTTGTGTAGGTTGGCGGATAAATTTTTGATGGTTTTAGATATCTAGAAGGAAAGAGGCGATCGAGCTGCATTTTGGCCTACAGACATTTTATTATTATTTTGGACTACTAGGCATACAACAACTTTTTGTACATCTTGAATGTTTTAATGACAACTACTTTTTGTACATCTTGAATGTTTTAATGAAAAATGTTCATATTTTGGCAAACTTTTTCTACATCTTGATTGATCGAAATGGAAGTTGCAATTGAAATTGTTGAAATCAAAATTGCAATTCAGCATGAATTTTTATGGTTAATTATATGTGATACAGAACAGGTTATTCAGATATGAAATTATGTAGCAGATTTATAGCAGGTTATTCAGATATGAAATTATGTAGCAGATTTACAGCATTCATAATATGCTATCATTCATCAACAATTCTTGAATGTTATAAACCATCTATAGTATTCATGAACGCTCTACATCATTGACGAATGCTATAAAGGATCTACAGCATTCACAAATGCTATAAACAATCCACAACATTCACGGACGCTATAATCCATCTACAGTATTCAAGAACGCTATAAAGCATTTACAGCATTCACAAACGCTATAAACCATGCACAACATTCACGAACGCTATAATCCATCTACAGCATTCAAGAACGCTATAATGTTATAGCGTTCACATACTATAACTGGGACAATTATAGCGGACGGAATACGCTATAGAAGGCTTTTTATAGCGTTCTGCGCATACTATTGTAGGCCATATTTGTTGTAGTGTGTGCACATACAGTTTCTGATATTCTGTAATTTTCTGTTTGGATACCTCGTGTCCAGTTGTGTGGACACGAGTACCCCCCATGACGTGTATGATATGCTCGACACATCTGCACATATAAATTTGTTGATTAATTAGAATTTTGATACAAATTTAGGATTTTCATTCGTATATAGTTCTTTACTGATATTGGGGTTTCGAATTGGGATTTTAGTGTTTTAATCACATTTAAATTGTTTAAATATCAAATTATCATGTTAATTATATGCTGTATAATGTGTAGTAATATCTGAGATTACATTGGTTTGGATTTGTAGAACCCTAAGGGGGGGTGAATAGGGTAATTAAAAATTAACTACAACAATTGAAGCAATAAAGACAATTAAAAGTAAAGAGTAGAAAGATCAAACGCAAGGATGTATCCTGGTATCCTCTTTTGAGGCAATCCAGTCCCGGAACTCTCTCCGGCTTTAATCCACTATTTAACCAAATAGTACACACGAGTTTGGATCCGAAGAACTCGCCAACTTCAACACGAGTTTGGATCCGAAGACTCGCCAACTTCTACACACGAGTTTTCTTACGAAGGCTCGCCAACTTCAAACTTAAAGAGAAGAGAACTTGTCGATCTTCTAACACGTGAAGATCGAAATGTACAACTCTTTAATACTCTAGCACTTTGGGAGAGGATGACAATAAAAAGCTTGGAAGAGTATTAATGGTGGAGCTCTTGGTTGTTGGAAAATTTATGGTAAGAGTTGGTGAGAAAGCTCAAGAGAGAGAGAGCTTTCTTTTATAGGAGAACCAAGAGTTGGTGGCATTTAATGCTCTGAATAAAGGCAGACCGGCATGCCGTCGGTATGCAGCGGCATACCTTCGGTATACCGACCAAATAGTAACGGTCATATTAATGACCGTTTGAGAGCATTAAATGTTGCCATTAATGCTAGTCAGAGCAATTCAAAAACCAAATATTTGAAACTCGGTATACCGCCGGTATGTCGGAGCATGCCATGCCGGAGTATGCCGCCGGTATGCCAACAATTTGTCACAGCAAGTTTTGGGTTGCTAAAAACGGTATACCGCCGGTATGCCGGAGCATGCCGTCGGTATGCCGACAATTTGTCACAGCAACTTTTGGGTCGCTAAAAGCGGTATACCGCCGGTATGCCGGAGCATGCCGTCGGTATGCCGATAATTTATCACAGCAACTTTTTGGACACAAAAATCGGTATACCGCCGGTATGCCGGAGCATACCGCCGGTATGCCGACAATTCGTCACAGCAACTTTCTGAGCTCTAAAAATGGTATACCGCCGGTATGTCGGAGCATGTCGCCGGTATGCCGCTCTGTAGGTATTTGATTTTTGACTTGTTTTTTTACTTGTCATCCGTCCTTAGGTGTTTACAAATATACCTAGACTTGTAAAGATACAGAGACTCTAAGCAGGAAGACGCCGTCTTATGCCGGGAACGTCGGTAACAGCTTCAGTCTTCAAAGTGAAAGAGATTGTGCTTGAACGGAAGAACTCTATGTAGTAGATCTTCTGAGAATATTTGAATCTGAAGAACAGAAGACTAAACTACGAAGATGTTGTTAATAATCAAAATAAAATGTGCCAACAAACTCCCCCATTTTGATAATTGACAAAATAGAGAGATAGCATCTTCAGGGAGTAGCTCCCCCGTAGGTAGACAGCTCCCCCTCAATACGATTTCTCCCCCTTTGTCACTTAGTCAAAGATGGGGATAACAATAGAAAACGTGCATAATGATAATGACAAGAGCATATAAAGAAAAGCATGTATTAATAGATTTGAAGTGAAAAAAGAATACATGCCCGACACATACATAGCATAAGGTAAAATAGAAAGACTCTCCTCAACGAGAGCCGGAAACTAGAGATAACCACAGATAAAGTCCCCGAAGGACTGCAAACAACTGGTACCAACCACACACCGGTCCCCGAAGGACCACAAAAGACAACATAAAAACAAACACATAAAACTAAAACACGCATAAAATGAGACCATCATCCAAAAGCGAATCCGTCCCTACTCATCGGCCGGATCGTCCCCATCACCCTGAGCCTGCTGGAAGGTGCCAAAAGGATCAATGCCGTCAGGGTACATAAACCCATAGGCATTGGGATCAGAGAAGCGCGGGGCCTGGTACATAGGATCCTGAAGATTAAGATCCAGAAAAGTATCCCTGTCCTGAAGAGTGCGCTGAATAAAGTATCCCTGATCGTGGAAACGGGACTGGATCAGGGCGCCAAGGCCACGAGTGTTGGCCCAGATCTGCTCCTCCGCCTGGGCCATCCGCATATCAAAGTGCTGCTGAGTCTGCGGCATATAACGGCCCGAAGCGGGAGGAGTAGATATGGGAGCAGATGGAGAGGATGCCGGTGGCTCTTGGGAAGACGAGGCACGGGAAGTAGAGGCGCCACCAAGGGAATGGGAGACAGCAAGATAGGAGGGGACGCCATCCGAGGAGCAAAGAGAGGTCAACTTGTCGGGCCTCCAGAAGCAGAGTGATAAAGGAGCCGTTGTAGAGGTTCGGCTTTCCCGCGGGCATGATACGCCGGAAGAGCAGAAGGAGAGTCTTCGGGAAGGAAAAGGGCTTCTGGGCATAGAGATAATACATGCAGACGAGGGCATCGTCGGTAATGGCGTCATAGTTCCCGTCCTTAGGAAATAGTGTATGGCACACTATCCTATGGAGCTCGTAGTAAAACGGCTCCAGCTGTGCAGAGAGGGCCGGGATGGCAGGAGGGTTGGGGCCCTTGCAGATGATACGACAGAACTCGTCGAAGGGTGACGCCGCCGAGGAATGAAGAGCAGCCAAGGATGGCAAGGCTTCCCCTTTGTCCGGGATACCGAGGATGTGCCCGATGTCCCGAGATGTGAGACGGAAGTGACGGTCATTGACCATAGACTGAATGACGGGGTGATCGTCGTCCCCGACCAAGTTGTAATAGAATAGTCGGACAGCAGCGGGGTAGACTGGTATTTGGCGCCGAAGTAGAGAGGAGAGTCCGGCCTCGTCAAACAAGGAGACGTGACCGGGGAAGAGGTTCCAATTTATCGCCCGTCCCTTGAAGACATTGTGATGAACGAAGTGCTGGAACTATAGCTCGGCCGCCAAAGAGTTGGAAAAGATCCGTTGGTCATACCCGTGAGGTTGGGCCACCGGAATGAAAGGGTTGAACAAGGAGAAGGAGGAGGAGCGGGGATGCTTAGGGTTTGCCATGAAGAGAGACTAGGTTTTTGGAGTGGATGAAGGAGGAGTAGGGAAAGTGATGGAGGAAGGAGGATTTTTAAAGAGAAGGAGGAAGATGAAGAGATGGATTTTGAAAGGGGAAGAGGGTAGGAACGGTTGTAGATGAGGTTTAAAGAGGGGAGATGAAAAGGAGGTGGGTTGGAATTTATGAGGGTGGAGTAAAAAGAGGAGTGAAAGGGGAGATGTGAGGGAAGAGTAATAAATGAGATGGGAGGTGAAGAGATGGGTAGTTATGATAGATTGGATGGATGAGAGAGAATAAAAGTAGTTTAAAAAGGAATAAAGGAAGTAGAGAAGAAAGGTGGGCCCGAACCCTGATTTGATGTCCTGTCCGCCACGAACCGGCATACCGTCGGTATGCCGGCGTATACCGACGGAATGCCGAGTTTCGAGACAGAACCAAATTCTGAGACGAAAAACGGCATGCCGCCGGTATACCGCCGTATACCGCCGGTGTGCCGATCAAAGAGCAGTTTTAAGGGTTAATGGATAAAATGCCTAATTTTTGGCAAAGAAAGGAGAAGCGATCTTCCGGGAGTGGTTTGGTGAAGATATCGGCTAATTGAGAATTGGTCTCAATAAACTCAAGACGGATGTCTCCCTTTTGTGGATGGTCACGAAGAAAATGGTGTCTAATTTCAATATGCTTCGTACGTGAGTGACAAATCGGGTTTTTCGTGAGATTGATAGAGCTAGTGTTATCACATTTAATAGGGGTGCAAGAATGAGAAATGCCATAATCTAAAAGTGTTTGTGACATCCAAAGAATTTGTGCACAACAACAACCAGCCGCAATATATTCTGCCTCAGTGGTTGAAAGAGCAACAGAATTTTGCTTCTTATTAAACCACGATACCAAAGACTTCCCGAGGAATTGACATGTGTCACTAGTGCTTTTTCGGTCAATCTTGCATCCGGCAAAATCCGAATTCGAAAAGCCGTGAAGCTCAAAGGATGAGGATTTCGGATACCAAAGACCCATGTTAATGGTGCCTTTGAGATAACAAAAAATGCGCTTAACGGCACTCAAATGTGATTCCTTTGGATTGGCTTGATATCGAGCACACAAGCAAACACTAAGCATAATATCAGGACGGCTAGCAGTTAAATAAAGTAAGCTACCGATCATACCTCTATACTTACGAATGTCGACCGATGTGCCATCTTCATCATTGTCAAGCTTTGTCATTGTGGCCATAGGAGTCCTCATTGATTTGGATGAGTCGAGGTCGAAACGCTTGAGGAGGTCCTTTGTATATTTTGCTTGATTGATGAAGGTTCCTTTGGGTCCTTGTTTGATTTGTAACCCCAAGAAGAAGGAAAGTTCACCCATCATACTCATTTCAAACTCTTCCTGCATAACTTTAGCAAATTCTACACAAAGTGTGTTGTTAGTAGAACCAAAAATAATATCATTGACATAAATTTGGACCAACAAGAGAGTCCCATCATGAGATTTAATAAAAAGTGTTGTGTCAACTTTCCCCTTTGAAAAATTGTGAGAAACAAGAAAAGAGCTAAGACGCTCATACCAAGCACGGAGAGCTTGTTTGAGGCCATAAAGGACTTTATGGAGTTTGAACACGTGATTAGGAAATTAAAAATCTTCAAAGCCGGGAGGTTGTTTAACATAAACTTTCTCTTTAATAATACCATTTAGAAAAGTACTCTTAACATCCATTTGAAATAGCTTAAAGTCATTAAAACAAGCAAAAGCACAAAGCATACGAATGGATTCAAGACGTGCAACCGGAGCATAGGTTTCGTCATAGTCAATGCCTTTCTCTTGGTTATAGCCTTGAGCAACCAATCGGGCTTTGTTACGAGTCACTAACCCATCTTCATTAAGTTTGTAACGAAACACCCATTTCGTTCCAATAATGGAATGATTGCTAGGTTTTGGGACAAGTTCCCAAACCTTGCTTCGCTCAAATTGATTTAGCTCCTCTTGCATAGCTATCATCCAAAACTCATCAAGGAAAGCATCATTAACATTTTTAGGCTCTATTTGAGAGATAAAAGCCACATTTGCACAAAGATCACGAGTGGCGGATCTTGTACTAACACTGGAGGAAGGATTCCCAATGATAAGCTCCTTGAGATGATTGGTGACAAATCTCCATTCTTTTGGGAGATCCTTTTGAGGAGGCTCGAGAGGAGGAGACTCTTTTGATGGGGTCACAACTTCATTGTTAGATGAAGAAAGACGATCCTCAATAGAGGAGTTCTCCAACCCAAACGAGATGTCATCAATATCCTCAGAAGAGGAGAATGTAGAAGAGTTGAGTTCATTAAAAGAGACATTGATTGACTCTTCGACAACAAGACTTCTTTTGTTAAAAACACGAAAACCTTTACTATGAGTAGAGTATCCAAGGAATATTCTTTCATAGGCTTTTTCTTCAAACTTGCCTAGGTTATCCTTGGTATTCAAAATAAAACAATTGCAACCAAAAACTTCAAAATATTCAATAGAGGGAATTTTGTCAAACCAAAGCTCATAAGGAGTCTTCTTAGAAATAGGTCTAATTAAGAATCTATTTATAACATGACATGCCGTATTAACGGCTTCCGCCCAAAAATATTGGGGGAGCTTATATTGGTTTAACATAACCCGGGCCATATCGCCAAGGGTTCTATTCTTTCTCTCCACAACACCATTTTGTTGAGGAGTACGTGGGCAAGCAAAATCATGTCCAAAACCATTCTTTTCACAAAATCTTTTGAAATCGGCATTATCAAATTCCCCTCCATGATCACTCCTAATTTTGTTGATAGAAAAACCTTTCTCATTTTGAACACATTTACAAAAAGCAACAAATTCACGAAAAGTATCACTTTTGCAAGCAAGAAAAATAACCAAGTAAATCTCGAAAAATCATCAACTAAAACAAAAGCATAAAGCTTGCCTCCGAGGCTAGCAACTCTACTAGGCCCAAAAAGATCCATATGGATAAGTTGAAGGGGTCTAGAAGTACTCACAGAGTTGATTGATTTGAAGGATGACTTGGTCAACTTACTTTTCTCGCATTCTTCACATACCATATCCTTTTTGAATGGGATACTTGGGAGTCCTCGTACAAGCTTCTTGGAGGCGAGGCGAGAGATGGTATCCATGTTGGCGTGTCCAAGCCTTATGTGCCAAAGCCAACTCTCATCGTTCTTTGCAACTAGGCATCTGTCATTGTTAGTACCTTCAACAAGATAAAGAACATAAATATTGCTTTCTCTAATGCCTTCATAAACAATAGTTCCATTAGAACTATCGGTAATGTAGCATTTGAGTTTAACAAACTTGATAGCATAGCCATTATCGGTAAGATGGCTAATACTAAGGAGGTTATGCTTGAGATTAGTAACAAGACATACATTATTAATACAAGGATAAGGAGGAGAACCGATATTACCATTTCCAATAATACAACCTTTAAGATTATTACCGAAGGAGATGTGTCCTTCCTTCTTCAACGATAGCGTTGTAAAAAGTGAAGCATCACCGGTCATGTGCCGTGAACAACCGCTATCGAGAATCCACTTGCTTCTAGCATGAGAAGGATTCGTCACCTACAACATAAGTTGAAGATGAACGATTTGGTACCCATGATTGTTTGGGTCCTTGATTGTTAGTTCTAGGAACCCATTTAAGAACTTTCATGTCAACTTGTTTCCTTGTATAACAAAAATTAGAAGTATGTCCGAGCAAACCACAATAATTGCACATCAAAGAAGGTTTAGAAGAAGAAGTGTGAGTGTTGTGCATATGTGAGTTTCTAGTGTGAGAAGTTCTACCATGAGTGTTATGAGGATGATAGTAAAATGCATGATGTGATGTGTTCTTCTTAACAAAAGGTCCTTTTCTTGTGTTAGAAAAGGAGTTGTGTGTAGTGTTCATGAAAGGGGTATGCCTAGCATTGTGATGAGTGTGGGGGTGTCTTCGAGCATGCATGTGAGTGGTATTCTTATTACTTAAATTCTTACTCCGTTAAGAAGATCATTATACTTAATAGGAGTGTCATATTCTCTTCTATTAGCATCTTGACATTTGCGCATAGCAAATTCATAAGAACTTCTCATGGATAGAATCTCATCATCCCTTTTCTTGATGGTGTTAAGAGATCCTAGTTATTTGAGTCTTAAGGACTCTATCTCGTCCGTGTCAGATGCGGAAGATTTCCCTTTTATATCAATAATGATATTAGAGAGTCTCTCTACTTCAAGTTGAAGGGCATCATGTAAAACCCCTAAATTTCTACTATTTTTTATTATTAAAAATTTGGTACCGATTTAAAATTTTGTATTGTACGTAATGTAATCGTATTTTTCGTCGCGCACGAAATTTTATTTTTGCTCGACGAGTGCGAATATGTGCGAGCGTACATATTTTAGAAAAATATTTTCTATCTTTTTATAGTTTCAAAATAATATACATAATAATTATTTTGTTATCATACCCAAGTTTCCAAATTATTATTTTATTCATTATTTATAAAAAGTCTTCGTGAAAACAGTTATTAGTAATAAATATTATTATTCCCGTATACATATATATTTCATAAAAATTTATTAAGTTTATATTGTAAATAATAATGTATTTTCGAAATTAATTATTATAGTAATTTTTGGAAAACATATTTTAAATTATTGGGACATTTAAATCTTGATTTAAAAATTTTGGATTTATTTAAATGGTTAAATATTTGAAATTGATTTATCTCATGGATTTTGTACTAGAAATTTAATTTGATTTAAATTAGATATTTAATTTGAAATTAGATGGGGATATAGATTGGATTTGGATTTGAGTGCTTTAAATTAAATTAGAAAATATCTAATTTGGGTTTTAAATATCCTAGTCCATATCTAATTGGGAATTCCTATATCCTATAAATAGGCAGGTACTCCTCCAATTCATTATTCAGCCACCAAATTTCCACAATCCAAACCGTGCATCGTGTCGGTGTCCCCCTTCCCTTCCAATATTTTTATTTCTATTACAATTACATTTTCACCTTCTTCGTGTCCACATGTCGGACACGATCTCGACACAACTAACCCTAACCCTAATCCTATTCTAATCCCTAATCCGGAACCTACCGCCAGCCTCTACAAACCACCATCCCAACCCGGACCACCACCGTATACACCACCACCAAAACCCACAGAATACCCCGGCCAGCCTACACCCGAATCAACCGCCACCCAAAATCCCCATTGCCCCAAAACCCGACGAACACCCGCGCCACCAGCACCCCATCCATCCACCAACCGCCACGGCCAGGTACAAACACCATAGCCATCACCACGCCCATTGGAGTTCTGCCACAGTAATACCCCAACCACCATCATCGTCTCCTTCCCCAACATCAAACACCAAGCAGCCCAACCACCCTGGCTATCCACGACCACCTCGGCCAAGCCGGCCACAGCCACAACCCACGACGTCAACCCGCCGACCAACCCTGGCCGCGACAGCCCATGCCCGCCAACACCATCGAAAGAAAAAGGAAAAATCCAAAAACCCTAGATCTAAACACTCACCTCCGGCGAGATCCGTCGCTCTCTTCCGTCGAAAAAGCCCAGGCCGCCTCGTACGCCCGGTCGCCGACGTCGTCCTCCACGTATGCCGGCCGCCTTTCTCCTCCCCTTCACCGCTCGACGCCCACTCTTCCGCCGACCTCCGGCTGTCCCGCTCCTCCGCGACCTCTCCCTCATCCGCCCTAGCCCAGTGACCGCCCCACCGAAGCTTCGCCGCGCGTAAACCCTCCTCCGACGACCGGAGCCCCCTTCTCTCCGTCAACGCCGCACGCCCCAACTCCCTTCTCCGCCAGATCTGAGCTCCGCCGGCCGACCCCGTGCGACGCCGGAAAACCCTTTCCCTCGTCACCCTCCGCGCAGTCCTGGCCTCTCCGCTTCCTTCCGACCACCGCCGCAGGATCTCCGCGCCCCCGACGCCGCCCAGTGGCCGGCGTTCCCTCACCGACCTCCCGCTCTTTCCCTCTCTCTTTACTCCCGATTCTCTCCCCCGACGCCGACGAACTCCCGACCCCTCTCCCTCTCTCTCCTCTCTCAGCTTCCCTTTCCTTTTTTTTCTCTCTCTCTCTCAATAATGAGAGCAGCAGCTTCAGTTTCGAGCTGATTGTTTCTTAAGTTCGTTTTCTTTTTCTTTTTGTATTATTATTATTATTATTATTATTATGATTATTATTACTTTTATTATTTTATTGCTGTTATGTGTTATTAGTTTTATTTATTTTATTATTATTATTATTATTATTATTATTATTATTATTATTATTAGGTTATTATTAGTTACAGTATAGGTATATTAACATTGTTGTTTCTAGAAGTTATTATTATGTTATTAATATTAAAATTATTATTTTGGGAAAATCTTATAAACTTTTCAAACTATATTTGACTAAGATTTGAGTTTAGCCCTAAAAATAACTATCTAGATTATTAAGTGTTTTCTACAAATATTTTGAACTAAGAAAGTATATTGTTACCTAGAATCATATTTCACAAGCATACAATTTTAGGCTAAAAATATTGTGTACGTTTAAAAATTATTTTGGAATAGAAATATATTAGTATTATTTTATGATGTTTTATCTGTAGATTTGGATCTACAAATTATGTTTTGACACAAATCAAGTTTCTGCCTTGCAATGATTCTTATATTTTTCAAAGATTATCTTAAACTATTTTAACTAGCAAATTATATTTCAAAGTATTATAAATTAGTTTTCTAAAAATCATATACTTATTATTCGTCAAAATTTTCCTTATTCTTCCGACCGTGACTCAACTCCCTTATTCCTATTACTACGCCCAATTCAAGCCTACCTTATGTCCACCCTAACTAAATTGACCCTTCTGGACCCAATGGAACCGACCGTGTCACCATCCGAGGTCCCCTTGTGTAGTTGTTGCACCGAAGTAGCAGTTCGTGCCACCATGATATTCGCAGCACACCCGGCGCCCTACCAGGCAAGACACCTTGCCATTTGTTGTTTATTTATTTTAGCTCATATTTCATGCATTATTTATTTTCTTTATGCAAAATAAACTGTGATACATGGCATAACTGTTAGAACTTACTGTTTATTTATATTTTCTGCTGTGTATTATTTTTCTTACAAATTAAACCTAGATTTAAGAGACCACCTTGTGTGTTGCATTTATTGGCCTTGACACATTGTAAACACGAAGTTGTGTGTCGCATGTAGAACACAGAAGTACGTAATTGGCTGGCCACCAGTACGTACAAGCTGTGCGATAGGAATAACCGCTAATAGAAGTTGCATGCTAGTTTGACTTAGCGGTTATAGTGGTTTGTGTTATGGATACAACACAGTAGGCATTGGGCGGGGAGGACAATTCCTTAATGTATGGGCTTCGATGCACTTCCCTTGTGACCCAGACTCTCCGCTGGTGATACGGGGTTGATGACCCATGATTACTGACGGCCACTGACGATTCTGCGGAACGTCATGCTCTTCCTGCTGGGGCCTCTGGTGCCCAAAGGGGGACTATGCCGATCCTATTTAGCTAGGGCCCATGCGTAGGAAGGATTGTTCTTAATAACATTTCACTTAGAATGGTAGGCTACCCTATCCGTTAGGTACGAGTACTTTTGGTTTGGGTACTTGTATCTGACCGTGGCTTGGAACAATAACTTGTCGCGGATTAGTTCGTCACATCTTGTCCTTGTTTGGTTGTAGGTGTGACTTACTACTTCGATGAGAAGGTATTGAACCTTGTTGGGGTCCGGATACCATATTGGATTAATAGCATGGGAAGATACGTTACCGTAAATTAGTTTACCATCTCCTGTCCTTGTTTGGTTGGGGGGATGGTACGCTCGTTCAGTAGGTGCGTATTGGTCTATGTTATAAATTCGATTGACTTAGTTATTTGAGCAATATTTATTCAGTTTATATGGCATGCTATTATGTGTCTTGTTACGTCCCTCTGAGGACCTGATTGTCTTGCCAGGTGTGTGCTATTGTCTTTCGCATGTGCTTTAGTTCTAGCCGTGATCTTCGCTATTTCTTCGAGGATGATTGCACTCGGATCGTCTTCGCTTCGCTCGCCACTCATTTTATTTTCTATGTACTTTACCTTATTTTGTTGGTAGTAGATTTGTCTCCGCCCAAGATATTGTATCAAGACAAATTCTTTCTCATTATGTGACATCTTTATTTCATTTATTTTGTGTGGATGAGATTAGTTATGGTTCTACTGCATTTTACAGCTTATGTATTTATACGAGACTTCCATATATTGGAGTATACTTCGTATGAATACAGCTGGCATGTCTACGTTCCTAGTCCTACGTATTTTGGGACTGGGACGTTACATGTTTTTGTGATGGCCCATGCAGGTCTAGATAAATTGTTTGGTTGTTTTACCGTACCAAGCAAGCCTGCGTATAGGATTAGAAGTTTAGGATCTCATCCACATACTTGACCTCTTTCCTTGATTTATTCTACCGTTTGACTCATCAATTGCATCTTGCTTGCTTCTTTCCATCCCTATTCTTATCTTCCCTTCGTGCTTGCTAGAGATTGACCCTACTAGTTAGATGTCCCAAACACCCTTATCTTAATTCTTTTACGTTGGATAGAACACCCCATGACCCGACACGCCCTTGACTATTAAGACCATAGAGACTAGAGGAATCTAACCTATTTGGTCAACCAAGCCTTGGCCAATAAACCATAGAATGATTGTATAGGAATAAAAGACTTAGATCCTTATGACTCTTAGACTATTCATATTTGATTTTATTTATCTACCATCGTGCCTATATTTTTACTATCTAGACTAATGATGCTAATGTAGCCTACTTTTTGCAAGCTCAATTCTTTATCACGCTTGTTCATGACATATGTTATTGGAGGCCTCCACTAACAGATTGTCTAATCAGAACCGGTGCATAATAGTCTGATCAACCGAGTGCACTTTGGTTCGCTTTTGTCTATTACTCTACGTGGATGGAAACATAATTAAACTTGGCCCTTACAATTTCATCCACAACTGCCTTGACAATTCCTTTGAAATTCTTTTCGGTCGTCATTGAATCACGTATTCGTATTCAATAACGCCTCCTTCGAACTCTATATTGCTTTCGCCTTCACCCATTTTTGAAAGACGAAGGCATTATACTAGCACTCCCTCTAGCCTTCCTATCGGCTATGACCGTTCTCCCCCGATATTGCTATCCTAAACTACTCGACTCTATCAAAGACCCTCTAATCGCTTAATTAAATCGAATCCATTTCGTTCTCTTAATCGTGACCCTCATTCATTCCGACCGTACCGTATTATTTCTATAATCTAGATCGCGATTCTTACGACATGATTTCGTAATCAATTGTTCCCCATTGATACTCCCTTGTGTCCTCTCACCCCCCTACGAATTCTTAATTTCGAGGACGAAATTCTTTTAAGTTGGGTAGGATGTAAAACCCCTAAATTTATACTATTTTTTTATTATTAAAAATTTGGTACCGATTTAAAATTTTGTATTGTACGTCATGTAATCGTATTTTTCGTCGCGCACGAAATTTTATTTTTGCTCGACGAGTGCGAATATGTGCGAGCGTACATATTTTAGAAAAATATTTTCTATCTTTTTATTGTTTCAAAATAATATACATAATAATTATTTTGTTATCATACCCAAGTTTCCAAATTATTATTTTATTCATTATTTATAAAAAGTCTTCGTGAAAACAGTTATTAGTACTAAATATTATTATTCCCGTATACATATATATTTCATAAAAATTTATTAAGTTTATATTGTAAATAATAATGTATTTTCGAAATTAATTATTATAGTAATTTTTGGAAAACATATTTTAAATTATTGGGACATTTAAATCTTGATTTAAAATTTTTGGATTTATTTAAATGGTTAAATATTTGAAATTTATTTATTTCATGGATTTTGTACTAGAAATTTAATTTGATTTAAATTAGATATTTAATTTGAAATTTGATTGGAATATAGAATGGATTTGGATTTGAGTGCCTTAAATTAAATTAGAAAATATCTAATTTAGGTTTTAAATATCCTAGTCCATATCTAATTGGGAATTCCCACATCCTATAAATAGGCAGGTACTCCTCCAATTCATTATTCAGCCACCAAATTTCCACAACCCAAACCGTGCATCGTGTCGGTGTCCCCCTTCCCTTCCAATATTTTTATTTCTATTACAATTACATTTTTACCTTCTTCGTGTCCACATGTCGGACACGATCTCGACACCACTAACCCTAACCCTAATTCTATTCTAATCCCTAATCCGGAACCTACCGCCAGCCTCTACAAACCACCATCCCAACCCGGACCACCACCGTATACACCACCACCAAAACCCACAAAATACCCCGGCCAGCCTACACCCGAATCAACCGCCACCCAAAATCCCCATTGCCCCAAAACCCGACGAACAACCGCGCCACCAGCACCCCGTCCATCCACCAACGGCCATGGCCAGGTACAAACACCATAGCCATCACCACGCCCATTGGAGTTCTGCCACAGTAACACCCCAACCACCATCATCGTCTCCTTCCCCAACATCAAACACCAAGCAGCCCAACCACCCTGGCTATCCACGACCACCTCGGCCAAGCCGGCCACAGCCACAACCCACGACGTCAACCCGCCGACCAACCCTGGCCGCGGCAGCCCATGCCCGCCAACACCATCCAAAGAAAAAGGAAAAATCCAAAAACCCTAGATCTAAACACTCACCTTCGGCGAGATCCGCCGCTCTCTTCCGCCGGAAAAGCCCAGGCCGCCTCGTACGCCCGGTCGCCGACGTCGTCCTCCACGTACGCCGGCCGCCTTTCTCCTCCCCTTCACCGCTCGACGCCCACTCTTCCGCCGACCTCCGACTGTCCCGCTCCTCCCCGACGTCTCCCTCATCCGCCCTAGCCCAGTGACCGCCCAACCGAAGCTTTGCCGCCCGCAAACCCTCCTCCGTCGACCGGAGCCCCCTTCTCTCCGTCATCGTCGCACGCCCCAACTCCCTTCTCCGCCAGATCTGAGCTCCGCCGGCCGACCCCGTGCGACGCCGAAAAACCCTTTCCCTCGTCACCCTCTGCGCAGTCCTGGCCTCTCCGCTTCCTTCCGGCCACCGCCGCAGGATCTCTGCGCCCCCGGCGCCGCCCAGTGGCCGGCGTTCCCTCACCGACCTCCCGCTCTTCCCCTCTCTCTTTACTCCCGATTCTCTCCCCCGACGTCGACGAACTCCCGACCCCTCTCCCTCTCTCTCTTCTCTCAGCTTCCCTTTCCTTTTGTCTCTCTCTCTCTCTCAATAATGAGAGCAGCAGCTTCAGTTTCGAGCTGATTGTTTCTTAAGTTCGTTTTCTTTTTCTTTTTGTATTATTATTATTATTAATTTTATTATTTTATTACTATTATGTGTTATTAGTTTTATTTATTTAATTATTATTATTATTATTATTATTATTATTATTATTATTATTATTATTATTAGGTTATTATTAGTTACAGTATAGGTATATTAACATTGTTGTTTCTAGAAGTTATTATTATGTTATTAATATTAAAATTATTATTTTGGGGAAATCTTATAAACTCTTCAAACTATATTTGACTAAGATTTGAGTTTAGCCCTAAAAATAACTATCTAGATTATTAAGTGTTTTCTACAAATATTTTGAACTAAGAAAGTATATTGTTACCTAGAATCATACTTCACAAGCATAAAATTTTAGGCTAAAAATAATGTGTACGTTTAAAAATTATTTTGGAATAGAAATATATTAGTATTATTTTATGATGTTTTATCTGTAGATTTGGATCTACAAATTATGTTTTGACACAAATCAAGTTTCTGCCTTGCAATAATTCTTATATTTTTCAAAGATTATCTAAAACTATTTTAACTATCAAATTATATTTCAAAGTATTATAAACTAGTTTTCTAAAAATCATATACTTATTATTCGTCAAAATTTTCCTTATTCTTCCGACCGTGACTCAACTCCCTTATTCCTATTCCTACGCCCAATTCAAGCCTACCTTATGTCCACCATAACTAAATTGACCCTTCTGGACCCAATGGAACTAACCGTGTCACCATCCGAGGTCCCCTTGTGTAGTTGTTGCACCGAAGTAGCAGTTCGTGCCACCATGATATTCGCAGTGCACCAGGCGTCCTACCAGGCAAGACACCTTGCCATTTGCTGTTTATTTATTTTAGCTCATATTTTATGCATTATTTATTTTCTTTATGCAAAATAAACTGTGATACATGGCATAACTGTTAGAACTTACTGTTCATTTATATTTCCTGCTGTGTATTATTTTTCTTACAAATTAAACCTAGATTTAAGAGACCACCTTGTGTGTTGCATTCATTGGCCTTGACACATTATAAACACGAAGTTGTGTGTCGCATGTAGAACACGGAAGTGCGTGATTGGCTGGCCACCAGTACGTACAAGCCGTGCGATAGGAATAACCGCTAATAGAAGTTGCATGCTAGTTTGACTTAGCGGTTATAGTGGTTTGTGTTGTGGATACAACACAATAGGCATTGGGCGGGGAGGATAATTCCTTAACGTATGGGCTTCGATGCACTTCCCTTGTAACCCGTACTCTCCGTTGGAGATACGGGGTTGATGACCCATGAATACTGACAGCCACTGACGATTCTGCGGAACGTCATGCTCTTCCTGCTGGGGCCTCTGGTGCCCAAAGGGGGTCTATGCCGATCCTATTTAGCCAGGGCCCATGCGTAGGAAGGATTGTTCTTAACAATATTTTACTTAGAATGGTAGGCTACCCTATCCGTTAGGTACGAGTACTTTTGGTTTGGGTACTTGCATCTGACCGTGGCTTGAAACAATAACTTGTCGCGGATTAGTTCGTCACATCTTGTCCTTGTTTGGTTGTAGGTGTGACTTACTACTTCGATGAGAAGGTATTGAACCTTGTTGGGGTCCGGATTTCATATTGGATTCATAGCATGGGAAGATACGTTACCGTGAATTAGTTTACCATCTCCTGTCCTTGTTTGGTTGGGGGGATGGTACGCTCGTTCAGTAGGTGCGTATTAGACTATGTTATAAATTCGATTGACTTAGTTATTTGAGCAATATTTATTCAGTTTATATGGCATGCTATTATGTGTCTTGTTACGTCCCTCTGAGGACCTGCTTGTCTTGCCAGGTGTGTGCTATTGTCTTTCGCAGGTGCTTTAGCTCTAGCCGTGATCTTCGCTATTTCTTCGAGGATGATTGCACTCGGATCGTCTTCGCTTCGCTCGCTACTCATTTCATTTTCTATGTACTTTACCTTATTTTGTTGGTAGTAGATTTGTCTCCGCCCAACATATTGTATCAAGACAAATTCTTTCTCATTATATGACATCTTTATTTCATTTATTTTGTGTGGATGGGATTAGTTATGGTTCTACTGCATTTTACAGCTTATGTATTTATACGAGGCTTCCATATATTAGAGTATACTTCGTATGAATACAGCTGGCATGTCTACGTTCCTAGTCCTACGTACTTTGGGACTGGGACGTTACACATCAATATCTTTTAGAGACTTGTTGTATTTATTCCTAACACCTTTGTGTTCTTCGTGTAATTCAAGGATAGCTTTTTCCAAATCATCATAAGTAAGAGTGTTTAAGGAAAGATCATCAAGTACCTCATCAGTTGCCATGAGGCAAATATTTGTATTGTGTTTGCACTCCTTGTCATTGTCGGAGTCACTAGCATCACTCTCACACCAAATGCTAGTGTTGGCGAAATTTCTAGAGGATGAGCTTCCTTTGCTTGGCTTCTCGTACTTGCTTGAATCTTTTCTTATCATCGGACAGTCCCTCTTGATATGTCCGGGTCTTCTACATTGATAGCACGTCGGATCTTCCTCATTTTCCCGTCTGGAGCGATTGGCTTTGTTGAATTTGAGGAATTTTTGGAAGTGCTTAGCTGTGAGAGCTATTTCTTCATCATCATCCGACTCATTATCGTCGGAGCTCTCCTTAGAGCAAGACTTTGTAGCTTTGAGAGCAAGAGTCTTCTCCTTCTCTTTGGTCTTCTCCTGCTCATTCTCTTGTGTGGAGGATTCCTCTTGATCCTTCATATCGAGCTCGTGAGTCATAAGCTTACCCATGAGGGTCTCAAGGTTCATGACTGTTAGATCGTTCCCCTCAATAATTGCGGTAGCTTTAGGACTCCAAACTTTCGTCAATCCTCTAAGGATTTTTCTGATCTTTTCATGAGCCGAATATTCCTTACCTAGAGAGGAGATAGGATTAATAATATCACCAAATCGAGTAAACATGCAAGAAATAGATTCATCATGCTTCATTTTAAAAGACTCATATTCTTGCGTTAGTATACTAATCTTAGACTCCTTCACTTATGAAGTTCCCTCGTGTGTGACTTCAAGTAATTTCCAAATCTTATTGGAAGTCTTACAAGTAGAGATTCGGTTGAATTCACTACTGTCGAGAGCACAATAAAGAGCATTCATTGCCTTGGCATCTCGACTTGCAAGCTTTTTGATGTTTTCAGAGAGAGTGTCCCGAAGGGTGTTAGAAGCAATATCCTCAATAGCTCTGGAAGGAGTAGGAAGACCATTTATCACGCAATCCCATAAGTCGAAATCTATGGACTTTAGATAAATGATCATCCTAATCTTCCAGTAGTTATAGTTGGTACCATCAAATAGGGGAGGCCTATTTGTGGAGTGCCCCTCATTGTGAAACGTGTTGATACTAGGGTTAGAGGCCATGGATCACTCAAGGGTGTAAATTCAAATCAAGAGAACGAAGCTCTGATACCAATTGTAGAACCCTAAAGGGGGGTGAATAGGGTAATTAAAAATTAGCTACAACAATTGAAGCAATAAAGACAATTAAAAGTAAAGAGTAGAAAGATCAAACGCAAGGATGTATCCTGGTATCCTCTTTTGAGGCAATCCAGTCCCGGAACTCCCTCCGACTTTAATCCACTATTTAACCAAATAGTACACACGAGTTTGGATCCGAAGAACTCGCCAACTTTAACACAAGTTTGGATCCGAAGACTAGCCAACTTCTACACACGAGTTTTCTTACGAAGGCTTGCCAACTTCAAACTTAAAGAGAAGAGAACTTGTTGATCTTCTAACACGTGAAGATCGAAATGTACAACTCTTTAATACTCTAGCACTTTGGGAAAGGATGACAATGAAAAGCTTGGAAGAGTATTAATGGTGGAGCTCTTGGTTGTTGGAAAATTTATGGTAAGGGTTGGTGAGAAAGCTCAAGAGAGAGAGAGAGAGTTTTCTTTTATAGGAGAACCAAGAGTTGGTGGCATTTAATGCTCTGAATACAGGCAGACCGACATGCCGTCGGTATGCAGCGGCATACCGTCGTTATACCGGCCAAATAGTAATGGTCATATTAATGACCGTTTGAGAGCATTAAATGCTGCCATTAATGCTAGTCAGGGCAATTCAAAAACCAAATATTTAAAACTCGGTAAACTGCCGGTATGCCGGAGCATGCCGCCGGTATGCCGACAATTTGTCACAACAAGTTTTGGGTTGCTAAAAACGGTATACCGTCGGTATGCCGGAGCATGCCGTTGGTATGCCGATAATTTGTCACAGCAACTTTTGGGTCGCTAAAAGCGATATACCGCCGGTATGCCGGAGCATGCCGCCGGTATGCCGACAATTTGTCACAGCAACTTTCTGGACACAAAAATCGGTATACCGCCGGTATGCCGGAGCATACCGCCGGTATGCCGACAATTCGTCACAGCAACTTTCTGAGCTCTAAAAATGGTATACCGCCGGTATGCCGGAGCATGCCGCCGGTATGCCGCTCTGTAGGTATTTGATTTTTGACTTGTTCTTTTTACTTGTCATCCGTCCTTAGGTGTTTACAAATATACCTAGACTTGTACAGACACAGAGACTCTAAGCAGGAAGACGCCGTCTTATGCCGGGAACGCCGGTAACAGCTTCAGTCTTCAAAGTGAAAGAGATTGCGCTTGAACGGAAGAACTCCATGTAGTAGATCTTCTGAGAATATTTGAATCTGAAGAACAGAAGACTAAACTACGAAGATGCTGTTAATAATCAAAATAAAATGTGCCAACAGGATTTTGTTCAGTTTCTTTCATTTGAGTTCATTTTAACAGTGGATGTTAATGTACATATTAAGAACAGTAAATATATATATGTATACATATAGGTTTTATGAGATTTTTTTTGAGATTCATGTAGAACCTATTTGCGAAATGAACTGAGAACAACTTTGATTTAACCTGAGTATATATAATGAGTAAACTGAGATTTAGATAAATGACAACTGTTAGCATATATGTAAACTGAGAATGGAATATTGGTTTTAGTTTGTGTTTTAGGTTTTTACCTTGATATTCGTATATCAGGTTTTGATATTTAAACTGAACTGAGTTTGTATTTTCAGGATTTGTTGAGTTTACATTAAATGAAACTTAGGAATGTTTGGAACTGAAATCAAAACTGAAATGTTAATGTATGTTATATGTTTATATAGAAACCTGAGAATGAAACTGACACGAGTTGGTTTTAAAACGAAATCTGAGTTTAGATGGTTATCTCAAAACCTGAGTTCCTTTTAAATGAAAACTGAGATTAAATATTGCATAATTGATTTGTTGATGTAAACTGAACATATGTATATAAAATAGAGATTTAAATGCAATGTGGTAACCTGAGGATAATACAATGTTAACATAGGATACCACCTTCATGTTACTGTATGACACAAACACACACACACAACCTATATATTGCCTTCATTCTCTCTCTATGTTTGTATATATGATTGCAAGTATACATGTATGTTAGTGTAATACAAATATGTAATGTAAGAATGTAGACATGTATGTTATGTATCCCTGTATGTATATATATAATGTATGGTAAAATAGATAGGCATGATATGAATGTATACACATATGTTTCAAACGAATATATCATGTGATGTTAAGTATAATATCCATAATATGCCTTGTTTAGCAATGTGGTTTAGTTTGGTGTCTTGGTATAGCAAGTGACTTTTAGGCTTAGCTTGGTTTAGGCCTAGAAATGTCTAACTTAAACTAGTTTGACCTTGTTGACCAAACCCTAACTAGTTTGACCTATTTTGACTTAGATTGACCTAGTTTGACTTTTAGAGTTGACCAGAGTTGACTTTAGCTTAGATTGGCCTATAAACGTGTAGATGCATTGTACTTTTCAAATTATAATCCCTTTGTATACATCATGACTTGTGTTGCTCTAAATAGGAGTCAGATACCTCTTTTTGGACAATATGTTCTCATCGGACATTCAGATTTCAGACGAGTACATTCTCTGATCATTTCATACTTGTTAGTATTTATTTTCTTGCTTTAGATCACTTTACTTGATGCTATCTTGATGTTATCACGGATTGGTACTATATGGAACTTTTCATGAGATGTTATCCCCCTCACGAGCATCGGATACTTCATGTCATGTGTTTCGTGTACATCACGTATTCTTTGCTCTCATGTATACTCATGTGCACTCATGTACGTTCATGTACGCTCATGTACTCTCATGTGCTCTCGTGTATGGCTATGTTTTTCCATGTGCTTCATGTATAACCAATCTATTCATGTACACTCATGTGATTCATGTATTCTCATATTGACTGAGCCCATCATGTATATTATTCATGTGCACTCATTTATTGAGCCCACGTAAAATCATGTACGTAACATAACTTGAATGGATCCTTGTGTATTGATTGGGGCATGGGTGAGTAGAATTGGTTATGTGGATCATATCCCCAGTAGATTATTCATGTGAACTCCATATATTATTCATGTACAACCTAACCTGTTTTCGTAACCATATTGTGCTCTAAATCACTAGTCACTTACAGTTCTTACCTATCATGTATATATTTCCAGTTATCAAATATCTTCCTATTTTTATGTACATCTTTTTTACAGTTCATGTATCTTACTCTTTTGCATGCTTTATACTTTCCTGCCATGTTATAAACTGCATGAGATGTATTGTGCTCGTTCCTGTCCTGACTGGACTTGTTGAAAATATTACAGAGGACGAGGAGGACTTTTGTACCACTTACTATGGAGCCCACATAGATGATACCTGTGAGCTGATTCCACAGGAGGACCCTGCAGCAGTTGAAGACACCATCCTTTTTGTCTAGGCTAGTTAGCTAGACGGTTATCTTATTTCTTGTTGTTTTGTCTTATTTTGACATTCTGAGATGTATTTTTTTGGATGTTGTTGTGTCGTATAGACACTTAGACTTGTTTCCATTCTGTTTGTTTTTCTTTTGGAGATTATCATATCTATCATATCGTGCTGTTTCTACCTTAGATTGTGATTAAGATGTACCTTCTATATTGTCCTCCGTTCGGAGAGTATATCTTTTGCAGTTACATTTATACTGTGTTAGATGTTGTGACCTAGGACAGCGTTCTACCGTCGACACTGCGGCGTAGGCTAGACGTATCCACTTTTTGTGTCCCTACACTGGGTGCGGGTCGTGACATCAGTAGACGGCTGTGCCATCGTCGAATAGGCGCTCCTTCTCCTAGAGACTCTACTCTACGCCGACTCCACGCCAGAAGCCTAACAGAGGGTCGGTGAGACATAGAGAAGCCGAGCCCCGCATCGCCACATGCTACGCGGTGCAGGGTTCTAGAGCTTTCAAGGGGCCTTCGTAGAAACCTCCCATATCGGTTGCTAAACCGAAAAGGAGGTCAGAGAACAGCAAAGCTAAGGTACCCGATGCAGGTGTGTTCCAAGGAACTTGTTCCAAATCTGCATTGGGTGCTTTGTCAAAAATTGGGGGTCGCCAGCCTTCTACCATGCACAACAACCCTGTGTTCCAATCTGACGAGGCACAATATGACTCGGATGTCTCCATTGGCACCGCCAGTCACCAGATCGGGGGTAGCAACCATACTAAGTCCGAAGAAGATCACAATCTTACGGTATATCCTCAGGATAGTGAGACTCAGGTGTCTGAGCCAGAAAGTGAAGGATCTACGGCTCCCTCGAGTCACCCTCACACTCGGTCTGTCTTCATGGCCGACGACAATGAGGAAGACAACAACGAAACTCTCAGACGTATCGAAGTCCTTGAGACGAAGTTAGATACGCTGACGGACACTATGACAACCCTGTCCTTGGTCATAATCGACTTTAAGAGTAGCATAGCCCCCGCTGCTTCTACACCTGTGCATGATTCGCCAACCAATGATGAATCCAGCAGGTTGCCGACTGCCAATCAGGCAGGACCATCCATGTCTACTCTATCGGCTATAGGCTTCGCAATGCCGATTGAGATACAATAGGCCATCAAGGAGCTGTATGGTCGTCATGATGCCAAGGAGAAGCAAGCAATGCTCCAAAAAATGGGGATTCGACAGCCATATCCTGCCGAGTGGGATAACATCGTCTATCCTTCCAAATACAATCTACAGACGCATACACCTTATGAAGGGAAGGGGTCTCCCCAATAATACTTGACGTACTTTACCTCAGTAACGGGGCACCTGCCAAAGGATGACGCCCTCCTGTCCAACATATTCATAGAAGACATGCAGGGGTAGCCTATGAGTAGTTCTGCAGTCTTCCGGACGACTGCATCTCGTCAATTGAAGACCTGAAGACTCGCTTCATGGACCGAATATACGAAGGAGGCATGGATATGACCATGTCGACCCTCATGGAAATTGTCTAGGGGGAAAAAGAGCATGTCCGCTTATACATCGAGTGCTTCCACCACGAAGCCCTCAGATTACCACCCGGCATGCCCGAGCCCATGTTATAGACTCCTGCCGCAAGAACATGCTGCCCGCTATAAAATTATGGCACATTGCTCCCTGTATGGAGTGGACGCCTTTCATTACAGAGGCGGATGTTGCACAAAGGAAAGCCCAGAACGTGCAGCTCCTGGGGCTACACTTTCTTACACCCGAAGACAAGGGGAGACGCTCGTACAACAACAACCCTAAAGACGAAAAAGGCAAGCAAGCCATGACCGTCAACAACTCCAAAGGTTCAACAGCTGCAAACCCCAAGTCTGCGGAAGCGCAAAGGCCGAGGGAGACTTACTCTTTCAATGACGAGGATACGCTGGAGCTCTTCGAGATGCTTACAAAGAGTGGCAAACTGTCCATCCCGGTACCCAGGCTTTCTTATGAAGCGGGAATGGTGGACCACCCCAAGTACTGCCATTATCACCAGTACGTCCATCACTCAACACAGGACTACTATGTGTTGAAGGGGCAAATTTAGCGCCTCATTAATGCCAACATCATACGTTAGACTACGAGGAGAAGATCGTCACGGCCAACATGGTTACTCTCCAGTTTGGGAGTTTTCTAGCCACATAGGTACAAGATGGCGTCATCCCTATTCCAAAGGTGACGATGGAAGTAGTCAACCTTCTGCCAGCACAGGACAATGCTCAAGGGCTCGTCCCGTTCTCCATGACTCAAGGCAAAGTCATGTGGATACATCCTGACTTAGTTCTCGACATGATGACATCTACGACCCTTTCTTTCAAAGAAAAGAAAAAGCAAGGCATGCCGTATGATCTCGACATCGACCGACAATGCTTTGGTGACCACCCGCTCGACGCAGAGGCAAGAGGAGAGCTAGGCTCCAGACCAAATGGAGTCTCCACTAAATACTCCCCTTGTCCCAGATATATCAGGAGCAGGCCCACCTCAGATCCCTGAGGCACCAGAGACGGGTCCATCCCATGCCCCTACCATGGACAAGAAGAAATAGAAGGAGGTTTACTTCGATAAACCTCTTAGAAAGGATCCTGCAATCGGTTCTATCAAGCCCTACAACTTCGATATTCTAGCACAGCTGGCTAGTACTTCGGCTAGATTGTCACTTTTTGAGCTCCTCCGCCTCTCTAAAGAGACCCGAGATGCGCTCAATAAAGCTTTACAGAATGCCGAGTCCTTACTCACCCAAGTTCAGCCACCGAAAGTGGATCTCGCAGCTTTTCCATATTGCCACAGCATGGTCAAAGTGATTTCCTGTATCACTTTCACCCAGCAAGACATGCTGCTAAACAATAACCGGCACAACCGTCCCCCGTAATATACGGGGTATGTAGGTGCCATTAAAGTCGATCGTATCCACATCGACCTAGGTTCCTCTTTGAGTATTATCCCAAGAAGCCTGCTTCAAACTTTAGGGGTTCCAATGCATCGATTGACAGCCCCGAACACAACAATCAGCGGCTTCAACGCGAGAAAGAGCGAGCCCTTGGGCAAAATTCTCTTGAAATGTCAGATCGGCGACCTTCATACTGAAGTGACTTGCTATGTCATTGATGCAGACATAAATTACAACATGCTGCTGGGGCGACCATGGATCCATGAGTACATGATTGTCCCTTTCACCCTACATTAGTGCATGAAATATGTGGCCAGCGACGGGACTATCAAAACTGAGTTCGCTGATATCGACCCGTTCTGAGGACTTGAAGCCTACTGTACGGATGCTGATCTATACAAGTCAGTCCCTTGGGATGACGATAGCATTGATGCTGATGATGAGGCAGAGACAGCTTCAGAAAGCGCAGCAGTGGTCGAAGAACCTTTAAAGGTTTGACTGAAGGGGAGGCCTCCCAAGGTGTCAGCGCCTCCTGTTGTTAAGCTTTGGGGCAAAGCTCCACCTTCGCCTCCAGTGACGATAAAAGATGGTCAGGAGCTTATACGAATGTGGTTACCCCTGAGGTCCCCAAGGCCGACCATAAAGGCGCTGGAGCATCCGACCACCATTCCTTTGATGGTCAAGCAGAAAGGGAAGCGTCCTCCTTCTTTTTCGGCGGCAGCTCTAGCCCTCACTGAGGTAGAAATAGAAGATTACGTCTGCGTCGATACTGAGGCCCACTCTTTCGACAGTGTAATCCCTCGGATCAAGATATCCCACTTCATCAATAGAAAGTTGTCATCGAACTACTCTGGCGCATGTTGGAACGCCAAATATTTTTTGGATAATTTTCTGTGTAAACTACAAACGCAAGTGACAACTGCCAACCATGTGAGCCGAGCTGTCCCTGCCCGAGGAGCCTACTTCGTAGTTCCGGCCAGGAAAAGAGAAGAGGAACCCATCATATTTGGTCGATTAGAGCATCCGCAGCGAATAACTCCTGAAGATTCGGACCTCGACTTTGGCAAAATATACTTCTACCGCTATACGGTACAAGCCAAAAACCTTATCCAGAAGATGGGCTACGACCTGAATAGCAACAAGGGGCTCAATTATGGCAAAGGTCGGCATCTTCCCATACGGATTCACGCTCCTAAGGGAAAAGCTGAAAACTACTACCAACGTACTCGTCGAGGGCTGGGGTATGTTCCACCTACGACTTTCCATACGGATTCACGCTCCTAAGTCATGAGGCACTCACACTCTTCTGACTCCTCAACTTGGGACTCCGATACCAGCATGGGTCAAGTCCTTAAGAAGATGTTGTCTCTTAACATGATCACTAATCAGTTAACCGTCAAAGTCAATCAGCGCAGACGGTTATAAGAGCTAGAAGCATTGGATGAAAAGCGCTTGCTCGCGCAGCAAAGGATTGAGCTATACCAAGTTCACATCTCTGGGGCCTTTAATAAAAAGGTCCGCGAAAGATCTTACCAGGTGGGCGACCTCATTTTGGCAGTACGAAGACCGATGGTGATGACGTACAAGATGGCTGGAATGTTCGAACCTAAGTGGGAATGACCGTTCGTCATAGAAACGGTGTACTCCAACGGTGCTGATCTGCTAGCTAAGCCTAATATGGACTTGCTAATGATGCCCATCAACGACAAGTTCCTAAAGAAGTATTACGTCTGAAGACAGAACCAGCATAGGCACCCATATCCCTAAAAGGGTGCCCATGAGTTCTGGTAAGGGAATCTCTCGCTCTCCCTCATATATATTCTCTCAAGTAGATAAAGCACTTCACGTCCACATTACCTCTAGATTGCTCCTCTATGCTTGGAAGATGTGACTACCATGTCCACATTACCTCTGAGTAGTCGTTCTTCTCGTATCAGTTCTATGAATATCCCGACGGTCTAAAAAATAGTTCACGTCCATATTACCTCTGGATTGTTGTTCTATACCCCGGCAAAGGTCAAGCCTACCACGTCCATATTACCTCTGGTCAGGCAAATCCATTATGAAGATTCCCTCTTTATTCTGGAGACAAAAGTAAAGAGAACAAGAAAGCTTCTACATATAAAAACATGTGGCCACAAAGACCTATTACAGACTCTTTGTAGTTATATACACAGAAGCAAAAAAGGCTAAAATTACGGTACACGCTCTCAATAGCGCGGGCGATGCGGTTACAGAGCCAATCACTTCCTGGTCAAAAGGAAGCCACCGCCCAAAGCTGCTACTGGCCCCGAGTCAGGGATGAAGACCAGCACAGGACTCCTCCATCTCCCCAGCTGGCCGGCGAAAGAAACCACAGCAGCAGGCCTTACTATTCCTCGGTCAGAATGTCAATCAATACTAACCCAGGAAGCAGAGGTCTGAGACATCATTGATGCCCACGACATCCAGAATGATGGACGTCTCGAGATCCAATGGTAGTTCTACTACAGCTTCTTTGGATAAAAAGATTCGCCACCAACGGCCGCCTCAAGCAAACTCCATGGTCGTCAGAAGCCGAACATCAGGCAAGTAAGGCTATTGTTGAAGCAGCTGAGTCTTCTCTTGAAGAAAGATAGCCCTTTATGTAGGCTATTTGCTTGGTCCAAGCACGAGCCAGACAGCGGTCAAAAGAAAGCGTACAAGTTAAGCTAAAGCTCCACTCCATGACAGATGGCAGTACTGCGAGTGACCAAAGGAATGTGACTCTGAACGTCCTATATTAAAGATATTTACGATCCCTACGAAGGCGCAAGAGGCTCCAATATCAATAAGCCATCATGAGCCCATGCTCTGAAAAGATGACTCAGGACAATTAATGCTAAGAGCTAGGCGTGACACCAGCCATTACCCAGCTCGTACAGTCCTGACGCATGTTCATGCTTCTATTTAAAGTATCTCGAGCTTGACTCAAGTTCGGGACACTTTGAAGGGGGTCTTGTAGAAGCATGAAAAATCTCAGCTGAAGAGATCCCTTTGCCAAAGTACAGAAGATGCAAAAGACTCAGGCTCAGTGCTAAAAAGACAAAACAGAAGATATGGAGAGAAGTCCCTTCATTGTCATGTCTACTAAAGTCTAGTATAGATACCTCAGGACCATACATAAGGGACTAATTTTGTTCTTCTACAAAGGATCTAGTACAGATTCGACAGAAGCCTAGAGGGATCTACAAGGGATGCAGTCTTCATCAAAGCGCAACCTTCCTTCTTCTCGATACACACGCTGGAAGATTGAATTCCACCGAAGCATGTTCTGATATTCTTGTAGGCGCAACCTCTCATAAGTATAGCAGTAACTCGGCACTTTGAAGAAGCCAGAGCCTTCGAGCCAGATGTGCAGCCACCTCCCTGGGCCAACCTCAGAAACAAGATGGTTGTAGGCCCCCTTCCCTTCTTTTATTCCAGTAGCCAATGCCTTCACTTCAGAGGCACAACTTCTTGCCTGCGCCAATCTCAGACGCGCAAGGGTATCATACCCTTCCCTTCGTAGCCAACACCTATCTCCACTGTTCAGAAGCGCAGCTACTTACATGCTTTCGCATAAGGTATAGGGTGGTGATATGCTCGCACCATCTCCATTCCCATGACGCAGTCATCTATTTCGGATCAGAAGCTTAAGTTACTTCTCTACAAGAGACATGGAAACTCCTATCGCAACCAATATAAGTCAACCTGTCGCTCCAAAAGTACAGTAACTTCGTCAACCTGAAGCACAAGCCTACTTGTTGCCTACAGCACAGTGAGTCTGGTAGCCCGAAACATAGCTTCATAAGTTTCTCTATATGCACAAAAGTCTCGTCGTCATTCGAAACCATGTCCACTCGTAGCCTGAAAGCACAGAGGTTCCGTCGTCTCCAGAAGCACGGTTTACTCGTTGCCCCAGAAGCACAGCAGCACTTAGTCCTCACCAGAGGCGCAGGAAGCATGGTTCCACCCCAATTGGTTTGTTTAAACATCCTCTTGCAGAAAAGATTGGGATTAAATCATGATTGATATCATATCGGATTGATTTAAATCTTATACGAGAATCAATTAGACTCCAAATCTAGGATGAAATCCTATGATTTACTCGACTGTATCCGAACAAGCAAATCGGCACACGACACGTGTCACCTCCTTCGGTTATGTTTGTAGAAGCATAAATAAATTTTATAGACCAAGTCAAAGGAGTTGAGCACTTTACGCAAGTCAAACTGAGTCAGATTCAAGTTTTACGGAGAAATCAAACAAAGTCTAGCTTTACGCGAACAACTTTATGCGAGAGCCGTTCTCAGCTTTTACGCGAGAGACAGGCTGTCCACATCGCATTTAATGTGCGTGATATTGCCCTGACAGAATGATTTTCTGACAGTACATTGCACAGAAGCCAAGAATTTTTTTTAAACTAAACCCAACACTTGTCGTTTAGCGTGCAGATAGGCTACTTTACGCTCAAGAGATCATTTTCTTTATGCATGAAAGCCATTTTTAGTCTTTACGCTCAAGGCTTTTGTATGCGTAGAGTTTATTTGAGCTAATTATACGTTCAAGGCTACTTTTCAGCTACTTTACGCAGGAAATCTATTTTTGAGTTATTTTATGCCCAATCTGCTACTTTATGCAGGAAGTTTATTTTGGGTCATTTTTATGCCCAATCTTTTTTGGCTATGTGAGAATGTGGTCTGCATACGTGGCTTTTATTCCACACTTATCGAGGAATATGTGTACATTTTCTCTCCATATTGTTGAAGTTATAGGATACGTGTCACCATGCGTAGAGATCACAACTCTATATGGGACACGTGTCATCACATGTAAAGGTTGATTTTCAATCGTAGGTGACAGTTACTTGCGTAGAGACCCAATTTTGTTGCTTTTTACGTACAGAGGGTCTAGTCTATAAATAGACTTATTTTTAACACAAGAAGAATCATCAAAAGAGATACAGAGGAGGAGATTTTGAGAAAACTCATACTTTAAGAGTGATATTCCCAGAAGCATTTCTTCAACTTTTTTTCAAGAACAGGGTGAAGCAAAGCAGGAAAGCATTCGATAGTGCCATCAGTGCCGTTGTGTCGATACCTTTCTGGTGACCTAGTTCTTTCGATTGTTCATCTTCTTCAAGCAGTTCTCTTTATCATCATTGTATGGTCCAAGGAACAAAGTGATTGCTCTCAGATCAGACTTCTATAGCAATACATCCCAGAAACAATTTGTACTTTTGTACTTTTTCTCGTTTTCTTTCAAAAGCTAATTTTAGGCATTTTGTTAAGTGAAACAAAATGGTGACTCTGCTGGAGACAACTTTCTCCTCTGACGAGAAAGCAATTGCTCAATATGATGATGTGTCAGTCGGATCGACAAAGAAGACTCTGGTTGTTCAATTCGACCAGACTGTTTACAAAGAAATGCTCCGAACCGGGGGTAGTACTCGATGCTCCAATGTTCAAAAGTCGCAGAAAGTGCGAAAAGTTTGGATTCCTAAGTCCAAGACATCCTCTGATCTCCCTGTTGTCTCTGAAGGCAAGGGAATTCTTCCCATTTCTGTTGTTGGGGCTCCCATCTGTGACGAGGCAGTATCTACTTTAGTGCTGCGTCCTGGGCGTAAAAATTAGTCTTCCGTCTGTGACGTGGTAGACATCCAAGTCTTACGCTCTGTGCATAAAAACTAGTCTCCCGTCTGTGACGTGGTAGACACTCAAGTCTTGCGCTCTACGAGTAAGGGTAAATCTTTCGTCTGTGACGTGGTAGATGTTCCTGTTTTGTGCTCTACGCGTAAAGGTAAATCTCCTGTCGGTGATGTTCCTGTTTTGTGCTCTACGCGTAAAGGTAAATCTCCTGTCGGTGACATGGTAGATAAAGTTCACAATGATGCTTTTGCATCTAAAGTGAATTTGCCTACACGCATGCAGCGTAAAAACAAGAATTCTATTGTTGAAAAATTTTAGTTTTTCACCAACAACCTTCTTACACTGCTTTACGTAAAGTACCAAACCTTCAGATTACGCGTAATGCTGATGGAGTTCTTTGTGCCCAAAAATCTCAGGATTTACGCACACAACTCCAGGCGCATAAAAATATACAGTTTGGTTCTGCTAATGAAGTCAGTAGTCTTCATTATACGCAAGGGACTAAACGTTTCTCTATCCCAAATATAATAAAGAAGACGACTCCTTCCACTCCTTCTGATTTTTGCGAGTTACTTGTACAAAGGCGTAAAAACAAAAAATCTCCTGTGACACTCCTCCAAAAAAATCATCATTGTGAGTATCACCAGATTGTAATCAAATGTTGCTGTTCGGCTTCTAAACGGTCAGTTTTTGACCGATTAAGCTACACTGTGCCTCAGCAGCAAATTGATGACCAAGAACATGAGCTGTCCTATGCATCAGTCAATATGGCATCTCATATCAATAGAGGACGACGTCCAAGACGCAATTCATCTCGGACTATAGGCCAACAATAGTTCAACCGACTTCTTGACACTTTTGAAGGGGTATATTAGCATACTCGGTCAAGAAGTCAAAAATCGTTACAATTATCAGATTCAGAAGCTGGGGGTACCCAGTCTTTGGAGTCAGAAACTGATAGCGTTGATTCATACCTCTATACCAATCCCTCTATATGTTCAAGGGAGGTTGAATCTTATGTTATCAGAGAAGAACCAGAAACATCTACTTCTAATACAGAGCAACGTCTCTCAGCAGTGGAACAATCACTGAAGGACATGCTTGCTATGATGCAAAATATGCATCAAATAATAATGACTCAGCAAACTGTACAGCCAGCAGTGGTAACATCGGTGTAGGTAGCAGCACAAACTCAAGATAGTCAAGGGGTTGACATACCTTTGAATAATCTTAGTCAAGAGCCTACTATCAATAAAAACTCCGTATCTCCTGTTCCTCTCATTCCAGAAGATGTACCACCTATGGTGGGGGTTACTGTACATCCAACCACTATTCAGTCAAATGTGCTTCCTCAAACTAGTGAAGCTATTCAAGCAGTACGTGAGTTAAAAGCACAGTTTGAGGTTCTCAAGCACAAAGATCAGCTCCAGAGGTTAGGGATCAAGCAACCTTATCCTCTTCATTGGAATGATGTGCCTTTTCCTCCAAAATTCAAGCCACGATCTATGGTGTTATTTGATGGAAAGGCTTCTCCAAGTTAATATATCAATTATTTTTATATTATGACTGTGCATCTGCAAAAGAATGATGCTCTTCTCACCCGAGTTTTCATTGGGTGTTTGACAGGCACTGCATACGACTGGTATCGTAGTCTGCATGATAATTACATATCGTCTTTTGACGAATTCAAAGCAATGTTTCTCTCTTATTTCTATAAAGGAGGCATGGACATGAATATGTCCTCCTTAATAGAGATTAAACAGAAAAAGAAATAAGATACTTGGACGTTTATTGAACATTTTCGACAAGCTACTTTGAAGATACCTCATGGTATGCCAGATTCAGCATTAATTGATACAAGCAAAATGAATCTGCGACCAACCATTGCTGTCTTTACAGGCTCTCAATTTACAGATTGGGTCTCGTTCAGTATAGCAGCAGTTTCAGCCGAGACCAATGGTAGATTAGCACGTGAACATGGGATGATCTTTGCCTCAGAAAATAAAGGAAAGAAAGCCTCTTCAGGTAACAATTCTGGCAATCGCAATAGAAAAGGGAAGAAAATCCTAGTGGTGAATCTTTCAAAACCCAAGACAACGCCAAATAATCCGGAGTCTTCTAAACCAAAAGAAGAGTACTCTTTTGATGACAGTGATATTCCAGGGATATTCTAATGTCTCGTAAAGAGTGGTAAACTCCATATTCTAGAGCCAAAATGACCTAATGAGGTGAAACTGACTGATAATCCCAAGTATTGTATCTATCATAGATACATAAATCATCCTACCAAGGCTTGCTATGTTTTAAAGAAGAAAATCCAAGAGTTGATAAATGCTAATGCCATCACTTTAACCAATGATGAGCATACAGTTACAACTAATATGATTTCTCTTCAATTTGGAGGTTTTCCTCCATAGCAAGTTCTAGATGGGATTGTCCCAATTCTAAAGGCGACAATAAAGATTGTGAATCTCCCGCCAGCTAGAGAGCAAAGTGAAGGATTATTGCCTCTCACATTAAAAAATGGTGAAATTATGTCGGTACACCCTGACTTAGTACCTGAAATGGAAAATGAAAGTAAAACTTCAAAATCCAAGAAAGGTCGAAAAGTCATAACCTGCAATATGATTTTTCATGTTGTTACTCCAGATCATGATGATTTGGATCTCTTTGGGACGGCATTCCTTTGGAGGATAGACTAAGGGGTCTGAGTATGTGCCCTCCAAGTTTGGATCCTCCCATCAACTCAAACTTACTCATCGGCAATGGTTAGCAATGAATAGTGTCCCTCTATACAAGGCACAACAAGTTCTTGCTGCTTATGAGAAAGCTCCTGTAGGGATTTTTCCTCCTATCTCGAAAGCCCCTACTTATGTGGCTACAGAGGTCTCTATTCCTTCTTCCTCTGTTGGATCATTTGTTGAGAGTCCGCTGCCCACTCACATGTATAGTCAACAATCAGTCCATCTCATGAAAAAGATGGGCTATGACTTTCAAAAGGCGGAAGGCTTGAACTATGATAAAGGAATACGAATTCCTTTACAAATTCAAGGTCAAAAATCTACCATTGGATTGGGATTTGAGGTTCCTCACAAAAATCCTCACAAGAAAAAGACTAAGAGAAAGAAGACTAAATCCTACAATATGGTACTTCATTCTTCTGAGTCTGAAGAAGAAACTTGTGCTCGTACGAGATCTGGAAAAGAGTACCACAAAGATTATGAGGGAACTCCCAAAGAAGCAGATGACGTCACTGAAACACTACCAACTCAGTCATCTTCTATTGCTATTGAGACAAGACCTTCTAAACCATCAGCGGTTTAAAAAGGGAAACAGAAAGCAGTATGCTTTGACGTCCCATTGAAGTCTGCTTCAAATCAAGGGGTAGTGATGAAACCCTACAAGTTCGATATTCTAGCCCAATTACCTAATACTCCGGCTAGACTTTCTATCTTTGAGTTGCTTCGTCTTTCTAAAAAAAGTCGAGAAACTTTGAGCGAAGCTTTGCTACAGGCAGATTCATGCTTAGCTCAACTCAAAAGTCCTGATAATATACCAGTGTCGTGTCCCTAATGTCATAGTATGATGGAATCAATTCCTAATATTACCTTCACACAAGAAGATATGCTGTTGAAGCATAATAGACACGACAGGCCTCTGTGTTACACACGGTATATTGATTCTACTGAAATCGACAGGATTTACATTGACCTGGATCTTCTATTAGCATTATTCTTCAGAGTATGCTACGACCCTTGAGGATTCCTACTAGTGTTTTGACTTATACTAGTACAACAATAGTTGGTTTCAACTCTGGAAATAGTAAACCATTGGAGAAGATTCGTCTGAAGATTCAAATAAGTGATCTTCGAACTATGGCAACCTTTTATGTTATCAACTTAGATGTATCTTACAACATCCTCTTTGGAAGACCGTGGATACATGAGCATAACATTGTGCCTTCAACTCTCCACCAATGCTTCAAGTTGTGGATTCTCAAGGGATTGTAAAGACTGAATTCGCAGATATCAATCCTTTTAAGGGTGTTGAAGCCTATTTCTCTGATTCTATACTCTACAAGCAGGAGCATGTGAAAGAAATATCTGATATGGGTGAAGATCGGTCGCCTGTAGAAGATCAATCTGTCTTAGAAGATCCTCCAGAAGATCAACCTTTGATGATTAAAGTTAAAGGTCGAATTTAACACCAACCTTTCATTGACGAACCTTTAATTTATAATTAAGGTTAAAGGAAGAACTCGAGCTTCGTCTGAGGAATCAGTGAGTATTCCAGTCAAGAGCCAAGTTCAACCTCTCATGATCAAGGTCAAGGGACGTACTTCTCGTATAAATGATCCAGAACCACTGATTATCAACCTTGGCAAGTCTACGCTGAAGACGGATGACGGTCCGTTAATGATCAATCCAAAGCGTAGTAGTTAGTTTATAAATGATGTAAATATTGATCATTCTATACTTTCTAATATTAATAAAGATTTCCTTTTGGAGTATATAGCTGTCAAATTTATTAAAAGAATAATTTTATCTGCTGATAATCAAAGTCATCAACATAGAAATGACATAAATACAGAGAAAACCTTATATATGAATCATAAAAAAAATTCTTTTCCTCCTCATATTAATGTTGGACGCTATGCTCAAAGGTTCCTAACATCTTCTCCTTATCTTCTGCCTGTAGCCTCATCATCACAAGCTTGCATAACTTATAGACGTCACGAAGAATCTTATTTTGTGATCCCATCTAATAAGAAAAATAAGCGTCAAATTGTATTTGGTTTGGCTAAAAATATCCCTGTTGTTCAGATAGATAATCTCATAGAGAAAGATAAAGGAAAAATCAGAGTTGACAAATATAGTCAACAATCTCTTAAGATTATCCAGAATATGGGATATGATTTGAAAACCATGCTAGGTCTTAACCAAGGCAAAGGTAGAGGATTACCATTGTGTGGTGATTCGTTTTATCAACGAACTCGACATGGTTTGGGATACGATCCATCCCACATGTTTAATAAAGATATACAAGAAGAATTTTCTTCCAGTTCTTCACAATCCTCAGATTCTGACTTATACATCCCACATATTTAATGAAGATATGGAAGAAGATTTTTTTTCAGTTCTTTACAATCCTTATATTCTGGAGAAAACTAGTATGTTGAATCTGAGCGCGTCTTTTCAGTCAACATGGTTCAAACTGATGGTGAATCTGAGCTATTTGAAAATGATCCTTGGTCATAACAAATGGACACTCAATAGAAGCTTTATTTTGAACAGCGACAACCACCTGCAGAAGATAAAATTGTCCAGATTGACGTTGGAGATGAAACTACGTCTAAGCCGATATTCATCAGCAAAAACCTTTCTGAAGATGAAAAAGAAGAGTTGTTAAAGATGATTAAAGAATATATTGATATCTTCGCATGGAGTTATAAGGATATACCGGGTGTAGATCCTAAAGTAGCTACTCATAAACTCAATATTCTTCCTAATGCCAAACCTGTAAAATAACAGCAGCAGCATTTTCGATCAAATATGATGGATGCAATTGAAGCGAAAGTCAAAAAGCTGATCACATGTGGCTTTGTTCGTGAAGAACAACACCCAGACAGGGTTGCCAATATTGTTCCTGTTATGAAAAAAAATGGAAAAGTTCGAGTTTGCATAGATTTTCGAGATCTTAATGCAGCTTGTCTAAATGACGAATTTCCACTTCCGATTACCAATGTCATGATGGACAATACATGTGGTTTTGAACGCATGTCTTTCATGGACAGATTTTTAGGATACAATCAAATTAAGATGCATCCAGGAGATAAAAAAGCATACCGCTTTCCGTACACCCCTTGGAGTTTACTGCTATACGGTTATGCCGTTTGGTCTAAAAAATGCCGGTGCTACATATCAACGGGCCATGAGCAATATCTTTCAAGAATATCTACCAAAAATAGTTGAATGTTATGTGGATGATATTGCTATCAAAAGTCGATTAAAAGATAATCATATTCAAGACTTGAAGACAGTATTTGAGTTGATGCGTCGACATCAATTAAAGATGAACCCTACTAAGTCTTTCTCAGGGGTTTCCAGTGGCAGGTTTTTGGGATTTGTCATTACTTCTCAAGGTATCCATGTTGATCCTGATACGGTCAAAGTAATTCTTGAATTGTGTCCTCCACGTAATCTAAAAGAACTCCGTGGCTTTCATGGTCGCATTGCTTATATCAGGAGATTTATATCAAATCTTTCTAGGAGATGTCAACCTTTCTCTCGTTTATTAAAGAAAGGTGTGTCATTTGTTTGGGATGAAGCATGTCAAAAAGCATTTAATAACACCAAGCAATACCTTACAAATCCACCTATTCTAGCACCTCCAGTAGTGGAAAGACCATTTTTACTGTATGTTCGAGCCTTAGATCATTCTCTTGGTGCTCTTCTTGCACAAAAAAGTGATAAGGGTCATGAACATACAATTTATTATCTTAACCGAATGATGGTTGGAGCTGAACACAGGTATACTCCTGTGGAAAAAGAATGTCTGGCCTTGGTTTTTGCTGTTCAAAAGATATGACATTATGTGTCAGGACAAACTATTCATGTCATATCCAGAATAAATCCTATTCGGGTATTGACGAGAAAACCAAGTATCCTTAACTCCCGGTTAGCCACCTGGGCAATGTTGCTTACTCCTTATGATATGGTCTATGTACCTAAAAAATCATTGAAGGGTCAAGCATTAGCTGATTTCTTAGCAGCTCATCCTATACTTGAAACCTCTAAGCTATATGAGAACATTCCAGATGAAGTCGTGGATTGCAACATGACTTTGAGGGATGACATTTGGCAACTATACTTTGATGGAGCATCGCGGGCTGGACCTAAAGGCAATATTGTCTCTGGAGTAGGCATCGTCTTGGTCTCTCCTGATAAAATGGTCATATACCGTGCTTATTCTCTTAATGAACCATGTTCCAATAATGTGGCAGAATATAATGCTCTGCTAGTTGGTCTTTAAGTAGCGAAACAATTGGACATTGAGTTCCCGGAAGCTTATGGAGACTCTCAACTGATTGTTAATCAGGTCAGAGGGACATATGAAGTTAGAAATCCTGACCTCATTCCCTATCATCAAGTGGTAATTGAATTGGTCCTTTCATTCAAAGGATTCTTCATTAAATTCATACCATGTTTTCAAAGTTTGAAAGCTGACGCTCTTGCTAGTTTAGCTGCAGACTTAACTGTTCCAATCAGAAGACAAAATACCATTACGTTGTTGGATCAAGATCTATTCTGTGTCAAAAATAATTTGCATATAGAACAGAGTTATGCTACAGAATCAAATTCTCAACAAAGGGATTGGAGAAGTCTATTTATTGATTATGCGGTCCATAGGATTTTACCTGAAGATCCAAAAGAAGATGCATCAATCAAAAGACGATCATTTTGATTCTACTATGATTCTTCTTTGCATATGTTGTATCCTCGTTCTTATGACGGACTTTTATTGCGTTGTCTTACTGAAAGCGAAGCCAAACAAACACTACGTGAAGCTCATGATGGAGATTGTGGTATGCATCAACCAGGTCCAAGACTACAGGACCGCATTCGAAGAATGGGTTATTATTGGACTTCTATGATAGCAGACATTGTGGATTATGCCAGACGGTGTAAAGCATATCAGATTCATGCTGACTTTATTCACCAACCCTCTAAATTCTTACATCCTACAACAGCTTCTTGGCCTTTTGAAGCTTGGGGCATGGATGTTATTGGTCCAATTAATCCTCCTTTTGTCAAGGGACATCGGTTTATCTTGGCTATAACCGATTACTTTTCTAAATGGGCGAAAGCAATTCCTCTTGTGGAAGTGAAAACGTATAATGTGGTTAGCTTCATTAAACATCATGTCATTTATCATTTTGGGGTTCCCCGAAGGATAATCCATGATAATGGACCACAATTTTCCAGTCAGACGTTTTATCGATTTTGCAATAAGAATTGAATCCAGAACTTAGCTTCTACAGCTTACAATCCAGCTGCTAAAGGTTTGGCCGAAGCTTTCAACAAGACAATTATTAAACTTCTCAAAAAGTTTGTCTCTTCTAATAAATGTGATTGGAATGAGAAACTTGGAGAATGTTTATCTGCTTACCAAACGACAGTCCGAACTCCTACTGGTTTTACCCCATTTTTACTGTTTTACGGATGTGAGGCTATTCTTCCACTGGAAATCTAGATTCCATCTCTTAGAATAACCATTGCTAATGAGTTAACTACAGAGAATAATGATCGGTTGAGACTTCAAGAACTTGAAGGACTAAGCGAGAAGCGTCTTCAAGCACAATAGTACATCGAATTATATCAAGCCCGCATATCTCGAGCTTTCAATCGTAAAGTTAAAGAGAGGGTATTCAAAGTCGGTGAGCTAGTTCTAGTTGTCCAAAGACCGATGGTTATGACTCATAAAAGCAAAGGAAAATTCCAAGCAAAATGGGAAGGTCCTTATGTAGTCGAGACAGTATTCTCTAATGGTGCCTATAGGTTGTCCAAACCTATTGGAGATTTGCTCATGATGCCAATTAATGGCAAATTCTTGAAGAAATATTATGTCTGAATTTCTTCTTTATTTTCCAGCTACCAAGGTTTGGTTAAGCTGATTATTTGTTCTCCTAAAAGAGAATTTTGATCTTCTATCTTACCAGCTGATAAAAAAAAGATTTATTATTTATTATGTTCTCATGACCTCCGAATAAATATTAAGTCTACTTCTTTTTTTATCTATCATGTCCATATGACCTCTGAATAGATATTAATCTATTTTTTCTTTGAGTTGTTACGATCTGTCACGTTCATATTACCTCTGATAGTATTGTATACTCTAAAAAGAAAACAAGATTCATTATCTATCATGTCCACATTACCTCCGAATAGATATAATTTACTTTATCGAGTTTAGAAGACTTATCATGTTCATATTACCTCTGATAAGTGTTTTCTATCTCATACCTATTATTTAAATTTAAAATAAATGATAGGGTCATAAGACAAATATTTTATTCACTTCTGGAAACATTACAGAATAGAAAAGATAGAAGAATACAAAAATTCTTTATTTCCTAAGGTGGAGCAGATACATCTTCAAGTAGTTTCTGCAGCGCTGCCAAGTGCCTTTTACGAGAATTCAATACGGTTGCAGAAGCTATAGATCGTCGAGCTTCTGGAGTATAGAGATGGGAGAGTTCAGCGAAAGTAGCTATCATTTTATCCTTGGCAACATCAAGGGTTCTAATGACAGCTTCAGCACCGAAATCTTTCTCTTCCAATATTAAGCTCTGCATCAGATGTTGGTCTCGAGCTTCAATTATCTGTTCTCTTTCTGCTTTCAAGCGAGCCAACTCCGCCTCAACTTCATGAATTCTATCATCTTGCTGATGAATTCTCATGTTTGAAGTCTCATAGGCTTCCTAATGCATCTCCAATAGGGGTTTAGTTTCATTCAATAAAGCTTTCTTCCTGGCAACTTTGTTGCTGTAGTCCTGGAGAGATTCATTGAAAATAGTCTTTCGAGTGATGTATTCAGCTGATAAAGCATCATACTCGGTTTGGATGAGACTTTCAAGAGTTTCACATGATATTCTTAGATATTCTTTAATAGGCTATTCAAGTCCTTTTACTACCTTCACCAAAGCTGCGGCTCTCTCAGCGTCATTGAACATAGAAACATTCCTAATCGTGAGAGCAATTGCAGCCTTCAAGCTTTCATAATTAAGGCCCTTCTTCAAGACCATCTTGATCAAAGCTGCCATGGTTTTGTAGAAAGTTTCAGTATGGATCTCAACTAAGAGATTCATTTCTGCATTAGAGGTCGGCGTGGCAGCAAGGTTTACCAAATCCCTCTTCTGAAGACTGGGAGTAGATGTTGTTGTTGCCTTGGTAGCAAGTTGAGTTAAAGCCATTGTTAATGTTGCTGCCATGGCTAATTGATCCCCAGGAGCTTTAGAAACAATATTTTCAGCACATTTATGGATCATTGCTCTAGCCGTTTCTAGAACTGAAACTACTTGAGTTTCGGTGGCGGTGATTGTTGCGGAAAGAATGGTTGCTGTTGTAAATGATTCAGGTTTAGACGTTGTCGTCTCAAGAACTTGTGCCGTATCAGTAGCAACAACTGAGGATGTTATTGCTACATCTCCGATTTCGGTTGATGGGTTAACAATATCTTTATCACCTTCGTTGGCTGCAGGACCTTCAAATTCTGGAAATATTTTAGTTGTAGTTGGCTCTTCTACAACTGTTTCTTCATGTGCAGCTGGTACTTCTGCAGCCGGTTCTTCTTCTCTTTCTTCAATAAGAGAAGGCAATTCTTGCTGAGCCTCTACTGCAGGCTCTCGTTGTATCTCCATAGAAGGAGAACATTCTTCTTGAACAGTATCCTTTTTTGAAGAAGAACTCTCTCCTTCAGATTCTGTTTCTTCTTCATGGATAGTCTCTTGAGAAGGAGGAGGGGCAACAGGCTTTACTGTAGTGATGACACCTACAAAGATTAAGCAAAATAAGTTAATATACAAAATCGTAATACATAATTTTATATAGATTTTGTGTAAATTATATTTTCCTGGAGTAGGTGCAGGACGTGCCAAGAGTGAGTCATAATCCTGATCCCAGTCATCATCGTCTAAATCAAGAGCTGGTTCATCCGAGGGGATGGGTTCCGGATCATTAACAGGAGTCGTGGCAGTGCCTTCAATAGCTTTCGCCTTTTATGGCAAAGTCAGATATAGTGAAGAACTAAGGCGACCGGGAGACAAGACTCCTACCGCTTCCGTTGATGGTGCGAGTTGGGATGTTGAAGACCCTTCTCCAGGTAGAGCTGAAGAAGATATAATATTTTGAGGCTCCTCGACAGGAGTTTCGCTCTATGGAGTAGCGGCTCTCTGTCTAGAAGGCCCTTTAACGGTGACTTTTTTCTTCTTCTCCTGGAGAGTAACAGCTGCATTTGATTTCTGCTTCCGGGTTTGGAAGATGATAATTGGTCCTGCAGCTGGTTCCCCAACTCCTGTAGGGATCACTTCCAGATACTCGTCTGGAACAGCAACATCATCGGGTATATCCGAAGGTACCCTAACTGGTTCTTCGATATTTCCTTCTTTGGCCCATCGAAGACTCCCCTTCTTGTTGTAGTCATTCACGAAGGAGCAAATGGATGCATAAAAATGAGCATACGTATGAAGCATTCGTAGCTCAGTTGTACTCGTAGCAGTTGATACCCGGAATCTAGCACCGGTACATGCAGTGCTAAAGTACCTCCATGCTCTTGCACCATCAATTAATTTTCCATAATGGTGGAAGCTGGTGGAGGGATTACCAACGTAAAGTTGGTCATATCCAAACTGACGAGCGAACTGACTGGGTAGATATGGTTCGAATGCACAGTTGTCTTCATTCCTATACATCAGATGAGAGGGTCTGATGTACATTAGCCATTTAAAAACTGGAGCAGGTAATGAAGTCCTCCCTTCACCTATAACTTCAAATTGCATGCCAAAATAGTCAGCTGGGACTGAGGGTCTTGTACAGAAAAGTTCCACCCGTGGGAATAGTTGAGTGTTGCCCGGGTGTCCGCCACTGAAGTTGTAGTCCATGTGGCTTTATTAAACTTCGGAAGGAATACCTCTGTATCATTCCCAGGGCCTGGTGGCAACAAACTGCAGTTGTGATGCAACAACCAGCCCATCAAATATGTGTAGGGCATCTCCACCCTAGGGAAATCTTTTTGGTGAGGAGCATTGTTGATCAGTTCATCACCAAATGCTCGTAAACCAGCATTTATACGGCATATCATTGCCATTAACAGGTTGATTCTGACTTTAAATACCAAACATACTGCTGGCCATAGTACGTTTCGATGAATCCTGTCAGCTGTGCCAATCCCTGGTACGACTTACGTAGCCACAGGGAAAGGAAGCCCACTAGCAAGGCTTCTTTTGAGAGCTTTTGGCTACCATGTCTCAGAAAGATCAATGCTTCGGTCCCAGCAGGGAATTCTCCAGCCTTGGTGGCCAAATATTTATCCAGAGACTTATAGGTAGCCATCCAAGTGTTTATTGAATCAGGAGGGATGATTAAACAAGGGTTGATAGATTGAGCCTTGTTATCTTGAAATTTCTCTTTGTCATCCTTGGATATCCTATTCTTATGGTAGAATAGATATGTTGTCCATTTATTGATGTATGCCAGATACGATCTACTTTCATATATAGTGGTACAAGTCAGGTAATGGCACATCAATTCTTGGTATACCCCAACTAACTGAGGATTTTTCTCCCTAATCTCTGCTAATTCCTGGTTGGAGGGAACATATTCTTCATACGGAGCTTCAGCCATTGGCAGCTTGGAGATAAATTGTATCTCATGCAGTATAAAATCCATTTCACCTATCGGAGTTACAAAAGTCCTTGTTGAACTGATATACAACTCCATTAAAGCCAAGAATAGGTTATTGTTCATTGGTATGCCCTGACTCGTGGAGGCTACTGCTTCATATAGTCCAATGGCTTGCAGTTCTGTTTGAAATTCTTCATGATCCAAGCACTAAGTTAAATCTAGTTCTGATTATGAGGGGTCATCCACCCTGGCAGCCTAGGGTTGGCCTGGAGATATAATACTGAGGCCTTTACAAGCTTGTTTATGAACATTGGGATCTGCACCGGTTGAATCAAAGCTGAATCCTCGCTTGGTGTGAATCTAGGCAGTAGGCCGGCAAAAGGAATGATACCACCACTGGGAGTACTGATATGGTAGCCCATTTGATTGGCTCCATCTCTCTTGAAAGTAATTCTGCCTGGTCTACCTTGACTGCTGGGAGTCAGGTTCTATAGCATCTGTCTTGGATGGGTGGCGTGAACAAATGAAGATAGGGGATAATCCCTTGCCATGTCTGGGAGATACATCGCCCTCTCTTCAAACTTAAATACCCAAGCCTCCTTCTTGGGGTTGGTTTGTGATTGGAAATCTATAGCATCCCTAAACATGAAGGCAGGATTCAAAAATTGCTGGCCATCTAGCGACACCAGCAATTCTCTATTCATCAATGACAACAGCATCCTGTCTCCCTGCGCAGCTATTAGTTGTTGTCTCTTTTCAGGGTACTGTGTATCTGATTGAGGGAATTCAATATGAGACAAATTCTTCAAGTAGTTTGAGCCCACCATACCAGCTGGTGAGCCGAATACCTCTGCGAGAGGATGAATTTGTAAGTCCACTACCAAAAGAAAAAGAAGAATCAAGTTAGTAAAAATCTAAATTAAATTTTATGCAGATGGCTTATTCTGAATTTTAGGCATAAAAATTAAAGACTTTGTACTAGAGAGCTTGACTATGCAAACTCTACTCTTACGCGTAGAAGTTAAGTTGATTAAAATTAAAATTAAGTGCAAAAGTTCTCTATTTTCAGAATTGACTTTTACGCAAAGTCTTATCACTTGCGTATTTTACGATGGCACATATAGATGTGAGCGTATTTAATGTTTTACGCTGGCACGTATATACGTGAGCGTATGTTGTTTTACGCTGGCACAAATAGATGTGGGCGTATTTAATGCTCAACAATTTTATGCGGGCACGTATTGACGTAAGCGTATTTTGTTTTTTACATTTTACGCTGGCATATATAGACGTGAGCGTATGTTGTTTTTACGCGGGCACGTATTGACGTGAGCATATTTTGTTGTTTATATTTTTTACGCTGGCACGTATTGACGTGAGCGTATTTTTAAATTTTACGCTGACACGTATAAAGTGGGCGTATTCTGTTGTTTCTATTTTTACGCTGACACGTATAAACGTGGACGCAAAATTTAGGATTTTTGTTCGGTTCTTCTTCTTCTTTTCCGATGAACACACGGCCGAAATAGATAGGGTTTTACCTATCATGGCCGGAGCCACAACGGGATTAGGTCTTGGGGTCGCCACCGATGTTTGAATGGTGGTCTCTGCTCGATCAGGCCGACGAGGCAGCAGCGGCGGGCTTGTTGCCCTTGGCGCCGGCGGTAGTTTTCCTCTTGGGGGCCATTGATTGGGACTGAGATTTCGAAGAAGAAGAAAGTAAAGAAGATTAAGATTGCGAGAATGAGTAAAGTTCTCTCTCTACCGGCAAAACTCTATTTATAGAAAATTTTGAAATCAGTTCAAATTCCCAAAATTTACGCTGACGTTGGGTATCCCGAATTCTACGCGGACTGTTGGGTATCCCGAACTTTACGCGGACCGTTGGGTATCCCAAATTCTACGCAGATGACTGTTGGGTATCCCGAATTCTATGCGGACTGTTGGGTATCCCGAACTTTACGCGGACCGTTGGGTATCCCAAATTCTACGCAGATGACTGTTAGATATCCCAGATTTTACGCTTCTGTTCAAAGTATTTCAAATCTTAGAAAAATTTGAAAACTTTGATAGGGGTCTTGTGGAAGCATAAATAAATTTCATAGACCAAGTCAAAGGAGTTGAGTACTTTATGCAAGTCAAACTGAGTCAGATTCAAGTTTTATGCAGAAATCAAACAAAGTCTAGCTTTACGCGAACTACTTTACGCGAGAGTCGTTCTCGGCTTTTACGCGAGAGACAGGATGTCCACATCGCATTTAATGCGCGTGATACTGTCTTGACAGAATTATTTTCTGACAGTACATTGCACAGAAGCCAAGAAGATTTTTTTCACCAAATCCAACACTTGTCGTTTAGCGTGCAGATAGGCTACTTTACGCTCAAGAGATCATTTCCTTTACGCATGAAAGCTATTTTGAGTCTTTACGCTCAAGGCTTTTGTGTGCGTAAAGTTTATCTGAGCTAATTATACGCTCAAGGCTACTTTTCAGCCACTTTACGTAGGAAGTCTATTTTTGAGTTATTTTATGCCCAATCTGCTACTTTACGCAGAAAGTCTATTTTGGGTCATTTTTACGCCCAATCTTTTTTGGCTATGTGAGAACGTGGTCTGCATACGTGGCATTCATGCCACACTTATCGAGGAACGTGTGTACGTGTTCTCTCCATATTATTGAAGTTATGGGACACGTGTCACCATGCGTAGAGATCACAACTCTATATGGGACACGTGTCATCACATGCAAAGGATAATTTTCAATCGTGGGTGACAGTTACTTGCGTATAGACCCAATTTTGTTGCTTTTTACGCACAGAGGGTCTAGTCTATAAATAGACTTATTTTTAACACAAAAAGAATCATGAAGAGAGATACAAAGGAGGAGATTCTGAGAAAACTCATACTTTAAGAGTGATATTCCCAGAAGCATTTCTTCAACTTTTTTTCAAGAACAGGGTGAAGCAAAGCAGAAAAGCATTCGACTGTGCCATCAGTGCCGTTGTGTCGATACCATTCTGGTGACTTAGTTCTTTCGATTGTTCATCTTCTTCAAGCAGTTCTCTTCATCATCATTGTGTGGTCCAAGGAACAAAATGATCGCTCTCAGATCAGACTTCTATAGCAATACTTCCCAGAAACAATTTGTACTTTTTTACTTTTTTTTGTTTTCTTTCAGAAGCCAATTTTAGGCATTTTTTTAAGTAAAATAATGTTTATAACCACCAGAGATCTCATTTGAGGGAATCTTGATGTCCGCGACGTGTCAGCGCCGCAGAAGCCCGTACCGTGCAATAATGGCAGATTCTTTCATATCTCAAGAACCCTAATGCACATCGCATATGTGCCCAATTTTCTATAAATAGAAAGAGTTCTTCTTCCACCAAAAAAAAAGGAGGGAACATTGACAATCGACAATCTTCAAAGGAGCAGCAATCTCTATCTACGAAGAGTCGACCACCCTCATCCACCTATCAACCAAAGAACCAACCCACCAACTATCTTCAAGGGATCTTCTCATCAAGACAGCCTCTTAATCAGTAACCCAGAGTCCCATCAAAGGCACCAGAGAGCCATAGCAAGGTTAATTCATCGTCAGATCGTCAATGGAGTAAAGGAGCCATTGCAGTGCTCGATCTCCACCATCACAGTTTCCTAGAAACCTCTTCTTCCTGCACTTAGAATATCCAGTATAGGATTTCCTTCTTTGTACCCAGATACCTTATACGTTCAATAAAGCAAAAAGCTCATTCAATCTTTTGTTACGTCGAACAGAGGTGTCGGAAGTGCTCTCATTGATGATCAAATGAGATTAGTAGAAGCAGTTGAAGTAGGTCTACTCTTGCTGCTCCCCGCATCAGAGCGACCATAGATGAAATGAATGTCTCCAGCTTCCCCAGTCTCAGCTTGCCCACTGTGTCGTTCTGAGGTGACAATTTTTTTAACAGGTTTATCGACCACGGGAGGTTCTTCCTCGTGCAATTCTTGGTAGATTTCGTTGCATTTAATATGCGCCGTCATTCAAAGTATTTCAAACGTTTGGGCGTCCAAGTTTGAAAACTTTGAAGGGGGTCTTGTAGGTGCTCAAATATTTGTCTCTCTTAGGGGCCTAATGTTATTAGGCGCCCATTCTCTCTTAGGAGCCTAACGTTCTTAGGCGCCCATTATCTTTTAGGTGCCTAACTCTTTCAGAAGCCCATTATTTTAGGAGCTCTGTTCTCCTAGGCGCCCTGTTCATCTAGGTGCCAATCACTTTGAGGCACACTGTTTACTTAGGCGCCTGTTACTATTAGGCGCTCAATTTTCCTAGGTGTCTATTCTCTTGGGTGCCTATTTTTCTCAAATACCCAGTTTTTTTTATGATGTCTGGAAATCTACGTGGCGTGTTAAGCTGTCATACATACTGAACGTGGCATACTACTCTGAGCTTTTCGAAGAACGTGCCCATTACACGCCCATGATCATGCGCCTACTCCGTATAGGCGCCACATATTAATAGGCGCCTCGGTCAAAGTAGGCTCCCAGTGGCTTAGGCGCCCATCTACAGGGAGGCGCCTACTTTAAATAACTGCCAGGTGGTTATTCTTTTGCTCTATAAATAGAGTCTCACTCCCCCAACGTACAGGGACAGAGAGGAGGGGTATAGTTCGAGCACTCATCACACTTCCACTTCTGTAATTATCAATCCTCAAGAGCAAGTTCTTCAACTGTTAATCGAAGCCGAAGTTCTGTCGATACTTCTACACAGCCGAGCCATACAGAAGATTCCTCATCGACAGAAGCTTCGAGACATAGTGACAAGCTTGCTTCCATCCACAATCGCCTCGACAAAGGGACAAAATGGTCGTCAATCAGATTGGACTCCTACAACGAGGAGGGGTATAGTTCGAGCACTCATCACACTTCCATCTTCTGCAATTATCAATCCTCAAGAGTAAGTTCTTCAACCGTTAATCAAAGCCAAAGTTCTGTCGATACTTCTACACGGCCGAGCCATACAGAAGATTCTTTGTCAATAGAAGCTCGGAGACACAGTGACAAGCTTGCTTCTATCCATAATTGCCTCGTCAAAGGGACAAAGCGGTCGTCAATCAGACCGGACTCCTACAGTTGTACATTCCTAGAATTTATTGTACTCGTGTACGATTCTTTTAAAGTGTGTAATAAAACCTTTTGTTTTTGCAAACACAATCTATAGTGTTAGATTTAAATCTACTATGAGGAATTCAAAGGGGTTTAGGTTGTCTACATACTAGTGCAATTGGTTCGCAATGCAAACGAACGAGGAGACGAGAAAATTGTCTCGAAGTTGACTACTTGTTGTTGGCATCGCTGATGCTTGTACTGTTGCGCCTGCTGCAGGTGCTGCGGCTGCTACCTCGTACATGTACAGATAGCACGATGATCGGAGGCAATCGGAGTGATTCGCCTATACTAGCGAGGTGTCCGGGGTGGTTGAGAAGCAACTTGTCGGTGGAAGGATTTCCAAGAAGAAGACTTTTGAATTGCGCAATTGGTTTGAATGTTTTATAGGGAATTTTGAACTTATTTATGATAGGGTTTCTATTAGTATTAGGCTTATGTATTGAGAATTTGGACGAGATTGGAAAAAGAATTATTGGTTAAATTTTTGCTGGGGATTTGGTTTAATCGAATTCGTAAAAACCCAAAATTTTCCTCTGTTCCGCGAGCGTAAGCTTCGATTTGAAGACGTATTGTTCCCCTTTTGTAACGCGCCAGAACCAGAATACTGGAGAGCGGGGGCATACATAGCCAGCTATGTATAATGAAATTGAATCCACCTCACTATACGGTCACGGCTGTCTAGATATATAAGGGTTTAACTATAATCCATCAGTCTCCTATGGTCAATAACAAGCCTAAATGTCTCAATCTCAAGCAAGCAAGTAAGTTACAAGATGTAAGATCACCAAATATACAATAGTGAGGCGTCCCAAACATTACATATTCACCTGATCATGAAGCTAGTCGTTACAAAATGTGAGGACTAGCAAGAGTTTAGACATACATGATCAACACTAGGATCTGTTAATCATGTTACAGCCCGTAGGCAGACAGTAATAAGGTATGCAATACGAGCTAACAGGTGCTCGCCGGCTAATCGCCCCAAAATAAAAATTTTACAATAGAGTGGGAGAGCCAAAAATAAATCCACTCATTGCCAGGATTTCGTCTCGTGGTCACCATCTGGCTTGAAGGTCGGTAGATCCTCTGGAGTTGCTCCAAAATCTGGCCATACAAAACCAGCTGGGTCAGATCCCAGAAAAAGCAAGTGCCACAAAGAAGGCTTCACTTAAGAACTAAAACCAGCATATCAGAAATATTAAAAATAGTTACAAAAGATCTTGATAATTAAAGAATAACAACAGTCATAATAGAGTACGAAGGAACCATTCAAGTAGCTAGGTCACAACCCTTAAACCAAACAAGGACCGGGTTTGTAACCCTTCACCTGAACAGAACTCCGTCTCCTAGTCTTGTTGGTAAGGTAAAACATAAAAAGCATGACGTGGGGTGCAATAAGATAATAAACGAAGAAAAGGCTCAGAACTGCTCCGAGAGCCAGGTTACAATCCTTAAACCAAATAAGGACCGGGGTTGTAACCCTTTACCTGAACAGAACTTAGCCTCTGATCATTATTGTTAAAAGTGACAATCATGCGATCAAGCCTGCAATAATCGACCACTGAAACTATACCATACAATCGCTTCCGGCCAATCAGTGACTACGACTTTCTACATTAGCTAACTAGGGTTATCACAAGCCTTAGTTACTAGCAACATGCAGTGAGATGTTCCTCCAGCTACAAGCCCTGCAGCTAATCCAGGTTATCCAGGCGACTTGGATTCATTAAGTAGTACCTCGTTCCTTTCTATATATCAGTGAATCTAAACTTGTGCCCTACTCGTCGGCACGCTGCAAGTCCAACAATGGTGGCCGGGATAACGAGATCGTCTGTAACTGGGGAAATCTCTCATGACTACTGAATTATTCTAGTTATTAGCCTTAGCCTTTTACAGTAGGTACCCCTGACCGTGGTACTCAGGGATCCCTGTCCTAGACATGATGCAAATAATACCGGTTCAATTGTACAAACACAATCATCCACGGTGTCCAGGCCATTCAATCTTGTCATGACATGTTGGCCATCGCAACAGCCTTCGAGATACATATATCATGTCATGTTCACTGTCAGAAGTGCGCCACGTTGGGCCACTATCATGTCATGTCATTTGTCAAAAGTGTACCATAACGGGTCATCATCATGTCAGGAAACATATTTAAAATTAACAAGGCACCAACATATATGTAGCACTAAATAATCAAAAGAAGGTGCAGGGACGACAGGGGGAGTCATGCGGCACAGGGGACAGGGCGTATGCGGTTGAGAGCCATGCGGCAGGGAAGTATGATTCCTTATGCGGCTGAAGGAAAATGATTCCATACGGTCGGAAGGAAATAGTCTCATGCAGCTACGGAAGTTCATACGGCCACGGAAGTTCATGCGGCCACGGAAGTTCATGCGGCTACGGAAGTTCATGCGGCCACGGAAGTTCATGTGGCCACGGAAGTTCATGCGGCCATGGAAGTTCATGAAAAACTTGTCGTATGAAATTTCCATGCGGTCAAGCACTGTTCTTCTTCTCCAATTTTCGAAAAGAAGAACCATGAGGCCATTGCTTCTAAGCTCATAAATCCTTCATTCTAAGCCCAAATTTGGACTTCCATAGGTCAAAATGGGGTAGAACAAAATTCTCTATAACATGGAACCATAAAAACTTGAAAATAACAAGGTTAAATAGATCAAAACCCAGAAAATCTGAAAATACAATAAACTTAGATCAACATGAATTTAGCCATGGAAATTGAAAATGTTAAGTACTAAAGTGGGTTAGAAACACATGAGGATGACAGTGGAACAATAAAAGTAGAATTCCTCCATGAAGCAAGATGTACTTGCCTACACCTTCCTGGTAGGTGGAGAGTAACAGTGAGGAAGAAGAAGAGTGAATGAGGAGAGAGAAAGAGTGTTGGGCTAATAAATGATGATAGTGGTGGTAGGTGGGGGTTTTCTTTTGGTTCATGATGAACCCAAAGCAAACCAAACCAAGCCAACCAAACCGAACCAAGCAATAAAATACCAAATAAATCAGCGAGGAGACATACAATACGAGTCAAAATACGTACACGTATATCAAAATACGTAATACCAACCACGGGTATTACAACTCTACCCACCTTAAAAGAATTCCGTCCTCGAAATTTAATCAAGAGGCAAGGACAAGCTATATTAATCACAGACAAATTATAACTAATCAATCAATTAAGCAATCATTTATGCAAGCAAGAAAATTGAAGGCATAAGGAAGAGGGAAGACATCCTGCTAGGAACCTCTCTGCCGGTTCTGAATCTATGCCTGGACCTGGGTATACTGCTGGGGTCTCTGCTGCTGGAATACTTGGATCTGAGGCGGCAACGGCCTCGGAGGTTGGTACTGTTGTTGTACTGGTACTTGGGCTGGTCCCCTAACTGATGAACTGGTCATGGCTGGTGATGAGGGACTGACTCTATTCGGACAGGACCCTATCTTATGATCTGGTGCCCCACAAGCCAAGCATAATCCCTGTGCTCTACGACACTCTGCTACCACATGTCCTGGCTTTCTACAATGAGTGCAGCCTATTGCGGAAGACTGCTTCTGCTTCTGTTGCTGAGGCGACGTCGGAGTCCAATGCTGAACCGACGTAACCGAATCTGCCCTTTGGGGAACTCCAAAAGTCAAAATCCTAGCTACCGGGGCTGGTACTGAAGACTGGGTCATCTGGCCGTGGGATCGCTTCCGACCTCCGGTCCTGTCCACTATCCTCTGGAAGGTATACTCATGCCTCCTAGCTTCCCTCAATACCGCATCAAAAGTCTGATGCTCAAACTGCTCCACTGCCAGCAAAATTTCTATGTGGAGTCCCTGCTGAAATCGCTGGGCTCTAACTCGGTCGCCACCAAAGTGGGAGCAAACCGACTAAGCCTAGAAAACTTGGCCGCATATCCATCGATCGTCCTGTCCATCTGCTTCAAATTGGTGAAATTGGTCTGTAGATCGTACCGAGCCACAACATCGAAGTACTTGGTCCGGAACCTCTCACGGAATACTGTCCAGGCAATAGGCGTCACTATTCCAAATGGCCTGCGTTGCCTACCTGCTGCGGGCTAGATCCAACAACTGCAGGCACACTACAGCCACCTTCTCATCTTCTGGGGTCTTCGCTGCCCCCAATATCACCTCTATGTCCTGAAGCCATACATCAGCAGCGATAGCATCTTCACTGCCATCGAAGAATGGAGGGTTCAGGCGCTTGAAATTGTTCGTTGTACTGTTTCCATGATATCCACCTCTGCCCAGAGCATCTGCCGTTGCCTGATGCAAGGCATCTCCTCGACGATCCTGCGATGCAAGCAACTCTCTGATATGTATAACCAAGGCTCCATCATCCTGCCTTGCGGGCTGGGCTGGCTGTACCGGGGGTTCTGGATCTCCGGGAGGCATGACCCGGAAGGCTGCTCCTAAGTGCTGGTCCTGATCTTCTGGTTGTTGTTGGTCCACGGGAGGTGCTTCGCCTTGCCGATCGGTTGGACCAGGAACAATGCCGCTGAAGAAGACGACATAGGGAACAATAAGGAAGGACCAAGACAGATCAACGATACAAGCATGTGATCAGGTCGAGAATCTCAAGGTTTAGAAGATACGGGCAGAGATCAAGAGAGAGTGCTGATTGAGACATCTATTCGGTAAATCCTGACATATTTTGATTTACAAGACCTGCATGGGCCACCACTTAAACCATGTAACGCCCCAGAACAAGAATACTGGAGAGCGGTGGCATACATAGCCAGCTACGTATAATAAAATGGAATCTACCTCACTATACGATCATGGCTGTCTAGATATATGAGGGTTTAACTACAATCCATCAGTCTCCTATGGTCAATAACAAGCCTAAATGTCTCAATCTCAAGCAAGCAAGTAAGTTACAAGATGTAAGATCACCAAATATAAAATAGTAAGGCGTCCCAAACATTATATATTCAGCTGATCATGAAGCTAGTCGTTACAAAATGTGAGAACTAGCAAGAGTTTAGTCATACATGATCAACCCTAGGATCTGTCAATCATGTTACAGCCCGTAGGCAGACAATAATAAGGTATACAATACGAGCTAACAGGTGCTCGCCGGTTAAACGCCTCAAAATAAAAATTTTACAATAGAGTGGGAGAGCCAAAAATAAACTCACTCATTGCCAGGATTACGTCCAGTGGTCATCATCTAGCTGGAAGGTCGGTAGATCCTCTGGAGCTGCTCCGAAATCTGGCCATACAAAACCAGCTGGGTCATATCCCAGAAAGAGCAAGTGCTACAAAGGAGGCTTCACTTAAGAACTAAAACCAGCATATCAGAAATATTAAAAATAGTTACAAAAGATCTTGATAATAAAAGAATAACAACAGTCATAATAGAGTACGAGGGAACCATTCAAGTAGCGAGGTCACAACCCTTAAACCAAACAAGGACCGGGGTTGTAACCCTTCACCTGAACAGAACTCCGTCACTAAGTCTTGTTGGTAAGGTAAAACATAACAAGCATGACGTGGGGTACAATAAGACAGTAAATGAAGAGAAGGCTCAGAACTTCTCCGGGAGCCAGGTTACAACCCTTAAACCAAATAAGGACCGGGGTTTTAACCCTTCACCTGAACAGAACTTAGTTTCTGATCTTTATTGTTAAAAGTGACAATCATGCGATCAAGCCTACAATAATTGAGCACTGAAACTATACCATACAATCGCTCGCGGCCAATCAGTGATTATGGCTTTCTACAGTAGCTAACTAGGGTTATCACAAGCCTTAGTTACTAGCAACATGCAGTGAGATGTTCCTCCAGCCACAAATCCTACAGCTAATCCAGGTTATCCAGGCGACTTGGATTCATTAAGCAGTGCCTCGTTCCTTTCCATATATCAGTGAATCTAGACTTGTGCCCTACTCGTCGACAGGCTGCAAGTCCAACAATAGTGGCCGGGATAACGGGATCGCCTGTAACTGGGGAAATCTCTCATGACTACTGAATTATTCTAGTTATTAGCCTTAGCCAATTACAGTAGGTACCTCTGACCGTGGTACTCAGGGATCCCTGTCCTAGACATGATGCAAACATTACCGGTTCAATTGTACAAACACAATCATCCACGGTGTCCAGGCCATCCAATCTTGTCATGTCATGCTGGCCGTCGTAACAGCCTTCGAGATACATATATCATGTCATGTTCATTGTCAGGAGTGTGCCACGTCGGGCCACTATCATGTCATGTCATTTGTCAAATGTGCACCACAACGGGTCACCATCGTGTCAGGAAATATATTTAAAATTAACAAGGCACCAACATATATTTAGTACTAAATAATCAAAAGAGGGTGCAGGGACGACATGGGTAGTCTTGTGGCACAGGGGGCAGCGCGTATGCGGCTGAGATCCATGCGACAGGGAAGTATGAGTCCTTATGCGGCTGAAGGAAAATGATTCCATACGGCCGGAAGGAAATAGTCTCGTGCGGCTACGGAAGTTCATACGGCCACGAAAGTTCATGCGGCCACGGAAGTTCATGAATAACATGCCGTATGAAATTGCCATGCGGTCAAGCACTGTTCTTCTTCTCCAATTTTCGAGAAGAAAAACCATGAATCCATTTCTTCTAAGCTCCATAAATCCTTCATTCCAAGCCCAAATCCGGACTTCAATAGGTCAAAATAGGGTAGAACTAAATT